>JANIJH010000224.1:14450046-14461607 GCA_024520975.1 Erythroxylum areolatum
AGTAGTGTACACACCAGTGGAGCCATATTAGATACGGCGGTCGGGTCCCTGATGAGTAAGCGGATGCAGTATTGGCCAGATGCGCTCACAATACTCTAAGGGGACAAAGCCCTCAATAGGAGACAAATTCCACCCGGTGGGTGAGGCAAGGGGGTCTCCAATACGAAGGTCGGTAAGATGGGGAGGAATTTTCCCTACAACTGACGCCAGTGGTCCGTCAAAGAGTCATTTGTTGTGCTAAAAAAGGATGCTGCTCCCATCTCCGATACACCAGCCATACCCATCTTTGAGGAGAGCCAGAGCTTTGATAAGGCCTTTCCATGCTACTGAAGTTATTGAAGGAGGGTTGTTGGTCATGAAGTCCTGGCCAATCAAATATCTAGAGTAGAGTACCTGAACCCATAGACTATGTCGCTCCATACAGATGTCCCAGCACATATTCCCCAGTAAAGCGGTGTTTGAATCACGGGCTTGCCACACACCTAAGCCACCAAACACTTTTGGTGTGGTAACCGTACTCCAGGGAAGGAGGGGAATCCCTTTACAATTACCTAGTTGGCCCCATAGAAAACCCTGCGCTAGTTTATTGATCTCATCACACACGACCCGTGGAAGCTAGGTGGATTGCATAGCATAGATGGGAATAAAAGTGATGGTATCCTGGATTAATGTCGCCCTTCTCGCTTTATTCAAAAGCTTACCCCTCCAACCAGCTAGTCGAGATTTTATTTTGTCGAGAATCCCCACACAATCAGTTTTAATCCGCCGCTGGGTACAGAGAGGCACACTAAGATATGTCTCTAACCGATGGCAGGGGGATATCCAAGGCAGATAAGATTCTTTCCTGTTTTCTCCGACCAACTTGGTTAGGGATAAAAGCTTTAGACTTGAGATTGTTCACTTGCATCCCGAATGCTTGACAGAACTCGATCATATTACAGCGCAACACTCTAGCTTGACGTCGCGATGCATGTGTAAATAGTAGAACATCATCAGCAAAGAGGAGATGAGAGATTTTAGGACCATTGACAAACATGCTAATGGGCTTCTATTGGCCGACATCAACCTTCTGTGTGATCCACCCCGATAATTTCTCCATGTAGAGAACAAACAAGTACGGGGAGAGTGGATCTCCCTGGCAAAGGCCTCGGCTGGGCTTAAAGGCTACAAGCCGCTGCCCATTCCAGATAATTGTTAACATAGAGCCAGGGACATATCCCATGATCAGATTAATAGAGAGGAGGGGAAAGCCAAGTCCACTAATACCCTTCGGAGAAAGTCCCAATTAACTCTATCATAAGCTTTAGCTAAATCAATTTTCACTGCCATTCCTCCTTTCCTGACGCTCCTAATCACGTGAATGGCCTCCTGTTCATTCGTCAACTTGCAAGCTGCATGTTTTGCATTTTGTTACAGCCCATTCCAATCTGGTGCAATTACTGGCACATTCTCCTTCACACATCAATATTAGGTACAAATTCTCTTTCGCGTTCAGTAAATTGAATGGATGCCTGACAAATCATGAACGTCATTGTCCCTTTAATCTCTCCCTCTGGCTATCTTCTAGGTTTTGTAAATCAATTATAGGATCGATTCGATTTTGCGTACCCGTATCCATATCGATTGTTGTTCGTAAGATGTCAATTTCCTTAAACGAGTTTTATTTCCTCTCGTCTTCTTTTATTTAGATTTTCTCAATGGTTAAGAATGATACATTTCATAAGTGTTTTTCAACTTATATACCATAACCAAAAGACATGTCCTTTGGAATTAGAAGAGAGAGGAAAAGGGCTTGTGACCCATTTGAGACCCAGTCGGTAATACCCAATAACCATTATCTTGGGTGCGTTTTAAAGGACTCAATACGATAAATTACATGGGACATAAAATAGTCTAACATTCTCCCACTTGGCCCATATTATGACTTAATGATCCAATAACTTTAAGTGCACACAATAAAACGAATCGATCCTATAATTGTTTTACATGAAACACTAAGTTCTTAAGTCAACAAGGAAAATTACAAATATGTACATTAATTTCTTATCATGCAAATATATATTTTTGATTATTATTGGCATGATGAATAATGAGTTTTCAATTGCTTATGAATTTGAAAGATCATAGAGTTTTCAATAATCTTTTATATAACAATTGAATACCAATCACCACACTCAAATTTATTTGCAATATATGTAACGCAAAAAATAGGATTAGAAAAATAATGATTTTGAATATATATTAGATGAACATAAAATAGATGACTAAATAGTTAGCTTATAATTCGGGATAACATACAAAATATTGATATAATTATATGTATACTTAGCTGAAAAAAATAGTCACACTTGTTATATATAGTAACTTATAACCTAAATAATATCCAGACAAATCTAATTTAGATAATACATGAGCTAAATATAATGAACCCCACGTGGAATTAATATAATTGATTAATATAAGTGGTTGAGCCTTCAAAGTATGATATACAATAAGTCTAATTATCTTGATAGGAAAGTCCATAAGGAATAGATTTAGCTTAATTCCCTTCTTTTATTTTCTCAAAAAAAAAAAAAAACCCCAATCATCCATACGATTTCATGTTAGATGATTCCCAGCCTTATAACATATTCAATAGTTCACCTTCTAATTGTGACTCGTAATTTATTTTAACATTTGTGAAGGCCAAATAACCTTCAAAATATAATTCTTTAATTACGTTATTAACAAAATTACATGTTATGTTAGATCCTCGCTACGTAATAATTGCATTTGGAGTAACTACTCTGACATGAAGATGACACATCTTAATTGTATACATTGTTTAAAAGTGTAAGTATTCTCCTTATGCGAGGCCTTTTCCTTAAAATTATGTTTTTCAAAAATGATATTTAATTAATAACTCATAAACCCAAAAATAACATATCGAATAAATAAATTATTTAGCTAACACAAATCATGAACTTATGCTCATAAACATTAACTTATAAAATTCTAGTTATCTACTTATTTGTAGTAAGTTTATTATTAAACTGATCAAATTTATACTATATTAATTTTAATTATAAATTAATATTAATATTAATATTAATATTAATCTAGCTAAGAAAATAATTGCAATAAAATTTTAATTGATTTATAATTTAGGAGTATTTTAAAATTTAATTTGATTTTGGGATTTCAAAATTAAAATTAATAAATTCTAATTGTGGACTTATTTCAAATCGGATTATTCCTAATCTAGGATCTAAGCAAACTAAATCGCTCTTTAGAATATATTATTTCAAGAGCTAAATACTTTTTTAGCCATCAACCATTACTAATGAGTTCATCAGTGATAAATAATGATGATTTCACTTTCAACTTCCACGCCGCTACCTTTAATCTTGTGCCGGCCACCTGAAATCACCACTCCTACCCTAGTGATTCTCACAGTCTCTTACATAGATTCTCTGTCAAGTTCTTGAACAACCAACTGAAGTTGCTAATTTCATGTCTAGCCTCCACAAGGCAAGAGAGAAACCATAACATTATGTTTTCTCCGCATTTAGGTTTCAAAAAAAAAAAAATCTAATGGATACCACAGTAACGTATAATCATTGTTTCGATGGTAAACATAAAGTGGAATAATTGTTCTATAAGGTTTTAATTAGTCAGATGATTTTGTTGAGAATTTTTATTTTTAGAAATATTAATGAAATCTAATTTGATTAACTCTTGCTGGTTGCAATCAAATAAATTCCTTAACAAAATAAAAATTATCTATTTGATTTTCAAAAGGCCCTTTTCTTTGTAAGATGTAAGTATTTAAAGTAACTGACATATATGCTTCTTTATAATTTTGGTTGATTATTTAAAGTCTTAGGATTTATGTTTATTTTATGATCATATTAGCCAAAAACAAAATACTAAGTTTGAATTTAGTTGATCAAAAATAGACATCGATAGAATTATATAAGAATCTATATTATTTTTTAAATTATAATAAGAAAAAAGGGTCAATTTAAACCCTAACATTTTTAACAAAATTTAGTTTGAACTCAAATATTTCAGAATATTCAAAATATACCATAATATTTTGAAAACATTCAATTTTAACTCAAACTTAACAACCACATCAAGTGTTTGTTAGAAAATTTCAGTTTAGTTTTATTATTATTTATTTATGGCCCCCTTACCAATTATACATCCCAGCTGGCAAGAGAGGCACATAAACATAATCCCTCCAAACTCTTTTTCAAACAATAATGTTTAGGAAATCTCCATATGTTGTTATCTAGTTTCTTTGCCTCCTATCTAAATGACAATGCTTAGGAAATTTCCTAAATGTGATCATCTAATTTTGTAGATTTGTAATTTCTCATGATGATTCACATTGAGTTCCCTTCCCTAATCGCTTTGATGTGCTTTAATCCCTATTTCTATAGCTTTTGTTCCAAAAATTGTTGTCTAGTTTTGTAGGTTCTATTTCTCATCACTTTGTCTCCTCTATTTGTTTTAGTCGAAGCACACTCAATGGAATCATTTCATCATTTCATCATCTTGTTTATTTTAGTATTGTTTCTTCTTTTGGTCTTTGCTTCATTTATCTAAGTTCAAGTATATGTTATTTCTTTTAAATTGATTTTTGCTTCTCTTTTCTAGGTTAAGTCTAAAGAGACATTGTAGCCCTTTCTCGGTTTTATGTTACGGAGGAATATTTACGTAACAAAGTTTATCCATATTGTCCCAATATGTTGGTAGTGTTGCATTGTTTATGTATAATTTTCTATGGGTAATTTTTATATAGAAAAGTTGAATCATTCATGCGCATTCTATAATTTTTTTAGTAAAAGTATTAGGCTTCATTTTGTTCAATTACAGATGAAGGAAAAATGAATTGAATAATTTTCTTACTATCGTAGAAAGAATACTTTCTCTTTTTTTATGTGTATTATAATGGAATAAGTTGTAAGTATATATGCTTGTATTTTTTTAAAAAAAAAGCACTAGAAAATAATTTCATTTCTCTTAGGCTTCAAAATTTTGTCAGAGATTATAAACATCAAAATAATATAAGAAAAATTAGAAGAAAAATTATGATACAAATTTCCTCTATAAAACATATTGCAAAAATTATGGCTTTTGGGATGGTTAAGATTTATGCTAATTTTTCACGAAGAATAATGATTAGTTTAATAATGTTTCTTAAAGGGATTATACAACATCACTATAATGTTATTACTCATGAATTAAAGGATTCCAAACCCTTTTAGCCATTTTTGACTATCGATTCTTTAACATTAGTCTTCTAAAACAATCTATAGTTTATTTTCTTTTCCAATATGCTTCATCTTTTCCTTTGAGTTATCAATTATAAATTTATTTTATTATCATTTGGTACACACACACACACACACACACTTATACACAGACCTAGAAATCCTTTTTAATTTTTTTTCTATGATTTGATAATAAATCAAAAAGAATTTTTGTGACAAATAACATTCTTCTTGTTTTTGCAAAGTAACATTAGAAGTAATCTCAATATATACACTTCAATGTCAAACTCAAAATAAATTGTTTTAAATACTAGGTGTATATTATTCACTTAGTAAAGGAGTCTCCCTTTGTTTACATCGGTAGTTATATATCCAATCTGAACCCTAACCTCTATTGAGATCTTTGAAAATTTTGCTTTACATTATTTTATGTAAGTTGCTAATTGGATATAATTGTTATGCATATATAAACATTAGTATGGTATGTGGATTATCTTTTTCTATAGGTTTGAAAATTTAAAGCTCTCTAATCTTATAAGAAAAGGGATAACTCTTTGTATTTACCACTATTATGTCATTGTTTTGAAATAAGAAAAGAAAAGTGGAGAAACTTAACATTGTCAATCGAAAGTAAAAGTAGGCACCAAACTGCAGTAGTTTTCTCTGATCAAAATGTGAAGTCTCATAATGCATTTAGGTAAAATTTGCTTATCTTCTCTATTATCCTTTTATAATTGTCATTAAATTTGTATATGGCCACTTAAGTACTAATATTCTTACTTATTATTTTCAGGCATAATAACTAACTATAGAAGCTTAAAGTTATATTATTGTGGATACTTTAAATAGGATCTTGAGTCGAGTTACAAGGGTGGGTCATCAAGTTATTTTGATAAAGGTAATCTTAGTTGTCAGTTATAAGCAAATTTATGAGAAGGGAAAGGAACTTGGATACCAATAAGTTGACAAAGATTATTTTAGAGTTTTGAACTTTAGATTCAATGAGTCTTTAAGACTTATAAAATTTAATGAAATTTACATTAGGCTAATTAACTATTTGAAAATATATAGGACAACTGAATTGTATGTTACACATAAGCTTGACATTTAGATTATGGCTCTAGAAGTTTTATAAATAATAGGTAATGGTGAGGATTTGGGCCTTCATTGGGATGTTTGTGCATGATAAAGTTAATATAAATATTGTTAAAGAAGATAATAATAATGATGGGGATGTGGAACCTGATTAGAATATTGTGTAAGATAAAGATGAAGAAAATAAACAAGCTGAAGGAGGACACGTTACATTTTAATGTTTCAATTCCAAATGGACACCAACTAATGAAGGCTAACTTTAATGACTATGAAAGCTTCCTTAATAGTGATGAGTAACTTAGTGGACAAGAGCTTCCAGAGGCATAAAAGACTTAGTACAAGAGTTAGAGATGAAGCATGTGGTGGTTATTCACAGTGTTCAACACTACGTATGGAACTCAACAACGTGAAAAAGTTTATAGATGTTATTTTTAATTATTTGATAGTAACATAGTTTAATGTTAGATCTAAGAAAATTAAAGTTAAACGCATTGGAAGGATGTAAGTGAGAACTATATACAACATATGATAGTAAAGATAAATGATTAAGAAAAAAAATAAGACATATAGATTTAAGAATAAACCTTCACAATAAATAAGTCTAAAATGGTATTAGTCAAGATTTTTAGTAGACACTTAAGAGACAAAATTTTAGAAAAACCTAGCATAACCATTATTACTATGATTGAAGAATGTAGGAAAAGATTGAATGTATTTGCAAATTCAACTATGTGTAGGTTGCAGAGAGGAAGTTAAGGAAGAAGAGAGTTATATATATGGTCATGAAAATTCAAAAAAGCAAAGTTATATCCATGAGTTGAAACTCTATAATTTTGGTTCAATAGTGGAAATGCAATTATTAAAGAATTGAGAAACCTTTTTATTTTAATTTAAGTGCTTATATTTTTTTTGTAACTACAAAAAAAAGGATAGAGACACTTTATGCCCATATTTAGGATGAATGGTTGTCTTTTCAAGTTGAATTACAACAAAAAATAATCAATGCCATTGGAAGGGATAAAGATAGAGGCATATGTCCTATGGTATGGGCAATTATAAAAGTAGAAAATATTGATTCACAGAGTTAGTTTATATCACTTTTATTAAGTAATTTGGAGTTGAAACATAGTGATGGAGTCATAATAATGTAAGACATACAAATGATACTTAAATATAGACTTTTATTTATTTTTATATGATATATTGTTACTTAAGTTATTTGGCTTTTATTTATTGACTTATGAATCTAAAGATTAATAAGAGTTGCTGAGACCATACTACCAAATACATGTCACATAATATGCACCAAATATATTTATCATAGTTGGCATGGAAATTAAAATGGTAAAGACTTAGGGAGGCAATTTTAGGCATGTGCATGGTCTACATATATTAAAGGCTTTATACGCATGTGAAGAAATTAGAGAAAATTAGACCTGAGTCTGTTGCTACATTACATCTACAGGAGAATTGGGCTATATTATACTAATTATTTGAGTTAAAATGTCCAATTGTTAATGATAACTTAAGTGAGACTTCCAAAAAATGGATCCTACCAGTAAGGAAAAGACTGGTGATTTGTATGCTAAAAACTATAAGGAAAATGATAATGAAGAGACATGTTGAAAGGAGGGTATATACATATGCATGAAAATTAATATATTACACTTATATTTCTCAATAATCTTAAACAAAATAAGGAGCCAATGTAATGGAGGATTATATGGAATGATGATGGAGCACATGAAATTAGTAAAGGGGACAAAAAGGATATTGTGAGACTAAGAAGAGACAATTGTTATAGCTACAAAGAATAAAACTATATGATTATTTATGCAAATATTCTATTAGTACTCCTAATCACTTCAAACAAAAATTGGAGGCATTTGTTAATGACTGCTAAAAGAAGAACATTTTTTTAAGAGTGCATAATCAAGTCTTATAGCCTATTAAAGGAGTGACCTTTTAGTCATTGAATGATTTTAAGAAAATACATCTATCAATTAAGAGGATGATGCTAGGAAGGACAAAAAAGGCAAAAAGGGAAAATAAGAATAAACCAAAGAAAGTACCAAATGCAAGGAAAATGTTGTAAAAGGGTTAAGTGTAGAAATGAAGAAAATATAATGCTTCTAGACACAACACTGGAATGTAACTTAATAAGAACTAATGAATAACTTGTCGATGTAAGTAACTACTTGTTTAGTTATCTTTTTTATATGGTTATCAATGTTAATGTTATATATTATCTTGTAGATCTCAACAACTTCAATCAAAGGGCCAACACTTTGAGAAATATAACAAATAAAAACATATTGCTTTTTCTTACAAAAAAATGATTATATGTAATATACTAGTCATTTGACCCAAATTATGTTCAATAAACTCACATTTAAAGCAACATATAAGCTACTGAGGAATGTGTGCCTAGTCAACAGAGCATAATTGTGAGTTTAATATGTACTCCCTCTTATCCAAAATAATTGTCGTTTTAGAGAGATTTTAACTATTCAAAATAAGTGTCGTTCACGATTTTTCATGCATGTTTATAATTTTATTTCCAAAATTACCCTTAATTTCTCTCACATCCTAATTATACATATTACATTTTCAAGATAATTCAACATGCAATTAATAAGAGTATATCAAACATTTCACTAGCTTTCTTAATAAGTGTGCATCTCTTTAAAACGACACTTATTTTGAATAGGAGGGATTATTTATATACTTATATTCCTTGCCAATATTAAACTTATACGTATATTGATTAGCAATTATTACTTTCACAAGTTGGTTCATAAGTTGCTAGTTTTGTAAATACAAATGTAAATACAAATAAAAGAAAATATAGGCATATTGATCCAAGTCTTTCAAATTGTCTTTTAAACTAAGAGATTTTAGGTTTAAAGGTAAATCTAGTGTCACCTCGAGATAACTACAAGTTATAGCAACCAAAAGGAGAGCAAAAATTGGAACTAGTGGCTAGCACCAAACATTTGAATGACTTATGAATAAATATGTTTATTGTTAGAGTTAGATGATTTTGAAACTTAAGAGAATGAACAAGTTTACTTAGTATTATGGAAATTGATGACTTGTGCACCTAGTAGGTTATTTTGCATGTATATTTTATGATTTGGTGTAGTTTTTAAAATAATTGAATGAATATGCTTTTTTATTACTTTTTTTTACTATAGCAATTGAAGTTTATATAGAATTCATACATCAAATAGGTCATTTTGTAACTACGACTTATATTTGGTGTATTTTGTAAACCAATTGAATGAATGTATTTATTTTTTTACTATGACAATTGATGTTTACGTAGAATTTATGCATCAAGTAGACTAGGTAAACCAAGTAAGTGAACAATTTCACTTTTATAATTATAATTGATGAAATGTATCTTAGAAAATATCTAATACATTCCTTTAGACAATTTGGTTGCCAAAATAATTGATTAATTCCATATAATTACTAATAATAATGAATTTTATTTAATAATAGAAAGCATAATTTTTATTTAATAATAGAAAGCATAAGTACATTCATACTAGTCAATTTGATAATGAAAAATGAATATGATCAAAAACATATAGTCAATTTCATATTAAATCCGTTTTGCAAGCATATAGAGGATGAATAATGAAATAAAACTAAAATAAATCATACAGTTCTGTTGAGTAACATCAACGTCATCACTTTCTTCTCTCTAATCAACATCTCGATAACTTGCTTTATAATTTTTAATTACATATCATGTTCTTTTGTTTTAATTATACTTCTTCTTGTTTCAATCTCCTTTTTTAATATAGATACATCTTTCCTTAACTTTAGAATTACATAGACAACTCTTTCAGGAAATTACTAGTTATACCATTAAAAACTTTATAATTGCTAAATAGGTAATTGGTACATTCCAAAAATCTTCTACCCTGATTATAACCACTCTATGTTATACACAAAGGAGCATTTAACTAATGGAAGCAAATCACTTTTTCAGCATTATTGTAATTACAACTACTAGTTACTAAAAATTTCATCAACGAAATTATAAAAAATATTTCATAGTTAAGTCATATCACAAAAAAAGACTATGATAAAAAAATACAACAAATGATATATTATTATTGATGCAATAAGAAAATTGACTACTAAGGATATTGTTATTAATCAAATTTCAATTTTTAAAGACTACATATCTATCAATGCACTTGAAACAATATTAATGCAACCAACTAATCAAACGACCTAAAAAGAAGAGGGAGAAACATGTTATATAAGCTTATGTTGTAATAATAATCAATCTATACATATAGCTTGTAAACAACTAAGAATATATACTTTGAATTAGCTAGTAAATAGTTAAAGATCACGTATATGTCAATAGTTATAGCATATTTGTAAATGGTTAAGGTTTTCAAGCAATCTATTAGCATAAAGTCCTTCCTACTTTTAAATACAGATGCATCCCTTTAGAATTTTCACATGATTAATAATTAACATGAAGCATAAATTATAGAGATTGTTGTAAATATATGTTTAATAAATTGTAGTTTAGCCAAAAAGAAAAAATCAAATTCTATTATGGACAAAAGGTATAGCATTAATATAACATGACCAAACAATACCCAATAAAATTAAACATTATTTTTCCAAGTTAGTTAAGCAAACCTATTAATAGTATAAGCATGGATGTTAGGTGACTATAGTATAGTAATCAAAGTAATTTTGTATAGCAGAACTCAATGCAGATTAGCCAGAGGTGATATACAAAATAAGTACCTAATTTGCAATAAAAAGTGAACAAATTTGACTATACATGCTTTGAAACAAACAAAACAAATGTGAGAATAGACAGGAAGACAATTTATAAAGCAAACAAGACAATTTACGATGAAATATGTCAAAGCTATATATTAAAGGAAAAGATGAAGCAAATAGAAGATGAAATTTGACTAGGAAATGCTTCGACTAAAACAAACAGAGGAGACAAAGCAAAGAGAGGATTAGGGATTGCAATAGGATAAGGATTAAGGAAAGGAACAAAAAGAGGAGCTAGATAACAACGATTTCACGACGTGGGAGGGCTCTGTTTGTAGAAAGAGTCAAACAGATAAATTGAATGTGGTTGGGTCGGCTGTATTGGGCCCGAGCCCAAGTCAATCAGTCAATCACTCACCCATTGGTTAATACGGGCCCGAT
>JANIJH010000224.1:14465838-14477401 GCA_024520975.1 Erythroxylum areolatum
CATCATAAACTGAACATACCAGACTATGCCATACGCGCCACGACCAATTGGTATGATCGGTGGTCGATACTTGGACGTCAACTCAAACTGGTTGCCAAAAATGTTGTACTGAACGTATTGGCCGCCATGAGTAGGTGTGCCTTGGAACTCCGGGTACTGCCCGCCGGCGACGTTGCCTGGTGTCGAGTCAACCATTTACTTTGTGATGAGCTTTTGTTCTCAAGATGGATTGTTGACGAGTTAAAGAGAAGAAAGATGTATGTCTTAGTGTGCATACCAAGTACAAGGAGGATAATTTATAGAGTGTTTGATGAGTTTAGAGTTTTGTTTGGTTAGAAATCTAACGTTGTCGTTGTGAACTGGCAGTGGCTGACCTGCGTGGAAGGTGGCAAGAAAACGCGCGAGGACAAGAACTGGATGGTGAGAACGCGTTTGGGGGGAATGGACGACCAGGATTGCAGCCGCCTCTCATGAACGGCTGCTTTTTCTCCATAAACACTTGTGGGTGGGTCCCAGTCTGGAAGACTTTTGAGATACAGATAAGAGGGTGATGAGATGGTCAAAGTAAGATGTCTGATTTTATCGAGTTAAATATTTGTTTGACGACACATCAAAATCATCTTTAGTTTTAGGGCCAGTTTATTAGTATTTTCTAATCTTGATGTGATTAGATTAGGATTAGACTGTGATTGAATTGAATATATTTAATGTTAACATATTTTATGTCTAGTTAATAATTATTGAGTTAAAAGATTTTATAATTAACAATAGAGTAACCTTTAATAGAAGATTCAAGTTAAACGATGGCCAGAGACGATCAATTATTGGATGGCGATCGGACACGGCCTTGAAGGTGTGCTTTAATTGAGCTGTCGACTTAGCATGCCCTACACATGTATATTTGAAGATATTACCCTAATGATTTAAAAATTGAGAATTTAATTATAAAATTATTAATTTTCTGATTCAATTTATATTAATAACTCTATTATTCTTATTAATTAATTAATCAATTTTATTTTTATTAGCTTATGAATAGCTTGAAATTTAAAATTCTTAAAGAACTAAAAAGAAAAACCCAAGTGGGATATGATTATTTAGTTTTAGTATAAAAGAGAGCCCACCAACGTCTATGAACTTCTTTTACTGAAAAACTCATTTGTATTATTTTCAGATATTTATTAAATAAATTATCATCGATATTTTAAATAATCTTTAAGATATATTCACTGGGTAAAATTAAACCATAAACTCAAAAAGTTCTGGAGTCAGACTCCAACGCAAGATCGCCTCATATTTGAAGAACTTCAATATACAATGATAAGTTGACTAGAGGTGGAGGTGGTTAGGTAACTAATAAAGAATACAGGTAGTCATCCCGTTGCTGTGTAGCATCAAAATGCTAATATGTTGACTTATTCATCGATGGACAGAATAAATAAATTTACCACACGAGCACGAGGTCCAGTAGTCAAAACTCAAAAGTGAAGTGCACGAAAACAATGCAAAGAGTCCTGAAGGTCAAAACACGTTTGGGAGTTAGGAACTTCTCTTGAAAATAAGTTTGCGTGGTTAGTGGGTAAACTGAGGCTTGAATGCCAAGTTCATATTCGAAGAAGATGAGAGCTTCAGTGCGTATTTCACTTCTCATCCTTGATCCAATCACTAGATAACATTATTAAGTATATATATATATTATGTTGAACCTTAATCTGGTCAATTTAATCTTGTGACCTTCTAGTATCATCTCAATGAGCCCCATTGTCCCTTTGCTTTCCAACCCCATTACTTAATACGACGTAGTAATCTTGCGTGAAGTAAAAAAAAACGGCAATTATGTTCTATTTATTTTTTATTATTGTCTCTAGAGTTATAATTACTCGATTCATCGTTTATACGTTAACAATGGACCGATTCTTAAGTTAATCCTGTCAATTTTTATATATATTCTTAAAAATAAAAAATAATTTTTTTAATTTTAATCTGAGATTAAAAATACTTTAATCTAACTCCATTAATCATAAATAAAATTTTCTCACATGACTATTAAAAAATACCTTAATCTAACCCATCTCTAAAATTTTCTGACATTTGTCTGTCGTTTAACACGTCTAGTCAAAAGCTTAAATTGACATTCCTCACTCTTATTTAACAACTTTTATCACACGTTGAGATTATGTATCCCTAATTTGCTTTTAGTTTATAATCACCATTATTTTCAAACATCAACCGTAACAAGTGACGAACTGCAAGACGTGCACGTAGAAAGATATGGTCAATTTCAGCGGTCTCTTCCATGAAATTGGATATGTAATCACCTCACCGGGTCAAAGGAGTTGGGGGTAAAGACCGTACGCGTTGGAACCGGAAGAAAAGTCTTCCGTCACGCAAATATAATGTCGATGTTCCTTGTTCCACACACCGTGTTTAAGGAACGGATCTAGCCATAAATGAATAATGACAAGGAAACTAAATAATAAAAAACATTATCAAGACGATGAAGATAAGTTGACAAAGTAAATGTGGAAGCCCTTCATTTCTTTGGAAATTCCGTTTACGTCACTATTGATTATTTTTATGCTAAATATAGTTACAACTAACAAAAAGCTTGCTGTCTGACTTTAGACAACTTTTTTTTATAAAAAAAAGTAGTAAAACCCTAAGAATACTTGGTTTGGATAACCAAAAAGTGACAAACCAGTAAGAAAATGAAGAGATAATATTAAGACAACTTATCGGAGTTTTTTTTTTTTCATAAAGTTCAACAAATCAAATATTTTGCGTATCTCTCAACAACTCATTTTCACTTATCTTTATCAATTTTGTAATTCCTTATTTTAAGGCCTATATTTTACCTCTATACTACAACAAAGTACAGGATTGATTATAAAAAAACGTAACTAAATGTGTAAAAAATTGTCGCCTATAGTTATTTATAATGTTTACGTTTCATCACAAAAAATATTGTCAATTTTTTTGTAGTTGAACACTTTTGATGACGATTTAAAAAAAACCGTAGATAAATATTAGCTACCAAAAATTTTCATATTTAAAAATCAAATGTTGATGGAAAAAATTTACTACTAAATGATTGATAACGAAAATAAAATGTAGCTAATAGTTTTTTGCTATGTTTTTATCTTCGTAGCTATACAATATTAACTATATTTTTTTATAACGTAGTTAAATGTTATTAGATACATTTTTTTTATAATGTAGTCAAAAACTATTAGCTATGTTTTTTATAACATACCCAAATGTCACTTGCTACGTGCTTTATAACATAGCCAAGTGTTATAATATGTTATTTGTTACATTTTTAATCCATGATATTAAACAATATGTTTTGTATATAATGTATGGACACGTTTTTTATTTTGAATTATTTGCTTATTATTATAAAATTAAGTCGTAGAAAATATTTTTAATTCAAAAAATTAAATATTGTACATATAAAGTAAATTTATATAAATATCATTAAATTATACCGATAAAAAGAATATAATACTTCCTATACAAGATATAAATGATAACTTGAACAATTCTTATGGACAAAACAATAAATAAAAAGATCAGTTTATAATTATAATATATCATATTCAAATTACAAAAATATTATAACATAACCTGAACGATTACCTATTGTTATCCATGTCTATGAACCTATAATCAGCTAAAAAGCTTAATGTTGTTTTTATGGTGAATTGTGGTTTTTGTCCCATTCCTTTCTTTGCGTCACCAGTAGTAGGTGCCCTCCAACTATTAGATTTTCCTATACATATAATAACAATGGTCAACTTATTGGAAGAGGAAATGGGTGTACTTACCAAAATAACCATAAAAGGTGCACACATTCAAAAAAAATAATTGTCCAAGCAAGATGTATCTATAAATGACTAATAATAAATAAAGTAGCTTTGATCTTAAAAAGTAAGTAAAAACTCACCAAGAAGGAGGAGAGTAGTGATTCAATTAGACTAACCGTTTCATCAACTTTCTCAAATGCATCAACTAATACATGAATGTTTAGATCTTCATAACCACTCCTAATTTCATTCTCAATATATGGAGAAATTTCAATATAGGAGAACAAGTTACCAAATAACAATGTCATCTAGATTTATACTTAAAGACATGGTAAACTAAGATAAGGAGATATATAGTGGATATGGAAAGAATCAGGAGAGGTAAAGGACAAATCAAAGAAATACATGCACAATTATCTTTGAGAGAGTAATTTGAGTCCATACAATACCTTCTCTCCAATGTTTGCTTTAGTACCGTAAACTCGTATTTTGGCTCCATTCTCTTAGTTCAGAAAATGAAAAGTATAATAAAATTCACTTAAACTTTCCAAGCAATACTAGAACATCCAAATCCCCCCCTTTTTTTTTTCATTTATTTGCTTTTCTTTCTATTTAGTAGCAATATTACGCTTTTATCGACCAACCTACTTACACTTTCCATGCACTTTTGAGTCTCACTTTGAGAACTGAATATTAGACCGAGAAAATTGTATCCAGGATATTCTTTGACCTGTGAGGAAGCATATACCATAGTTGCATAGTAATTACTTGTAGCAAATCCAAACATAGAGGTTAACAGAGAAAGGAAATAGCTAGGTAATTTGATATGAGATAGAGAGCAAATAAGGAGTCCAACGATAAAAAGTTAAATTTATGTACTTACACTGAGCAGCATATGTACATAATTCAAAACCTAACACCTGTTAAAAAGTTCCATACAATAAAATGGTCCTGATATAGTTTACAATTTACTCCTCACTGGTGATCTGAAATATATTTTCATAGATAAATAATGCACTATATAGATGGTATGTAACATTCTAGGATTAACAATTAACATCAAATAGGTTCTTCAGACCCAATATTCCTCAGTAAATTTTATGGAATAAAGAAATGGTTAGTGGATCCCCAGGCATTTTGAAATAACAAATACCATTATTTCAACAACACAATTGAAAAACTAGAAAAGATGAGATAACCAAGCCATAGAAACTTTACTACAAGAATTGGTAATCTAGCTTCCTTCATCAAAGGTTTATAATCAGGTGGAGCTTTGTAGCTTGGGTTTAGTTTAAGTATCTCATCTAAATGATGAAGGGAAATTACAAATGAAAATAAAGATGGTGTATAAACAAAATGAAGAGACAATAATATACAAACCTATTACTTACTGACTCTTAAGTTCCAAAGTTTCTGCATTCTATTCTAAAAAATTGTAATAAGTACCTCAAAATAAACAAATTCCAAGTTGAAAAGACAAATTACATAATCACCTGCCTTATTGACAATTTCTGACTTAAGAACACTTGGGATCTCTATGTGATCTGCCACTTTTAACTCTTAACTGCCCATTTGATCTAGACTTTCAGATTTTAGTTGCTGATTTATTTGATCCAGTTATGTCTTCGCAAAATTGTATATCACTTAGTGGCGCCTATAAGGGGAAGCTTCCATGTGACCATTCATAAGGAAGATTGACATTTTAACACCCAATGGGAAAAAGGGAATCATTTGGTTGTTTTTTGTGATAAATATATTTCTTCTTCCTCAACAAACTAGGGCCATAAATGCCTCCAATCCACTTAGAAATTGAAATTTCATAATTTTCAAATAATAAATCAAAACAAATAAAATACACTATAAGATCTTAACTAAGCTTACATTTGTTCATTTGGGTCTTTGCTTTCCTTACCAACTATATAAATCGTTTTTTGAAAAGATAAATGTCAGCATTATCATACCCTTGCCAAGGACAACTAAGGAAGCATAAAGGTTGATAAAGGAAATAGCCAACTTGTCATGTTCTTGTCAAAATTTGTAGACCACTCTCTCCCCTTTTTTGAATCTTAATTCAACCAAAGGGTTTCTCTTGAGTGAAGAATGTGAATCGACCTTCAATCAACTAAAAACATATTTATAGGATCCCCCATTGCTCTCAACCCCCTTAGCAGCTAAAGATAGTATATATGCCTTATTGTGTCAAATAAAGCTATAAGTTTTATCCTAGTTAAGGAAGATGGAATAAAGAAAAAAAATTGATATACTATTCAATAAGATTATGCAAAAGGTGCAAACATATGACACCAAGCTCAAAAAGCTCGCCTATATCATTAGTATTGTGATAAGAAAATGCCACTTAAACAAACACTCTATAAGCAAGGCTCTTTAGCGAGGTTAGTTAAATAAGCATAAAGTTGAGCAAGTTTTCTACATGCTTCATAACAATGTCTTTTTTAAAAATCTTACGTTATTACCATTTTTTTGGTTGAATGCATTATCGGCTCATCAGAGAGTAATGATAATAAGGAAAGAGCACCATAAGCATGGATCATTTATATAGATGGATCATCAAGCTGGGATGAAATTGTCATAAATCTGTATATGCAAGGATAATATGGTATAGAAGTTAAGCTACTTTATAGACATGAATAATGAAAAAAAGCATGAGGTGCTACTGTATGGTATATGATTGGCACACCATAATAAGATCTAGAATTTCTTGGTACGATCTGACTGATATCTAGTTGTGAATAAGGTTAAATGAACATATATATGAAATCAGGGAGGAAACCTTGTGAAAATATCATTCGAGTGTACATCTTTGGTCCAAGGAATGATAATGGATAATAAACTAATACCAAGGGAAAAAAACAATATTACAAACCTACTCTGAAATATGAGGGCCACGGGAAGTCAACGCCAGATTTATATAAGACAAAGAGGAGCAAATGGTTTATAAGGAAGCACTAAAGGCATGTATAGAAAAACAAACATATGAACGGATAGTAATATATACAAGAAGGTAAAATACTATCGAATAAAAGGGAAGCAAGGTGCCTTATTAACATATTCACAAAATACACTATAATAAATAGACAATTATACTGCAAGTTTTATTCACTGCCCTATCTACACTTTGTTGGAAAGATGGAAGCGAGTTGATTATTAGAAGAATGCTATATACCCTCGCTTATAAGGTATTAATGTAAGGATTCATTATAGTTCTTTCATTCCTACATTTAGATTGCAAGTTATAACCATAGGCATGTATCGATTGATTTTATTTCTTTCAGTCCCACATTTTATAGAAGAAAAGGGTAATTTATTTATTCAAAAAATTACGTAACATATAATTAGCCAAGTGTTGTGTATCATGTCAAAAGCTTTTAAAGAAGTAGATCGTTGTAGAAAATTGAGAAAGAAAAGCCCAAGTGAAAAGATACATATTGGAAGGCAAATCAAAGATTCGAGCTTTATTATCTTCAACATACATTTGATGGTGTAAACCTTAAGGACTTGAGTATAAGCTTCAACAACAGGAATAATAGTAGGAGAAGACAATGCAAGCAGACCCCAAATGGAGATTGAGGACATTCATTTAACCCTATTCGCGAAACCCAATTCAACAAAGAAGATAAAGAAAATAGAGGAGAAGCTGATTTATATGAAAAAGACAAAAGATGAGGAACATGCACCCCACGCACACAATAGCAAATAGCCACAACAATAAGAGGAGGAACACACACAACAGCAAAAGTAGAAAATAGAAGAACACAAAGAAAAGAAAGATTTGTCTTTTGGCTTATCAATCTCAGAAAATGACGTCATTTAAATGGAGAAAACGACGTGTTCTTTTGGCTACGAAAATATATTCATAAACAAAAGTTTTTATCTATGAAAACTCTTTTAATTACAAAAATATTTTCGTAATTAAAACTTTCTACTATGGATATCAAAAAATGTAGCTAATAGATGTAACATATTTGATTTTTAGCTACAAAAATATCTTGTAGCTAAAACTTTTTCTCTACAAATACGTAGATCTCACCACATAAATGAATAATTAAGATTCAATAAAACAAGATAGGGACAGGAGAATTGGATAGAAAATTCGTCCCCTTTTGTGAGCGATAAGATCGGACAAGTGCATCTTGTCTTTACAAGATTAGAAAGGCATTTTCTAATCCTCTACAAGACGAAAATGAGCTATTTCTTACTATTTCACTACCTTTAAAACTTTAGAGCAAGAAATGCAGGTTTGTGATCCTTTACCAACATGCACATGTACTGTTGCCAGAGATACTCATCACGCCACGAATGGGAGAGAATAATTGAACTTTGCTTGCACTCAATTTCAATTTTGACTGTTTGAGATCTCAAGTTCTGTCCATGAAGCCTACACCACCAACACTCAGCAAAATTTTTTCCTTGTCCTTGTAGGAAGAACAATAGTTCTCCTTACAGCAAATAGAAAAATTGACTAAACCTATTGACGGTGCCGTTTTTACAGTTCATTTTTTATGGGACAATATGCCAAGAATCGTCCCGGTAAGAACACCAATTCCGGCTCTAAATCAAGCAAGCCTTGTCATCACTGTGAAAAATCGGGTCACATCAAGACCGAGTGTTTTGAGATCATTGGTTACCCACCAAATTGGAACAGCAATTAGCAGCCTTAACATTCTCGTGGAAGCGACAATAGATCATGGCTTAACCACTCATCTGGGGAGCGATCGACCAGCACGAATGGAGCCCAGAAGGTGGCGGTCTATAGTTCCCTTGCTTTTATGGAATCTGATGTCGGTACAGTGGACCCCACAAGCAACTTGCAAGCTCTTGATATGACCATCGAGCAATATGCAAAATTGTTAGATTTACTTCTAGCACAGCTTCGCATGGTAATATGCCATTAGTTAATTTTGCTGGTCGGTGCACCTTATCAAACAATCCATGGCACTTTCTATCGCAAGCACTGGTAGATGCCAGCGCCTAGTACTCTCCATCCCAGGACTCAAAAGATACTAATGCCCACTGCTCCCTTAGTAGCGTCCACCGTTTACTTACTGTTAGTAACGTTGATGTTTTGTAGGAGTCCAGTTCGTCTTTTGAAGACATCCCTATCTTATTCTTGTCCAAGACCAAAATGAGGCCGTTTTTGCTTAAAAATTTTAAATCACGCCTTCCTTTGTGCTACTCCTCTTTCAAAACCAAGTCGCCTACGAGTTTGTCTTTGACAAAGAAACATGTTATTATTACTTAATTTGTGTTTTAACAGAAAATGACTTTTGAATTTGTGTTTCAACTTCTAGTATTCAAATATTTATTATTTTTTATAATATTATTAAATGTTTATTATTTTTGTACTTCTTGATTTTTGCACTACTGGATTTTTATTAAAAATGTTTATTATTATCTATAACATTATTAATTTCCTTATTATTATTAACTATATATATATATTTATTATTATTTATTAATTAAATTTATTTCCATTATTATAATAACTGTTAAATATTATTATTAAATTACTAATTATTATTATTAAGTTTATTGCAGAGTAATTATTAAATTTATTATTAAATTCCTTATTAATATATATATATATATATATATATATTATAATATTCGTTATGATTATTAAATTTATTAATTATTTTAATTTCTATAATTATTATGAAATTTGTTATAATTACTAATTTTCTTCTTCTTATTATTAACTCTATTATTCTGATTAATTTAATTATCCTTATAATTTTTAATTATTATTATTATTATTTTCCGACTTGAGGATATATACTTATTATTATAAATGTTATTAATTGCTTAATTATATTTATTATTAATATTAATATTAATAATAATAATATTATTATTATTATTATTATTAAATTCCTTGTTATGATTAAATGCATGTATCTTTATTTATATTATTATTATAAAATTGCTTATTATTATTAATTTTCTTCTTATTATTAATAAATTTAGTATTCTTATTAATTTAATTATTCTTATAATTTTTAATTATTATTATTATTTTCCGACTTTAGTTTATATACTTATTATTATAAATCTTATATATATATATATATTATATTTTATTAATATTAGTATTATTCTTATTATTAAATCTATTATTATGATTAAACAAATCAACGTCTACTGATAACGAAAATGACTTTATATAATGCATATAGTCAATTAAATTTTTATTTATTATAAACATAAATGTACATAATTATTTATTTTTCTTTATTCTAAAAGACAAATAATTTTTGTTTGTTTGTTTAATTCTTTTTATCTTAATGATGACAAAAATAAATAAATATTTTAATCCTTATTATTATTAAGAACAAAATTAATAATACTAAGGAATTTATATTTAATTATTTAATATAACGAATAAGTAAATAATTTAATAATAATAAGAATAATAGTAAGTACAAAATTTATAATGATAAAAATTTAAACAATTAAATTAATAAGAATAATTAAAGAACCATAATAATTATTAATAATAATATAATGGTGAATATTAAATATAAAATTAGCACAACTTATAATAATTCCTAAAATTATTTCTAAAATAACAAAATATAAGGAAATTATAATTATCATAATTTAAAACAATTAAATTAATAAGAATAATTTAAGAAGCATAATATTAATTAATAATAATATAATTTATAATAATCATTAGGAATATAAAATTATCAAAAATAATAATAATTCTTAAAATAATGTAGAAAGTAACAAATTATAAGGAATTAGCAAACATAAACATATATTTTTTCCTGAGAAAATTAATAATAATAAGCAATTTAATTATATTATTTAATATAATCAATAACAATTTCCTGCATTTAATAAAATAATTTAACAAATTTTACAGAATTAGCAATAATAATAGTAATAGTATAGAAGAAGAAGAATAAGGGGAGGAGCAAAGGCGATCAAGACTGTCGAAAATTGGGAGCTGGCGATCGCGAGATTGCCGAAAATAATAAGTCTCGCGATCGCGAGACTGGCCATTGTCGGCAGTCTCACGATCGTGAGCTCTCGTGATTGCGAGATTGCCTATTTCTGACAGTCTCACGATCGCGAGACGTCGCGCTCGCGAGATGGATGATGATAAGAAATTTCTGGTTTTGTTTTTATTATTATAATTAGTAGTGTTATTATATTAAATTCCTTTTTATTATTTAATGTACTTATTTAGATTATTATGATTATGATTATGATTATTATTATTATTATTGTTGTTGTTGTTGTTAAATTTATTAATTAATTTTATTTCCATTATTATAATAATTTAAAATATTATTATTAAATTTCTTCTGATTATTATTAAATTTATTGGTGAGTATTTATTATATTTATTATTAATTTCCTTATTGATATTACATTTATTATTATTATTATTATTTCTATTATTATTACTATTATTATTATTATTATTATTATTATGATAAAAAAATAAAACATCCTATGTTTTTTTAATAGTCATTTTTGTTGTGTTAATCATAATAAGGCATTTAATAAAAATAATAATACTAATATTAATAATAAATATAATTAAACAATTAATAACATTTATAATAATAAGTATATATACTCAAGTCGGAAAATAATAACAATAATAATTAAAAATTATAAGGATAATTAAATTAATCAGAATAATAGAGTTAATAATAATAAGAAGAAAATTAGTAATTATAACAAATTTCATAATAATAATAGAAATTAAAATAATTAATAAA
>JANIJH010000224.1:14502811-14517705 GCA_024520975.1 Erythroxylum areolatum
ATGATTGCGTACCTCTGTTATGGGAGAATCATACCTTATATATGGTTTTGCAGCTAGGTTTAGGTTTTTACGTGTTTACATGGGAGACTTCCTTCTGCTAATGGGCCATGAACGTGTGGATCAGACCCGTATTAACCAATAGGTGCGTGACTGACCGATTGACTTGTGGGTTGATGGTGATTGAGCTCGGGCTCAATACAGCCGACCCAACCATAATGCAATCTGACAAAGTCTATCTTAACATTTTAAGAATACAGAGCGTATCCTTTTTTTATAACAAAATATGCCTCATTTTTCAAAAAATTAATAAAATATCCCTCAACCTGCCCCGACCTGTAGTTGATGAAATCAAGCGGAAGAAAACAGGCCCTACGGTCTACGCGGCACGCCTTCAATGGTTTTTGTCCCCCTAATTTTCAATGTAATTGAAATGGGAATGATAAGACAGGGGGCCGTCAGCGGATATATGCATTTCACTGACCAATCAAATTGAGCCGGGGAAAGAAAATGCCTGAATTTTTGTTGTGACTTTATCAAAGCCTGGCATGGAATCTTCGGGAGCCAAAAGCATTCACACATGAGATGAAGGAATTGCTATCTTCCAGGCTTTGTTTAAACTACCTCAATTTTAAAAGCAGATGAAATCACAAAAGCATCCTTTTATCGTTTCCATTTGCTGCAGCCGTTCCTACTCGGTTTCTCTTGCATCCTTCCTTCTTTTGCACTAAACATAAATGAATACATTTGGTAAGACTCTTCATGAATTGTCTACGAAGGAAACATGCAATAATTCAAAATAAAACTTCATTATATTCAGTATTCACCCTTATATTAGCATGGAATCCTTCTTGTTATAAAATTTTAATCGATGGTGATTATATTTAATTTAACTTCACTTTATTTTAAGAAAATACATTAATGTTTAAAACAATGTACACAAATTATTTTTATATAATTAAAACAAAACTTTAAATTGGTTAATAAAATATTTAAAATAAAATAGTCAACGTATTCATTACACAAGACTCCCTATTTTATAAGATTTTGAGAAAGATCATAACATATGTAACATTAGTTTTGTATTTTTACAAAAAGAATATTTCTATCACTTAAATTCATTATTATAATCATAAAAGAGTAACTTTACCAATTATTTTAAGACTTACTTTTAAACAAATGATTTAGAATAGAATAAGATAAAATAAAATGTATTATAAATTTAAATATAAAATAGATAATATTATAACTATGAACTAAAATTTAATTAATTGCAAACTTTGAATATTTTCTAAATTAAAATACAAAATTATATGTTTTTAAAAGAGGTTATCGGAAATGTCTCTAAAAACAAAGAGAGAGGAAGATCTGTTTGGAAACTAATCCGAGTAATTTACCACCAAAATATTCACCGAAAAGCAATAGCACAATTATGATTCCCATCTAATCATAAAGAATGTCAGACTGTTATTGAAGAAGAATACAGTTACCCCCACGTCATTGTGATATCACACACTTCAATCGGTGGTCTCCAAAGCCACGAAAAAGCGTAAACTCGACTGCACCGTAGCAAAACCGTTTTTGAAATCGTCTAGATACAGAGGGTTAAGTTTAGGTCACCTTGAAGATAAAAGTGCACACATGGCACTGTTTTGTTTCCTAAATTACATTTTGTTTCCTTCTACATCTCATTCGGCCTTGATTTCATTTTCACCTGATCCATTGGTCTGACCGTACATCTCATATTTGCGACCCTGAGATGATCGCGATCCAACGGCCATAAAGGATTTACTTTTAACATTCTAACCCTCCAAGCCCCTTATATTTTGCTCAACCGGAGTTAGAGTTTGTGTTCTACTCGTGTCAGTCTCACGCATAACTCTTCATTTTCAAAGGTTCGATGTAGCCACTCTCTTTTAGATCAGTTCTGGACAGGAAATGGTGTTATATTTCTTGTTTGATTCGTTCTGAAGTACTTTGCTTTGATAAATGGGTTTGTTAATTAGATCTAAGATGGAGTTGTGTTGTAACAGAACAACGAAGGAACGGAAATGACGAAGAACTACCCTACAGTGAGCGAAGATTACAAGAAGGCCGTTGACAAGGCCAAGAAGAAGCTCAGAGGCCTGATCGCCGAGAAGAACTGTGCTCCCATCATGCTTCGTCTCGCGTACGATCATCGCTCACTCTCACTCTCTCCGTTTGTTTGTTTTGGTTTACTTTTAGAAGTAATTGCGTGGATTGGCGATATTCAGATGGCACTCAGCCGGGACCTACGACGTGCATTCCAGGACGGGAGGGCCATTCGGCACCATAAGACACCCAGCAGAGTTAGCTCACGGAGCCAACAATGGGCTTGATATTGCTGTGAGACTCCTCGAGCCCATCAAGGAGCAGTTCCCTATTCTCTCCTACGCCGACTTCTATCAGGTACTGTTTCATTTTCTTCACCGAGTTATTCACAATCTTTTTGTGCATGTCAATATCATCTATTCTAGATTGACCGATGCAATAATTTAATGGCTTCGTCCTGCACTGTTTGTAGCTCGCTGGTATTGTTGCCGTGGAGGTCACTGGTGGACCCGAGATTCCATTCCACCCAGGAAGGCAGGTAGGCGAGGGCTTTTAATTAAAATTAAACATCATCCTTATGTTTGGTTTATAATAGTGGACGGTGAAGACGTAGTTAGATACATGATTATATTGATGATTATGCATTATGTTTTGTGATTTTGGCTTAGGAGAACTTGAGTTAATAAATAAGATATAGTTGCCAATAATTTGAATGTTGTGATGGTTCTGCACTATGTAACTATGTTATTTGATTTTGGTTCGGGACAGGTGAGATTTTGTTCTATTTATGCTAAGAAATAATATTCTTATCTCAGGACAAGCCCGAGCCACCTCCCGAAGGTCGCCTTCCCGATGCTACTAAAGGTCACTAAGTTAGCTGCATTGGTGCTTTTGTTTAGTCAGACGATTTGAAATTAGATTGTTTCTAGTCCAAATGACCTAAGCACCAATCTGCTGCCTTCTGTTGCAGGTTCTGACCACTTGAGAGAGGTGTTCGGTCACATGGGTTTAAGTGACAGGGATATTGTTGCTCTCTCTGGTGGCCACACCCTGGTAGGTGACGTCGATGTTGACCATTGTCAGTTAATTTCTTTTTCGAAGCTTCCAATCATGTTCGTTCTTATTTTTGTATGATCACTTCAGGGTCGCTGCCACAAGGAACGCTCTGGTTTTGAGGGTCCTTGGACCGCTAATCCCCTCTACTTTGACAACACCTACTTCAAGTGAGCCAGATATTTCCTTTTGTTGATTACTTATGTTTTAATGTTTGTGTTTATAAATCGTTTAACTTGCTCGGGGAAAAATATTTAGGATCCCAATACTCTGCATATTTAATTTGTTAGGGAGCTCTTGAGTGGAGAGAAGGAAGGCCTCTTGCAACTGCCATCTGATAAGGCTCTTCTTTGTGACCCTGTTTTCCGTCCATTTGTTGACAAATATGCTGCGGTGAATTTCTTCTTTGATTTAAGCTCCAGAGCACTTCTGATCATTCTTTTTGTGGTGTATTTAAGTTATCTGTTGCTTTTATGGTTCTGACTCTGTGACCGCTCCTGGTCTCTATAGGATGAGGATGCTTTCTTCAAAGATTATTCTGAAGCCCATCTCAAGCTGTCTGAATTAGGGTAATCTCATAGTTCAGCACACCTATCTGACTGATTGATTATCAGTGAAATCTTTGACTTTTTGAGAACTGAATTCACTTTTGCCATGTCACTGTTGTAATCCAGATTTGCTGTAGCCTAAGCAATTATAAGGAGCAAAGGAGAAATCTGTGTGCGCCTCAACCTTTTGCTGTTCATAGTCTCGAAAAGATTTAGTTATGGGCTGTTATTGGGTGGGTGCTGCTTTTGCTTTTGTTTTGGATATGATGGATGGGATGGGAAAAATGCTTGAAAGAATGCTTGTTACTCGTCATTCTCGATTAAATAACATCAGTCTTAAAGACTCTATATCTGCCTCAATACTATTCATTCTTAAATGCAATGCTTCTTGTAGATTTGTTAGCCAACAGAGCTAGTACTAAGATCCTTCTCCTCCTTTTAATACGAGCTACTCAATTCTTTGCTTGAGGGGATATTATTCATCAATCTTATCGGTGTGGGGTGGTAGAAACAAAGGGACCGGGCTAATGCTTCTCCCATTGTCTCTAACCAAGTATTTTGAAACTATGTGATGTATCATCCCCTTTGGCCTCGGCGTACTATGAAATTTATGCATGACATTCGAAGCTAATACAGAAATACATTGAAGGTATCTTAAAACCGAACAAACCTTGTCCCGTTGTGGCTGGCTGGATTGGATATACTGTAGTTTTACACAGACTCCGTCAACAGCAACAGAACCCCACAAAAGGACGTCCACTCCACTTGTTTTGCAGGATCCATTTTCCTCTACTTATTCACCCAACAACTGGATCAAATAATGTCTATATAACAAAAGAAACCGGAAAATTATGGAGTTGTAAAAACACTTATTTATTAAACTTGAGAACATTTTTAAATACGCAGTAAATGATAATGATATGTCTAAAAAGTAAAAACACGTCCAAAATCACTTTACAGATCTTTATGGCTTAAGACTAGGACTAACTTAAACAAACCATTAACTAAAGGTCCTAATGTTATTTTTAATGTTTATTTTCAAATTCAGTAAAATAATTTGTTTGTTTCAATTATTAGTTTTGATTTCTTATTTTTTTCGTAACAAGCCAAAATCATAAAGACCGCTTTTTTAAATTAACCTAATTTATCATTAATTAAATATATATTATTTAATATTAATTACTAATCAAATATAACTAATATACTTTAATTATTTAATTAATTCAAAATTTTTGCAAAATAAAAATTTTGAAATTGGTAATTATTTAACAAAATTTTAAGCTTAAAATATCTTTAAAATACATACATTTTAAGATGGTTGAATTAGTTTTTAACTTATAAAATAATCAATTCCAAATAATAACATTAATTTAGTAAAATATATATTAACAAAAATATCATTTATGAATGAATTTTTATTAATAAATATTGTATAAAAGATTAAAATAAAATTATTTACTTATTTATTTTAATAAAAGTAATTAATCTCTTAATTTTATTTGATATTGAATTATTATCAATAATAAAGTATGATTATATTGACATTAACAATCCAATATAATTTTGTTTTTATTTAAAAATAAAAAATAAAAACAAAAGTTAAAAATCATAATAAAAAATTGAAGTAGAACCAAATAATTTTCAAGTAAAAATTGTAATACTTGGATAACAAAATAGAGTAAGTAAAATTTACTAATTTTTGAATTACTTTATCACTCTCCCACAATGGAAAAATCTACATCATGATCACGTCACTGTAAGTGAGGCACTGTTCTCCCTCCATTTTATAAAATTACAAGTTTGAGAAAAAAAAACCTATCCAGTGAGGAAAAATTGGAAAACTACGTCCTTCGTATGGATCTCCACGATGGCCACATGCATAAAAAGTACGAATAAGAGAAAGGGAAGAAGATCCTCCACCAATCCCATCTCGCCTTAGCTATAGCGTTGTTGTCACCGGAAACCCCTCAGGTGAGGAGGAAGATAAGGAATGGCCTGAAGAGCAACCAGTTACTTTTGAGGAGGGTGACATTGCATTAGTGCAGGGAGAGTTTGGACATTCTATTGAATTCTCCACTATTTTCAAGGATCGACTGGATAAACAATGGGAATTGGCAGTAGTGGTTATACTGTTAGGGCGTTGCATCGGCTGTAAAATGTTCAGTAACAGATTGAAAATCATGTGCAAACCTTTGGGACCTATGAAGATTATTGATCTTGATCATGACTATTTCCTCATTAAATTTATTGAGCAAGAAGACTATTTTGATGCACTAATTAAGGGACCTTAGGTAATCATGGGTCATGCACTTTTAGTGCAACTATGGAACTCGAACTTTCGTCCCTCTTCTAGAAAAGTAT
The DNA here is from genome assembly GCA_024520975.1 of Erythroxylum areolatum. NCBI lineage: Eukaryota > Viridiplantae > Streptophyta > Magnoliopsida > Malpighiales > Erythroxylaceae > Erythroxylum > Erythroxylum areolatum. Next base: position 14,508,844 of record JANIJH010000224.1, read on the forward strand.
CGAGGACAGTTGTTTGGGTTAGATTTCCTGAGCTATCGGTCTCCTGATATCATCCTCTAGTCCTCCAAGCTTTGGAGAATCTGGTTGGTTGTACAGTAAAGATTGATGACAACAGTAACAAATCCCAACGGGCAAGTTTGTGATGATGGCTGTCAAAGTGGACATTACAACACCTTTGAGATCGAGGGTGGAGATTGAGGGGGAGGAAATAAAGGTAGCTTATGAAGGATTGTCTCAAATTTGTTTCTTTTGTGAACTCGTAGGATATGCTACTATTGATTGTTTGGCAATAAAACAAAAGGCTGTAGAAACTAACCATGATAACGACAATATGAACAAGACCATCCTAATGGGAGTAAATGAAGCAGTGCTAACTGCTACCGCCTAGAAAGATGAATACGAACCTTAGATCCAAGTGCAACGATGTAGCAGACATCCTACCGTAAAAGAACATTATTAGGGAAAGAGTTCGAATATCGAGAAAACTCAGGGGGAGTTGTGAGGATCATGCTTCACCATTCTTTATGACAAAAAAAAAACCTTGGTAATAGCTGTGGAGAGCAGCCAGCCTGTTCCAGCTATTGATAGACAGGACATGGATCAGACACTGGCTGATGCTAAGCAAGGATTGGATCTCTCGGTTCAACAGAATACTGGACCAAACACTACAGCCAACACCCGTAGCAAAGGCAGGATGTTAACTCAGAGGCCGAGTGCAAATATGGGGGGCAATATGGAGTTAGCTAAGGAAAAGGAAGGCTTACATTCTACAAAGAAGACTAGGATAGATAAAAGAGGTAGTCATACAACAGTCCAAATTCCAAATCACTGGGAAGTTATCACTAACGATGTTTCTTTCTCCTTACCAGTGGAAGACGCAATGGCATGCTATAACCACAACGAGATACTGTAAGACATGATGGATAATCATTTGGTCACTAATACTAGTGAGTATGAATTACCACCCACAAGACCACCCGACCCAGTTTCCAACATGGACATGCTGGTGGAGGTATATTCAATCAATTCAGAGATGGATGTGGTGCCAAAGACCCAGGATATCCCTGCAATAGCGACGAAGCCACCAGACCTGATGCAAACGCAAGCTTAAAAGAGTTATCATCTCTTTCAAAATCTCTTTTTGTCTACTCTAATTTGGAATTGCTAAAGGGTAAAAGGCAAAACCTGCAAACCTATATTGAAAAACTATATCAGATTGTACAAGCCATTTATGGTAGTCCTCATGGAAACAAAAATTAGCGGTAGACGAGCTGATGAAGTTATCAGAAAATTGGGATTTACGCACTCGTATGGAGTTGAAGCTATGGGTTTCGTAGGGGGTATTTGGATTTTATGGAATACGGAAGTAGAAGTTAATATTTTTCTTGCATACCGCCAATTTATACTTATGAATATTGTAAAAGATGAGATCTCTTTTGTATTCACTGCTGCGTATGCCAGTCCAAATTATTGCCTCCAAAAACATCTATGTAGTTACCTAAAGTGCATTGCCCAGGTCACTTCGGTTTCATGGCTGATAAGAGGTGATTTTAGCACTAAATTGGAGGCAAGTGATAGGAGAGGTGGGAGTAACACACGTCTGGTTACTAGCAGAGGTTTTCAAGATTGTGTTCAGAGTTGTAGGTTGCATGACCTTGGCTTTTCTAGGCCAAGATTCACGTAGAGAAGGGGAAACAAGCTAGCAAGGTTAGATAGGGCTTTCTGCTCAACTACTTGGGCAAAAAAGTTCTCCATTTACCTTTCCTTAAATTAGATCATCTCCCAATTGTGTTCCGATTTGAGAAACCTCAGAATACTTAAACAAGACCTCGTTCATTCATTTTCCAGGCAGCTTGGATGTCCAATGCCAATTTTTCTACTTTGCTTAAAAAACAACGGGGGAAGGACGCCAACAACTTATGTGGTAATCTTTCTACTCTAGCAAAAAATCTGAATGAGTGGAGCCGTAAAGTGTTTGGGAATATCTTCAAAAGGAAAAATCATCTTCTAGCAAGACTAGTGGGAATCCAAAATGTTATGGACTGTGGCAGTCCTAACCGTCTCCTCGACCTAGAAAAGTAGCTACGTACATAATTGGAGACGGTGTTATATGACGAAGAATTATTTTGGCACCAAAAATCACAATGTCAATGGGTGGCGTAAGGAGATCAAAATACAAAATTTTACCATTTAACCACCATGGTGAAAAAATGACAACAAACAGTGGACTCTTTGAAGAACAACCATGGCATCACAATTACTGATCCTATTGCACTACGTAATTTGGATAGGGAGTTTTTTAAGTCACTTTATACTATCGAAGATGTTCATACAAGCAATTTCCCTCACACGGGGGCCTTCCCTCCCATCCCACGAACAACTTTGGACACTCTCCAAAAGCAAGTTTCTGTTGGTGAGATTAAAGAAGCCATTTTCAGTATTCATCCTAATAAAGCGCCTGGTTATGACAATTTTCATGCTATTTTCTTTCAAAAACAATGGGTGATTATAGGGCAGCAGTGACAACCTTCATTTAAAAAATATTCCAACATGATGTGTGGGAAGCAGAGTAGAATACAACAATTTTGGTACTCATCCCCAAAAGTTATCCTCCAACTTATATTCATCAATTTTGTTCGATAAGCCTGTGTTTAGGAATATATAAGGCAACCATTAAGATCATTGTTAACCATCTAAAACTCTTGATGAATGATCTAGTTGCCCTAACGCATTGTAGCTTTGTGCCAGGTCGGTCAATCTTGGACAACATAGTAATTGTTTATCAAGTTATCCACACTATGAGAAGGAAAAAAGGTAAAACAAGTATATTGGCTATGAAGGTGGATTTGGAGAGAGCGTACGACAGACTTAGCTGAGATTTCATCAAAGATACTCTTGCCGATATTGGGTTACCTGATTCTCTTATTAGTATTGTTATGAAATGTGTATCTTCGATGATCATACAAGTTAACTGGAATGGTGAACTCTCGGAAGCTTTTACCCCATTTAGAGGCATCAGACAAAGAGACCCCTTATCTCCATACATTTTTGTTCTTTGTATGGAGAGATTAGGTCACCTTATTAGTCACGCAGTGGCTCATAATAGATGGAAATCTATCTGGTTAGGAAGGAACGACCCTTACTTATTGCATCTCTTTTTTGCATACGATCTAATCCTTTTCTCCGAAGCTTCCATTGAGCAAGCTCACATTATCTTGTAGGTGCTAGACATCTTTTTTAATTCATTAGGAAAAAAGGTGAGAAAAGCAAAGACTCATTGTTTTTGCTCAAAAAATATTGCTCGTCCTATGGCTAGAGTATTTGGTAGAAGATTAGGATTCCAACTTACAGATAATCTTGGAAAGTACCTCGGCATACCCTTTATTCATAAGAGGTCTTCCAAAAGTTGCTATCAATACATCCTTGACAGAGTCCAGCAATGACTAACAGGTTGGAGTGCAAAACACCTTTCCTTAGCAGGTAGAGTAACATTAACACAATCGGTTATCTCTATTTTCCTTTGTATACCATGCAAATTGTGTGACTTCCACAGCAACTTTGTGATAATCTTGAGAAAATCATGCGAGATTTTTTGTGGGGCTTTAATGACAACCAACGAAGGGTGAGTCTTGTTAGTTGGGATATTGTATGTAATCCTAAAGAACTGGGAGGATTGGGATCGAGGAAAGTCATAGTATCTAATGACACACTACTTTGCAAACTAGGTTAGAGACTACTCTCTGAACCTAATGCACTTTGGGTTTGAGTCCTTAGTTGTAAATACGGTGTCTATCACACCAGCATACCTACTAAAATTGAGTCCATGGGTTCCTCCATGGTTTGGAGAGGCATTCATTCTATATGGCATTATGTACTCCAAGGTATGAAATGGATCATTGGCAATGGTAAAACAGTTCGTTTCTGGATAAATGCAGGGTAGCTGATCTTGGACCTCTCATGGTTCATATAACCATGCCTTTATTGGATTCTGTGTTGTTGCTTACGGTAGCAAACTACGTCGACGAATATGGAGGTTGGAAATGGGATAGTTTCCAAGGCCTCCTTCCTTCATCAATTTGCATGCATGTCGCCAGTATCCTCTTACCGAGACTTACACTTGAGGAATAACAGGAGTGTGTGGGGTGCGTCGGATAGTGGCGTCTTCAGTACTGCTTCGGTGTATTCCTTAATTGAGGGTTTGGAATTAGATGACAGGAGTGGCATTTGTAAAATGATTTGGAAATGGTCAGGTCCACAAAAGATCAAGGCTTTTCTATGGCTTCTTTATCATGACAGCCTTTTGACAAACTATCAGCGAGTTATTCGCCATCTCTCCTAGGATGTTGTATGTGCTATGTGTGGGCTTCGTGAATGTTATTTACATGCTATGCAAGACTGCCCTAGGGTTCAACAAGTTTGGCGAATGTTTCCATTAGTGGCATCATATAGAGATATCTTTCACAATGTCGAAACCAGACTGGCTAAGTAAGAATTTGTAGACCCATATGAAACTATAGGGGTTTGATTGGAACTTCATTTTTGGTACTACTTGCTGGTTCCTTTGGTTTTGGAGGAACAAGAGTATTTTTGACATGGTTTTTTCGTGGCCTCTTAATCCTATACAAATTATTCTCAATTATGTTGGTTGGATTTACAAGGCTAAAGAGATGTATTCTCGGGTACTATTAAATAATCACCAGTGAGTGGAGAAACTTATTTGTTGGTCAACACCCCCATATGGGTGGATTCGCCTCAACATAGATGGGGCTCATAAGCTCACCTCTCATACTACTTCTGTGGGAGGTGTTATTAGAGACTATACAGGAGCCTGGCTCAGAGGTTTTGTTCAAAATGTGGGGTATACTACTTTGTTTTGTGCTAAACTTTGGGGTGTGTTCACGAGCCTATCACTTGCTTGGGATTTGGGTTATAGACTAATAGAGTTGGAGGTCGATTCTTTTGTGGTTATCAATATTATCTCCTCTTTAGAGAAACAAAAGGATATATTTAGCTTTTTAATTTGGACTATTCAGGAGTTGCTTGCTAGAGATTGGATAGTTCGACATCGTCATATCTACAGAGAAGCCAATCGATGTGTAGATTGGTTGGCAAATTACGCTAAATCCTTTAAACACAATACCACCGCCTTTCAAAGCCCTTCTTTAGGGTATATTAAAATCCTCCTTGAGGATATAGTAGGGATTTCTTTCCCACACTTAATTCAGTAGCTTTTGGGTTGTTAGTTTCCTTATGATTAAAAAAAAATCTACATCACTTAAAATATTTCTTAAATACTCAAACTTTATTGCAAGAAGTGTAATACACAAGTTGTTCATTTTTTTTAGTTGCCCACGAGGTGTCCTAGGAGGGTCCCAACTATAGGAAGATACCTTTAAGTCATCCACACCCAGACTAATCTCCGTTTGAGCCGGGTAGGTCCCTTGTGGGAGGCAAAGCTCTGATCTCAAGTTTTAAACAGTTGCATACATGAAGACAGTTCGAACCCGTGACCTCACTTAAGCCAGAAGGCCCCTTGTTGTAGTAATCTATCTTTCTACGTCATTCACTAACTAGCTCCCTTATGAAATCATGCCGAGTTTCAACTTTCAATATGTCTTATACAATGGTGGTACATTTGGTTCCTTTTCATAGCAATGGTCAAGTGGCTATCATAAAAGATGGTTGTTCCCTTCTTTTGTCTTTGGTTCATATCACCAAGTATGCATCGTAACTAAATTGCTTAAAAAGTCATTCAAGTCATAACATTGTATTATGTTTATGATAAGGACAAGGAAGTAGTTGACTATGATAAATCGCATATGAAGCAAGGTTAAATTATAATTGGATGTCCTCTTTCGATCATCACGTGAACCTACCTAATCACTATGAAAAAAAAAAACTCAAGGTTTTTAGCATTATTGTACCAAATTCCATAAAGTATTAACTCTCTTAAATATCTAAGCACCCTTCTAACAATACCATAAGGCCTTGTTTGGTTAGCATAGATTCTTGCTTGGGAAAATAATCTTTTTCCTAAAATTTATATTATCAAGTTTGGTTCATTTTTTTGAGTAGTTAGGAAAGTAAAAAGTTTCCCAATCTAGGGAAAATAATAGCACTTTACTTGGATTCTAAATCCCAGCACCCTTTAGTATTTAGATTACTTTCCTCATGAATTTAATATAAAAAATATACTAGCCAATTTAACCATTCCTTCTCTCTCAATTCTACGACAATTCTTTTATCAAACTCTACCTTCTCTTCAACCAATGTTACGAATACCGTACTGGACTTGGTATCGGATTGGGTTTTGGTAAGGTACTATACTGATACTGATTAATACCGAGTACTATTTCAGATAATTTTTTAAATTTATGAAATAGTCCATAAATTTTTTTAAAGTTACAAAATAGTCTATTGTCATATTTTACAATTGTACTGTATGTTTTTAGTCATGTCTCCAAAAATCATAATAACAAATAACAATTACAATTTTAATTTAATTTTTAATTTAATAATTATTAATAAATATAATTAAATTTAAAATATATTTTTAAATATATTTATAAAATATATAAATTTCAAATAAATTTTGATTTAATAATTAAAAATATATAAAATAAATATTATTTTATAAAAAATAATTTTAAATTATTTAATTTAAAAATAAAATATTTGTATTAATACTTTATTAATAAATATTATATAAAATATTAAAATAAATTTAAATAAAAATAATTTATTTTTATGTTTTATTTCATTTATAATTATTATTAGTAATAAAAATATTTATTATTTAAAAAATTAAAATCAAAATAATTATAAAAGTCCCCCTATTTTTTAAAAATTTTAAAAAGAGGAAGGGAGGAAAATTTTAAAATTTTTTGAAAATTTTACAAAACAATCCCTCTATTTTTTAAAATTTTCGGTATCGGTCAGTATTTAGAATACCGGCTGGGAATATCGGCTGGTACTATCTGAAACAAGATGGTACCGATTGGTATTTAAACCTGATACGATCCACCATTTATTTTGTATTAATTTTGGTTTGGTATGATACGTACTAGCTGGTACCGGCCAGTACTTACCGGTATTCATAATACTGTCTTCAACTATTCTTATTGTTCTTCCGTTAGTAGGATTTCAAATATTTTTTGTCAGAAGTTTCAATCGACAATCTTTAGGTTCATATTTTTCCTTATTTAACGATTTCAATTTTTATTCAATTTGGAGGAACATAATTGGAAGCACAAGTCAAAATTAAGTTACATTCCACAAAATACTGTAGCTTACCATACACTATAATAAGAATCCATCCAACTTTTCTATTAGCTTTCTTATAAGTATCCAAACATGTGAATATCTTTACTTTCTATATATTTATTTTTCGAAGAATTATATTTTAAATTTACTTTACTTTCCCACCAACCAAACGGAGCCTAACGAATTTTACTAGAATTTTGCATCAATCACAATAATAAATTATTAGCTTGCATGATATTAGACATATTGTTGGTTAAATACAATAAGCTTCCAATCAAACTTCAATAAATATATTTATCAGCTTTTTCATTCTCATCTTTTATGTACTTCTGATTAGTGATTAGAAGAGTACCTTATAAAGCCTCTTAGTTTTGAGCAATGATTAGAAAACTCAAATCAGTTCGATCGGTTCAATCGTAAAAATTTTGAATTAGTCAACTTTTTAGTTAGATTTACTTTAATAACTCTTGTTGTTAAAAATCGATCAATTTATTAATTAATCAGTCAATTTTTATAAATTATTAAATTTTATAAACCAAAATAAATCGTTAATTTTTATTTAACAATCTTTTTTAATTAAATTTCAAATTCTTCGTTAAGTAAGAATAATCTCTTTCAATAATATTTCAAATTGTTTAAAAATATTCAATCTTTAGACAATTTTGTAACGATCTAATACCAATTGAATATTTTAAATCTTAAACATCTTGTCTTATTGACTTAACTTCCACTCTAATTTTTAAAATATTGATTTTTGAGATACTAATTTGGCTCACTTGAACTTGATGGACTCTAATCTTATTGAAATACTCATTAATTTTAAAGTACCATGCCCTCAATACTTGCTTAAGGCCATATAAGGTCTTCTTGAACCGATGGATCTTCTTTTCTTGCCCTTTAATATCATAACCTACTAACTATTCTACAAACATTTCTTTTTATCAAAAATACCATTTGAAAATACATATTTGACATCAAATTAATAGATATGCCACCTTTAAATGTGCTAAAATAGCCAAAAATTATTCTCACACAGGTCAAACCTAACTAAAAGGTGCAAATTCTTTATAAAATAACCTTCTCATTACATATAGCCTCGAGCAATCAAGAGTGCCTTATACTTTTGTATCGAACCATTAGGTCTAAATTTGAGCCTGTAAACTCACTATACACTAATTTATCTTTGTCATTTGGTAAGTTGATAAGGTCCAAGTATCCTGCTTCCAAAATGCTTTGATTTCTTTTATATATTCTTCCATACCACTCTTTAATTTGCATAACAACTTCAAAATAATTTAGTTTTCAAGCTATAGTAAATTGACATTGTTTCATCTACTTATAAGTCTCCTTTAAGGAACATTATTTTCTTGGTTGATTTATTAAAGAGCTTGAAGTGTAGATTCAATTTAAAGGTGTAGAGTTGCTAGAATTTTTTGAATTTGTAAAGAAGATGAATCATGATCACCATCAGTAGTTTCATTAACCAAAAGTAAAGCAGTATATTATTGGCCAATTGATTGAACCCAAGTTTAATATATAATTGGCTACACTTTCATGGTTGTTAATGCACTTTTTGACTCTTAATTCATGATTTTTGTG
>JANIJH010000224.1:14580108-14595286 GCA_024520975.1 Erythroxylum areolatum
TCATGTCTAACTAACTTGGAAATATGTTTAAAACTAACATGACCTAGCTTTTTGTGCCAAATCAGTTTTTCCTCATCCGTTGACATAAAACATGAAATATTCTGACTTTTCAAATCGTCTAAGTTATCTTTATAGAGATTATTTCGTCTCTTGGCAGAAAAGAATATGAAACCGTCCTTGTTTTTTACTAAACAAGAATTTTGATTAAAGGATACTTCAAAACCAGAATCACATAATTGACTTACACTAATTAAATTACGCTTTAAGCCTTCAACTAGCAAAACATTATCAATAGATGAAAAAGAATCTTTACCAATTTTGCCAATTTCAACTATTTTGCCCTGTTGGTTGTCTCCAAAAGTTACTGATCCTCCTTGCTTATGTTGGAGGTCTAGGAACAAGACTTTCTTCCCGTCATATGTCGCGAGCACCCACTGTCCAAGTACCATTGATGCTGATTGTTTTTTCTAAGAAAGGAGATCTGCAGTATATATTATATTCTTCTTAGGTACCCATATTTTATTGGGTCCTTTGGGGTTAGCCTTATAGTTTTTCATCGAATAATAAGAATATTGTTTCTTTTTCTTTCTGTTAGGAACAAAACTCTTATTATGAACAACATTACTAATATTAAAACCTAAACCACTCTTATCATTTGGATGTCTATATCTTCCAATCATATCATTAATCTTTTTTGTACTTTCTATAAATATTGATAAATCTGTTAAGAGACTGTTAATCATTTGTTTTAGATGATTAATTTCCTCAGATCTATCTACAATTACTTTCTTTTTCATATCGTCTACTTGTTTCTTAAGATAGACGTTTTCTTTTTCTAAAAGTTCTGTGTTCAAATTTTTAACAAATTTCTTTTTCAATATCCTATATTGTTTTAAATTAGCATGTGAATCTTCTAACAATTCTAAATAAGCATCCTGAAGATCATCAAAGTTAGAAATTACCTCATCATCGCATTCATTTTTAGCTACCAAGCATATATTTGCTTGCTTTGATATTTTTGAGTCGGATTCAGATTCAGATGAATCTAAATCTTCCCATATTGCCATCATGCTCTTTTTGTTTTTTTACTTTTCTTATGCTTTCTTTTGAGCAACAGGCATTCAGACTTGTAATGTCCTAGTTTATTGCACTCATAGTAGATGATAGAACTTTTCTCATTCTTTGAATCGTCTTTGCTGTTCTTTTAAAAGTGAAATCTTTATTTCCCCTTGATTTCTTTTTCCACATCCTCCTAATCTTTCTTGAAATTAAGGATAGTATCTTGATCAGATTCACTAGCATCATCATTCTTGGTTTCTTCAATCTTTAATGTTTTTGAAGATATGCTTCTATTTTTCTATATTTTCTAATTCTTTTGACCAACCTTTAATGCAACAGATTTATCTCTTCTGGGTTTATATTCTACCTCAAGCTCTATTTTGTGAATTTTCAGTGAACTAAGCAATTCATCTAGCTTTAGCTTACTTAAATCCTTGGCTTCTTGTATTGTTGTTACTTTAGGTCTCCATCTTTTTGGAAGACTTCTAATAATCTTTCTGGCATGATCTTGATTATTATAGATTGTCCCCAGAGCTTTAAATCCATTAACAATTTTTTGGAATCATCCAAATATCTGATCAATAGTCTCATCATCTTTCACCTTGAACAGCTCATATTGATGAACAAGAATACTAATCTTGGATTCTTTCACCTGATTTGGGCCTTCATGTGCAATGGCTAATGCGTCCCACATTTCTTTTGCAGATTCGCATCCATGAACCTTATCATATTCACTTCTGCTTAGAGCACAATTTAAAAAGAACTTGGCCTTTGAGTTTAACTAAAAGTGAGCTTTCTGATAAGTTGATCATTTGTCATGAGAGATGTTATTCCCTTCATTGTTTGTTGGTATATATGGACCATTTTCAATGATATCCCAAAGATCAATATGTGTAGATTCTATAAAGAGTCGTATCATGTCCTTCCAATAATGATAATCTTCACCATTGAATGTAGGGGGTCTTGTGACCGAGGCACCTTCTGTTATAAAAGCATGTGATTCAGTTATAGATCTTTGTCCTCACTTTGTAACAGTGTTTCTTGGAAACCTTGCTCTGATACCAACTGAAGTAAATCACTTGTTAATATAGAAATCACGTATAATATGTAAAATACACAAGAAAGGGGGTTGAATTATGTTAAATCATTTAAGATATTAATCTTTAAAAACTTTTTGAATTTCTTTGTAAATTTAGATGATTACAAAACAATTCACTTAAATATATGAGTAACGCAACAACGAAAATTATTATCTATTCTTCTAACAATAAGAAAATTAAAGAGATAAGGATCAAAGAATATGACGCCACAATTTATACTGGTTCACCCTTAACCTTAGGCTACGTTCAGTTCTCAGAGTTTGTTTGAGATTTCACTATACTCTTCAACTTTACAAGTATTCTTTCTACACTTGTAGAGCCTCTTCAGGTCTCTCTCACAAAGTATTCTTTATCTGCTTCTTTAACCTCTCCAAGCTCTAGCCTTTCTTTCGCTTGGAGATATTGTTTGACCTTCACGTTACAGATGTATTTGCTCTCTTTCTTTAGCACTTGATTTCAAAGTTTCTCTAAGTAAATTTTGTACAATCATATTTTCTCTCTTGTATTGTATATGTTTTTAGTTTACAACTATAACTAGTATTTATGGCCTAAATCTTCAACTGTCTTCTTGAGAAATCTGCTTCTTGAATCTTCTAGAAACCGTTATTAGTTGAGTCTTGTAATTAACTCCAACTAACTGACTGACTGGCGTTCTAGAATTTTTTTCATTTGCATCGTTTGGTATTATGCTTCGTTAGTGTTATGCTTTATCTAGTGTTACACTTCGTCTGATATTGCGTTTCGTCTGGTGTCGTGCTTTCATCTAGTGTTGTGCTTTGTCTAATCTATCTAAGATGCTTTGTCGTATTCAACATTTACTCAAGTATCGTCTTGAGTTGACCGTGTTAAGTCTTAAGTATCTTCTGCGATTGACCGTCTTGAGTTGACCTTGTATTGTCTTGTTTGACCTTGTATCGTCTTGAGTCCCATGTTGTATTTCTTGGGTTGACGATCTGTGTTACTTACATTTATCTGCGCACTTAACAAACTCATCAAAACAATTCACACGCTTTTAAGATTATTATTATTTGACTGTCATCAAAATTAATATAGGTAGTCTTCTTGACTTAACAAATACAACATGGGCTGTGAGTGGGGAAGTGAATCAAATATGGCAGGGAGTAGCCCTCGTAGTGAGAGAGACCGGCACTAAACTCCTAGGGGTATCTAAAAGACAGGGGGATGGAACCCTAGTGGTGGTCAGACGAGGTCTAGAGGACGGTAAAGGCAAAAAAGAGAGCTTTTAAAGATTTGTTGGCAAGTGAAATAGATTAGGAGCGGATTATTAATAGAGTAAGGTATAAATTGGCAAAACAGAAGACAAAGAGGACTATCTCAGTAGCTAAAGGATACGCTTATGAGTATATGTATAGGGATTTGGATACGGTCAAAGGAGCATAAAGAATTTTCAAGTTAGCAAGAGTTATGGCACGTAAGACGACAGATTTCAACCAAGTCTGTTGTATACGTGACGAAGCAGGACAGGTACTCACAGATGACCAAGCCATCAAGCGGAGGTGGAAGAGATACTTTTATGGCCTATATAACAAAGACATATTGGCCAACATATAAGGGAACCTCCCGTGTCAGGACAATGTCTAAACGGGTACTCTTGGGGGAAGATCACAAGGGGAGAAATTACAAAGGTTTTGAGGAGATAGGGAGTGGAAGGGCCGTAGGACCGGATGACATCCCTGTAGAGGTATGGAAGCAACAAGGAGCTGTCGATATTGAGTGGTTAGTTCATCTATTTAATGTGATCCTCGAGTCAGCCAAGATGTTAGATTAATGGAGATTGAGTAGGTTGATCCCCTTATACAAGGCCAAAGGAGACATTCAACAATACCAAAACTATCGAGGCATCAAATTACTAAGTCATATCATAAAGTTATGGGAGAAGGTAATTGAAAAGAGAATCCAGAGAGCTGCTTCTATATCAACCATCCAGTTCGAATTTATGCCTAGTAGGTTCACGACAGAAGCAATACATCTACTTCAGAGACTAATGGAATGCTACAGGGAACGAAAATGGGATTTACATATAGTTTTTGTAGATTTGGAGAAGGCGTATGACAGGGTCCATAGAGAACTCCTATGGTGGTGTTTGGAGGCAAAGGACATTCCTAGGACTTATATCAAAGTGATTAGGGATATGTATGAAGGAGCATTGACTAGCGTAAGGATGATAGGAGGCGACACAGAAGCGTTCTCTATTGGTGTTGGACTACACTAAGGCTCGGCTTTAAGTCCTTTTTTGTTCACATTAATGTTAGATGAACTTACCAAATATATTCAAGGGGAGGTACCTTAGTGTATGTTATTTGCTGATGATATTGTCCTAGTGGATGAGACCAAGGAGGGGGTCAATGTCAAGTTAGAATGTTGGAGAGAAACATTTGAATCGAAAGGTTTTAGAATGAGCAAGTCCAAGATGGAATATTTAAAATGCAACTTTTCGGGTAGCCAAATGGCACAAGAGGCGGCTATAGCGATTGGCACTGACATTATATTGTAGAAATCAAATTTTAAATACCTCGGATCTATCATTCGGAGAGATGGTAATATCGATGAAGATATATTACATCGTATTAGATCTAAGTGGATCAAATGGCGGAGTGCATCAGGTGTCTTATATGATAAAAAGATCCCTATAAAACTTAAAGGGAAGTTCTATAAGATGGTGATTCGACCAACTATGTTATATGGGGCAGAGTGTTGGCTTATTAAACGTAGATATATGCGACAGTTGTTGGTATAAAAAATGCGTATGATGAGGTGGATGTCTGACATTACCATAAGAGATAGGGTACATAATCGGATAGTGAGAGCTAGACTACAGGTGGCTAGTATTGCAAACAAGTTGAGAGAGAAAAGGTTTATGCGGTTTGGACATGTGCACAGGATGCCCTCTAATACTCCAGTACGACGTTGTGAGATAATAAACTTTAGTGGCTACAAAAGGAGGAAAGGAAGGCCTTATAAGACTTCGAAGGAATTGATCAAGAAAGATATATTAGAGTTGGCCCTCACTGAGGCGGTTGCTAAAATTAGGAAAGTCTGACTTGATAGGATAAGAGTAAATGATACCCTTTAGAGCCCTTACGCCTCATACTTACCACCTAGGAAGTCCAACCCAAATAGCCTTTATACCTTTGCGAGTGGGTCGCTCAGTGAAAACTCCTAGCGTGACTAACAACGAAAAGAGCCGGTCTTTACAGGGTGTAAGATACTAGCAAATATGGTCAACCGTCAGGTATGGCCTTAAGTATTGTCTTGTAATTCTATTTACTTAAGTTTTCTACGTGCCAATTTTTTATTTTTTTTAATTCATGTTTATCTGCATCACTATTTTCCTATCGTATCTGCATATGAGTCTACTAGAAACATCCTCTCTACTATGTAGGGGTAAAGATGCATACTGTCAGACTTCTCTAAACCTTGCTTCACTGTAGAACTTCAAACTAGGTGTGATGATGAAGATGATGATAATGATGATGAGTCTATATAGATTTATAGTACATTGAAAACGGGGTCGGAGCAAATCTCAAACTTTTTTTGACTTGGTGGTTTCTATCTACAACTTGTTTAGCAACTTTCTTTTAATATTCTTTGAGAATCTTAGATGTAACCCATGTTGCAATGTAACCTTTCTCGATGTACTCATATAAGCATTAAAGATGAAGAGAGTGTTCATTTTACCGCGCTAAACATCATATCCTTTATTGTTAAAGACGAGAATATAAGGAATTGATGGGTTGATAACGATGTGGTTGGTCATAACAATTTTGATAGTTTCTGATAACAAATGACAGAGAAAAAAAAAAGTTAGTATAATTCTTACAAGTTTCTCTTTGTAACTTGTTACAAAAATAGAGTGATAAAAATAAAGCAGACAACTTGTAACCTTATTTTTAAAAATAGACTTTTCAATTCCTGTTGTTTTTTTATAGTTATGTTTAATTGGGTGTATTTTATTTCAAATTACAAAGTTAACACTTTTTAAACCCTACCAACAGAATTTTGACTATTATTAAAGACGAGGTGGCAAATAGGAGACTCGGATCATGCTTATTTATCTCACCCCGTGCTGTCATATGAATAGACAAAACTGATTAATGCCTTCATCTAATCAAGGCCCTCCGATACAAAATACAGCAACACGTGGCCCTAGCTGGCCTGATGGAACATCCAACTGGGCCCGGATGAGGGGACGGGGCCCCGCACATCCAAGGACCTCGTGAACAAATACCGGTTGTTTGATCAACAGCGTAACTACGTCAACAGCAAGAACAAATGTAGACCGTGTGATCAAAATCAAAAACAACGCCAACGCGGCAATCAGCGGTTCCCAACGAGAACGAGGGGCAGATATCGGGAAAGAAGAGAAAATTGAAGGGCAAAAATGGGAAAGTAGTACACACTAAAATAGCAGCAGCCGAAAAGAACCATCCAAACAAAACCAACACACACAAACAAAGAGCAAGACATCTTCCGGCTTCCACATCTCCATCTTGCCCTTTAAAAAGCCTCTCCTGTGGTTTTCTTTGCTTCCTCTCTCTCTCTCGCTGAGCGCTTCGCTTCTCTCAATCTCATCGTCATAGACTCTCTCTCTCTCTGCTTTCTCATTCTTTTATGTTCTCGATCCCTAAACTGTAAGTCTCTTCTTTCTCCCACCTCAAAAAGAATCCATATTTTTTCCAGTCCTACCCCTCGATCTTCTTCTTATTTTCAGGATCCCTAATTTTTCTCTACTTCCTGTTCCTTCTTCTCTAAATCTGGGAAAGTCCATTTCTTTTTTGATTTGATCTGTTCCTTTTATTTTCTTGATTTCGATATCCTTTTTTGACATGCACCTGATTTTTTAGATTTATTTTTTTCCTTTTTTATCTTTTGAAATTTTCTGGTGAGGTTTTCTTTTTTCTTGATTAGTTATCTTGATCTGCGATATAGCTCTGGTGATGTGTAATCGATTTATCTGTCAGTGGTTGGAAGTTGTTGCTGATTTGGGTTTAAGATGGGTATTCGGATTGTGATTTTGTGAGTGTGAGAGTATTGTTTTGACCTCTGATTTACAATTTTGTGGTGGGAGGGCTATGCACTTTGACTCGATGGGATTGGGGATTTTTCTATGTTTTTATTTTAATCGTCATTAGTTGGTTATGGAATTTTGTTTTTATTTTTTCGTTTGTAATCGGTCTAATGTACGTTCGAGAGTTTTGTTCCGACCAAAAAGATTAAAAAGATTGTCTCTTTTCTGAAGTTTACTGCTTAATGTATCTATGTAATGACAGAATCTCGAATCCTCACTTAAAGTTTAAGTTTGAAGTGAAATTCAGTAGTTCAGTTTTACTCCACCATTTTAAGAAAACATTGTATTTGTTTGGTATACTCATGGATTTACTTTTGATGATGTTTTTGTAGGCCAACCATGAGTGACGAAGGAGAAAAAACTTGCCCACTCTGCACAGAGGAGATGGACTTGACTGATCAACAACTCAAGCCTTGCAAATGTGGCTATGAGGTTTGTGAGGCTAGCAAGAATGTTCTTTTTTATTACTCTCTGATGGGAATTATACGTGAGCAAGTGTGATTTCGTCTTCCATCTATGATCTTTATGTGGTGTCAAAGAAAACCATCGTTCTTCCTATCTTTAACCACTTGAAAGCTAGTAGATTGCGATATTGCAGCTACTTGTGTGTGTCTATCCGTGTCTGCTAGGTTGTCTATGCAGAGACAATGTTTCGGCTTTGGTAACTCTGCAAGCCATCAGCCCTACATTTTGTATCTTGATCTTGTACCATTGACTTAATAGGGAGAATATAGTCAATGTTCTCTTCTTTAGTCTTCCCTTCTATCAGCGTTTTTACATGTTTTTCCTTCCTATCTGGCGCAATTAGAGGAGAAAAATGTTTTCTTTGTTGCTATTTGCTTTCATTACTGCATTCTTTTATATATTGTAGACTATGATAGGAATGCCTTGGGACTTGTAATTCAGAAATAGCAAAAGTGAATAAAAAGTTCTAGTTAATTAAACTTGGCTTCCCTGTTCATGAAAAAGGAATTAAGTTAAAAAGAAGTAAAGTTAGTAGGGATCAGTTATGTGTCAGCCTTGTATGGGTAAATCTAGTGCACTGTCTTTTTCATCTTTAGAGAAGAGTGCTGTATGGTGAAATAGATTAATGAGCTTGGAAGCGAGTCATCATTGTTCTTAATTGCGTGACCATTTGTCGATTGCAGATATGTGTATGGTGCTGGCATCAAATCATGGACATGGCTGAGAAGGATGATACAGAGGGTCGATGTCCAGCATGTCGCACTGCTTATGACAAGGAAAAGATAGTAGGGATGGCAGCAAGCTGTGAGAGGTTGTTGTTTGTATAAAGGGCTTGTATAGCATTAACCCATTCTTCCTCTTACTCGTAACCTGATTATATGAATGGTTTTTCAGATTGGTGGCTGAAATTAGTACAGAGCGTAGGAAATCTCAAAAGGCAAGGACAAAACCATCTGAAGGAAGGAAACAGCTTAGCAGTGTGCGAGTGATTCAACGGAACCTTGTTTACATAGTTGGGCTGCCACTAAATCTTGCAGATGAAGATGTAGCCCTCCTTTCATCCTATCCACCTCCTTACCTTTTCATATTTATCTCAAAGCAGAAACTGATTATCCTTTTTTTCTGTATTTGGAGCAGCTGCTCCAACGTAGAGAGTATTTTGGTCAGTATGGAAAGGTACTAAAAGTGTCTATGTCTCGAACGGCAGCTGGTGTCATACAACAGTTTCCAAACAATACTTGTAGTGTGTAAGTGCCTCGTTTCATGTTTGGTTCTGGGTTTGCAAATGTTCCACTTACTTTTAGTTTAATATGTTTACCAGTCAACCATTAAAATAAACTTGCTGGGTTTGATGAAGAGCATATGCTGAAGTAGAACTATCTGATTGCTCATCCATTTTTGTGATCTTGGATCGTTTTCTTTAACTTTATTGTCTTTTTACTGTTGATTAACCTTGGCTTCTGCTTCTTTTGTGCTGAAGATATATAACTTACTCAAAAGAGGAAGAAGCAGTTCGTTGTATTCAATCTGTACATGGGTTTGTTTTGGATGGTAGATCTTTAAAGTATGTGCATTTCTACTTCTGATGGTATTTTAGAAAGAAATGGTTTGTACGCAATTCTTGATCAGTATCTGCATTATCAGGGCGTGCTTTGGAACAACAAAGTATTGTCACGCTTGGCTGAGAAATGTGGTATGGAACATAATTAGATTTTCTCTCTTCATTAGAATTACTTTGTGGAATTATCTAAGCTGTAAAGTGACTCAATTGGCATAAACTTCTCTTTATTTCAGCCTTGCACCAATCCTGATTGTCTATACTTGCACGAGATGGGTTCTCAGGAAGATAGTTTTACAAAAGATGAGATAATTTCAGCCTATACAAGGTAGATCTATATCTGTTGATAACTTGCATGAGGATGATGATTTATGTCTCTCAATAGATGTAATCTATATTGTTCTATCTTTTGTCACCTGCTTATACTTTGAAATGATGCTGGAATAGGTTAGTGTGGTCTTCTTTGTCTTCAATCCTCCATCAATAATGACAGTCTTGTCTTTAACTGGCCTCAGTTGTTTTGTTTTGTGGTCATTTAGTCATCTCTTCATACTGGAGAAACAAGTGACTAAAATGAAATTGTGGTTGAATGTTAACCTTTCTTCAAATGGTAACATTTGTTGTGTTCAGTGGATCTTTTAAGCTCACAAGAGATCTATAAATTAGAGTTTAATTATCCATATTTTTGTGTTTGGAATTTTGTTTTTGTTATCCTCTTTCAGAAATTTATTGTTTTGGTTTCATCCTATAGCCCTCATCTTGCATTTTGTTATATGTATACTTTGTGTGATATAATTGGAAGATCAATTAATAATTGGTGATGTTGAAGGAGTAGAGTTCAACAAATTGCTGGTGCAACAAGTAGTATGCTAAGGCGGGCTGGGAGTATGCTACCTCCCCCTCTAGATGACTATTGTGTCAATAGTTCTGTTTCTGCAGCAAAACCAATTATCAAGAATCCTTCAAATGTAAGTTCTTTTTACTCTTGAATAGTTTAATTTTGTCCGGCAATGTTTATTTACGTCTGAACTTCTAAAGAATCTTGACAATTGATACATACCTGAGATTGAGAACTTTTTTTTTTTGGTGGTAAATCAGTAATTTATATTAAAAAAAATAAGTCAGAGTTATGTACAAATCAAGAGATTGCCCATGCTGCAAATCTCTTTACTAAACAAAAGGAATAACTTTACGTGAAGGCATGAGGAACCCTACAAAAATTGTTCCTTATGACCACAAAATCCACAACAGCGAGCCTATACATATCTACCAACCAAGATGACCTTATAGAAAAGGTTCATCTTACCAGTAACACAACCATTTCCAGACAACATTCTAGAGCAGAAAAATAAAATGGTCAAGCCTTCCTCTACAAAGCCATAACTTCGAATCAGCACATTATAAGTAAAAGAATTTTAGCTTTGTTCTTCTAATTTTCTGAACAATGTGGGATCTTCATTGCTTAGAATACCGATGGTGATGAGGAAGAGCCCTTACCCCTTGCTACTAGCTTCTATCTTGTCCTTGAGATCACTGTCGAACTATTTTCTTTGTTTATTTGCAGAATAATATTAGTTCAGTCAAAGGTTCTCCTCCAAATGGGAATTCTGGTAGATCTATTGCTCTTCCTGCTGCAGCTTCATGGTATGCCATTTGCTTGTGGACAGTAAATTATATAATTAATTTTCTCGTTTCTAAAATGAATTAATATGTCAGGGGTATGCGTGCTTCAAACCAACCACAAGTTGGAAGTGCATACTCAAATGGACTCACCAAACCTAAACCAGACACAGCTAGTAGTACATTGGCATTATCTATGCCAGTTGCAAGCACAGCCCAGGTGTCTACATTGCATATTGATATAGGGGGGAAAGCAACTTGGGATGAAGAATGTGAAGTTACAAATGGTAAAAGTGAACAGGATATGTTGAAACCTGTAAAGAAATTTGTCAATGGAGATGGTCAAGCCACTGAACCCGAAAAACTAGCTACAACTGCTTGTACCACCACTATGTCATCATCTAACCTGTCTTCTATGAATGACTGGGATACTATAGCACCTAATATGGGAAGCTCCATTGTGCATAATGTGGACTCGTGCACTGCTGAAGAAGATGAAATTACCGCAAGTGATCGGGAGTTGCAAAACTTATGCTCTGATATGTCTACTTTGAGAGTCGATAATAGTATCAGAAATGAAATATCTGGATCAAGTAGATCTAGTAGTTCATTGTCTGAATACACTATGGTCAAATCGCCTGAGAGTCTAGGGTTACAGCATTCATTCCCTGAACAATATAGAGAACATTTACCAGCACCAGCTGCTGATGGTCCTGTCACATCTGTTGATGGAACAGGTGATCTGAGGGAACAATTTAATTGGAGAACAGATCCGTGTTCCCAAGCTGGTGATAAATCTATTTCTGAAGTGGAGGATATAATATCATTTGTTAATCAGAGACTGAAGGATCCAGAAGTTATGACTCGTGCTATGCTGAATTCAGCTAATTCGTTACATCTTTCAAGTCATTCTAGGTCTTATTCTTTACAGCAGAATGATATTGTTGGTGCGGCCGGCATAAATGCTGACCCTCTTTGTCTAGAAAATAGATTCAGTAACCATACAAGTTTACATGCACCTACCAATTCGTTATTACCTAATGGTTATCCTGAGAACTTGATAGGCAATGCTTCTGGCTTAGAAAGGGATCTGACAAATGAAGAAGGGAAGGACATCACAAGATCACAGAGTGAAGCTGATAGTATTGCTACTTTACACGCTGGTGAAAGCAGCATAATTTCAAATATATTGTCACTGGACCTTGATTCATGGGATGATTCGTTAACTTCACCTCAAAATTTGGCAAAATTTTTAGGTGAAAATGATAGGCAGTCTAGTTCATTTCGAGTGCCGAATTCTTGGAAAGCACAAAACACCAATCAATCTAGATTCTCTTTTGCTAGACAGGAGGATTCTAGAAATCAAGCATTTGATGTAGATGCATCTTTTAGTTCCTTCCGGCAGTTGCCAAAGAACCACACATTCAGCCAGGATTTGGTTGAAAGCCGAAACTTGTATATGGATAAGCTTGGGATGGTCAATGGTCTTTCTTCAAGAAATTTTGAGTCTGAATCTTTTACCAATGGTGCCTCTCTCTTCTCTCATAGGCCTGCTGGTGAGTTATTAAATATTCTTACCTTAAGCTTGGAATTTAAGCACCATTTTTTTTCTCAAGTGTCCACAATTTCCAAGTAGATATTTATTATTTTCTTCAGATTCTTTTTGCTATTTTATTGCATTTTGAGCTGTTGTTAAATATTTGATGAACAATAAAGTTGATATGCCATAAGTAATGTGCATTTAGCAACTTATCTTTTTATTTTTGAGCCAGCACCTGGTTCCAGAGCTCCAATTTCTGCACCACCTGGATTCTCTGTGCCAAACAGAGCTCCTCCTCCAGGCTTTTCTTCTCATGAGAGAGTAGACCAGACTTTTGACGGTATACCTGGTTAGTGACATATTTGTCATTGATATCATTGAAACCTGACCTGCTTCGTGATCACTCTCATTTAATGCTCTCTTTGTAGGCAATCATCTACTCGACTCTTCATCATTTCCTAGAAATTCATATCAGGCTCCTCCAACTGGAAATATTGGAGGCAGTACAGACATTGAGTTTATGGATCCTGCAATTTTGGCTGTTGGTAAAGGGAGGCTTCACGGCGGGCTTAACAATCCAGGCCTAGATATGAGATTAAATTTCCCGCAACCCATGAATACCTTTGAAAATGAGGCAAGACTTCTGATGCAAAGATCTCTCCCTCAGCACCAGAACTTAAGATACACTGACAATGGGGATAGCTTTTCTTCTCTTGGTGATTCTTATGGAATTTCTTCAAGGCTTGTTGATCAATCGCAAGTGAGCAATTTATCATCTCCTTTTGCACAGCTGTCCCTGCCACAGTCGAGGAATTGGATCACATCAAATGGACACTGGGATAGCTGGAATGAGTTTCAGGGTGGAAATAATGTAGCAATGGCAGAATTCCTCAGGAATGAGAGACTTGGATTCAACAAGTTCTATGCTGCTGGCTATGAAGATTCAAAGATAAGAATGCCCAGCTCAGGCAACTTGTATAGCAGAACGTTTCAGATGTGATTTTGATGGATGATGGTTTACTTGGTTACCAAGAATCATAAAGAGAGGATATTTGCATTCAAGTACCATATACTGAAGGACTGGACTGACCTATGAATGGTCTTGTTGATGAGCCTGATGAAGGATCAAACTCCTGAAAATTGGGGTCCCAAAGGCAGCAGGTAAGAACAGACTCTAGCTCTGTTTCTTGTTGGTCATTTGATCTTTTTTTTTTTTGTTTCTTGAATTCTGAGATTTTGAGTGTGTTGGATTTGGGTTTGTTTGTTTTGCCTCTGCCTCAAAATTTTCAGTTTCTGGCTCAATATTGTATTCATTACTGTGTTAGTTGATTGACACAAGTTGTGTCGATCATTGTATGTGATATTTTTATTAGCTGTACAGTTTCTTTAGCCTTGATTAAGTTGTTTTGAGCCTCATTTTCTATTAGAGATTTGTTGGAGGTTGGTAATTCAAGCACATTATTATCAAGTGTTATTATTGGTGGAATTAGTATATCTATTAGATCCACGTTATCAAAAGCACGTGAGTAATTTCAACACGATATCATAACGACAGTTGTTGTAATGGGTGGCTTGTCTTTGTGATGTCCGCAGGTTGTGTAAAGCCGCGAAATGAAGGTTGTAACTATGAGACGCAGTATATCATGAAGTGGCCTAATGATGAGCCTTCAGATAGTCGAGTGTTTTGCTCTGTTATTAGCGGATCGAAACTTGATTGCTAGTGAGCTGAATAGGTTAAGTTTGAACACTTTGTCTTCCCCTTTTTGAGTTGTATACCAACAACCCTGCAATTGATCTTGAATGGGAAACAGGCGTGTCAGTCTTTGCAGTGCCTTAATATATCATACAAATTTTGCGGCTTCTCAGCTGTTGTTGGGGCTCGATGTAAGCTGCAGATTGTAAATACTGAGTGCTCAGCTTCCTTATATTGCTTGCCCGGGTTTGGCAAAGCTCGATCTTAATTACGAAGCCAACTCGGTTAATTCAGGCTCAAACTCATGCCCCCCATACCCGGAGAGGCTGATGTCAAGTGGAAGATCCTGTAAATTAATTATTATCTGAAATTTTCGAAAGCAAGAGGAATTTTTGATAACGAGTTTCAAAGTTGTAGAGGATAAGATAACCGTGTGGACCTGATTGGACTTTTTCATCCAATTTGAATCAACGACGACAAAGATGGACGCACATAAAAACTTCGAAGCTGGAAAATGGTTATGGTTGCTTAAGCAAATATTAAGGCATGATGTGTATGCAAAGTTCCCCAGAAAAAGGCAAAACCTTACCAAATTCGTTAGGCTTAAATAGCAGTTTAGATACAAACCTGACCAAAAGTTAAACAGGTGGCCTTTAAATTTTAGTTTAAGTAAAGCAATTATACTTCCTCCTAGCATACTCTTTTTAGGTTGTGCTGGAGCTGGAATCCGTATTGTCGATGCTTTCTTCAGGGTAATTCTGATTCCAAATATAGATAAAAGAAAACGGAGCATGAGATATATACACCTTGTTGCATCGCATCCATAGTAATGAATACCATATCTTTCCGGTCGGTACCGGATCAAAATTTGTACAGTACCAGAAGTCGGTGGTAGGCCGGTACCATAAATTTTAAAAAATTGCAACACTTTTTTGTAAATTATTGAAAATTTTCCTGCTTTCTTACCTCTCCTTTTTCCCTTTTTTTCAAAGTTTTTAAAATAATAATAAATATTTTTATTACTAATAATAATTATAAATTAAATAAAACTTAA
>JANIJH010000224.1:14622851-14634562 GCA_024520975.1 Erythroxylum areolatum
TGCATTGATTCAAGGAAATCAACATCTGGTTATATTTTCATGCTAGCTGGTGGAGCTGTATCTTGGAGAAGTGCCAAACAGACCCTAATTGCTACTTCCACTATAAAGGCTGAGTTCGTATCATGTTTTGAGGCCACCTCACATGGTTTATGGTTAAAGAGTTTTATATATGGGCTCAGAGTTGTTGATTCAATTTCTAAGTCGTTAAAGTTGTATTGCGACAACGTCGCTGCGGTCTTTACGGCTAAAAATAATATAAGTGGAAGTCGAAGCAAGCGTATCGACATTCAGTATTTAGCCATAAGAGAACGTGTAAAGGAAAAGAAAGTTGTCATAGAGCACATTAGCACTGATTTAATGATTACGGATCCTTTAACTAAAGGCATGCCACTTAAGTAGTTTAAGGATCACGCAGTGCATATGGGACTTGGTTCCACAATGTGATTTTGTTGTATATTTGTTGATTCAATGGAACTCTTATTCAGATTGATATTTCCTCATCAATTTTGTGCACACATATTTTGATTGATGTTGAGAAATGTCGTTTAATTTGGACCTAGAATAAGCATATGGTTTTTTCATTAAGTTGAAGGGCTAGTAATAAGAAATTTTGTATATGTAATACATGGAAGATACTACTCACTATAAGAGGACCTATCGCCATGATTCATATATTTGCTTTCTTGTTATATGTGATGTTGGGTTACATGGACCAAGTGGGAGAATGTAAGTTTTATCTCCTAATTATTAGTATGGTCCATTTAAAAGCTTAAAGCCTTACTCACTATATTGTGTTGCCCATCTACCCAACTCATCGTCTTTGTGGTGGCCAAAGCTTTGAGTAGGTTTTAGTGGATTTATATCCAGTTGTTTTGGTCCCCTATCTTCACCTAAGCATCATCTGTTGACACCATCGCTTGGCTAAGGAAGAGGATAGAAGCTCCAAACTTCTCAGATCTTCGGTAGAAGGCAATGGCTGGAGGTAATTTAGTTGAATTTCCGCTGCTTGCTTCATATATATGTACAGTTATATATGGTGTTTGATATGCATGGATTTTGCACGTAAATACGTGTATGAAATGCATGCTACTACTTGGATTAAATTTACACCTTCAACTTTTAACCTTATAGAATCCACAAATATATAATGAGATGAGATAAATCATATGTAAACCTCTAAACACAACAAAAACCGGAATACGCAGGGACTGAACAAATTAACTCAGGTCTGAAAGTTTTCTCATTAATCAACTCTACTATACAACCTCTAAAATTTCAGATTCAAATACCTACTTCAATCAGGTTGTTCTTAAATTAATTTTGCATAATTTAGTCATTTAAATCCTTTAAATCGTGGCCTCATCTAATAGAAAAGGCATATTAGGCTAGACCATATACCATATACCATATACACGCAAAGATGGGGGGTTTGATCAGAAACTTGAACTAATTAATAAAACAGATACTGTTAACACTAGAAACATAACATAAAGAAAATAAACATGCTTCTTAACAAGTGATCAAGCATGCATTAAGCCCCATAAGTTCAATAATCTAAGTTCAGATTCTTATTATCAACATCTCAAGCTATATGGTAGACCAACTGTAGAGACACTCACTAGTTGAGTTCTCAATATCTCCCTTTACTAATCTAGAACCAAACCAACCTGACTCGGAACTGATTAATGCAATTACCACAAAGAAGATATCATTAGCCCCCAAGAACCTCAACCAACCAGCTAGCGAAATTCCTAGATCATGCGACACTCTAATTAAAACTTAACCCTTTTACTGACTATTGAGTTAATTAGTTGCTACCTAACTCGCTAAACTCAATAGCAATTATGGACTAAAGACAAAGTGATAGCAATCAATTCCCATTCAAATATATCAAAATGTCTCTCAATTATATAAGAACATGAATAATAAATAAATTGGCTCAAGCATCGCTTAAATATTGAAATACCTCAAGACGTCATTATTAACTTGAAAATAATTGTCTTAAATAATCCAAAACCAAGATGTTAAACTAAAATTTGAAATTTTTGAAAGCAAATTAAACTTGAAGAACTAGATACAAAGAGAGTAAGAGTGAGAGAATCTATAGATAGCCCGGACTCAATAGATCGACGATTGCTTTGACTCGATGGCTCAAACCATGAAATTCTTCTCCAAAGGTCTTGAACCAGCTCAATTCCAATAGCTATGTAAGTCTTGTACCACCCAAACACCTCCTCGCACTAGCTTTCTTCACCAACAACTCTTTAAGCTTTATGAAATTTCTTTTACTCTCGTGAGATGCTCGATGCCTTCTCCTTTTCCATTGCTTCTTTTTATAGGCTCTCAATACACACCAAGAGCTGCACGTCGCTAGCTATTTAATAAGCTTCCTCTTATCTTTTCCATTTTGAAAAGAGTTAGAACAGAGAATGTCGGCTCTATTGGGATTTTTGTTATGTTTTTCTCTAGTGCGTTGTTTATGTTTCTATCTACTTTAGTTGTTGCTTGTATGATGCTTCTTCTCCTCCCAACTGCTGTGTGTTTCGGCTTTATTTTAACTCTCCTTACTCCACACTATTGTTTCTGTTTTGGCTGTTGTTTTAATGCCCTTCTCATCTACTGTAGTGTTTTGCTAAATGTGGTGTTGCTTTTTTTTACAAGGGAAAAGAAACACTAAGAAAGCTAAAAAATGCTCAGCCCTGGGTGCGCCTTAGCGTAGGCCGCGAGAATATAGCATTCCAGACATGTGGTGTTGCATTTTTACTTGTTTGTTGCGATTTATTCTTGCTATTTGGATTATTGTTTTAGTCTTTATTTGTTCTAAATTTGGGTTGTCGTTTTCCTCTTTTGTCTTGTTGTATGTTTGTGGTCTTTTGGTTTTGCATTGCGTTTTGCTTTTCAAGTTTGGACTGCTTCTGTCATTTTGCCTCCTTCTCAGGGCTGGCCCTGGGCAAAGGCAGGTGGGCACCTACCTAAGGTCTATTCTTACAAATGATAAATTAGAGCTTATTTTTATATTTATAAAAAATGAAATGAAATAAAATAGGGCCTGCTCTTAACCTCATAAAGAACAACAAAAAGGACTTATATTTTGTTTTTTTTATTCTATATGAGGGCCCAAAAATAAGCAAAAATAGAAACTTTTTTTACTTTACCTAGGGCCTATAAAATATTAAGAACGGCTCTGCTCCTTCTGTTATAGGTTTTGCTAGAATGCTGGCTATCTTTCTCTCTCTTTATTTCCTAACAAAGTGAGAAATTTCAGCATAAATAATTTTAGGTATTAAATAATAAAATATGAATAATCATGCCCAAATGTGTAATAAAAATACTAAATGGACTAAGTTTAGGAGGATAAAAGATATAATTTTTACACTTATCACTTACCTCGCTAAATCCAAAGTATACCTGGTACATTTGAATAGACCCATGAATGTATATCTAAAATGACTTGAAAGTTGAACAACAACCTAATTTGATGGCTTAGTTCTTTATCTCCTTATTGAGTCACAACAAGCAACAAAAGAGAAACCATTTTTGGTTGGTTTAGGTTGGAGCTTTGGAGCCCTTTTAGCAAGAAGAAAAATGATAGGATAAAGTTGCCCCACACACATTAGAAGAACTTCATTAAATATGTACCAAACAAGTTTAGGAGTAGAGTGTCTGGCACTTCCAATGCCACTTATTAATTGCTATTTTAAGATTTCATAAAGAACCTATAGTAGTAGATATCTATGTATATACTAAATAAGCAATCAACATATAATCCAAAAACAACAACAATATTCTAATAGAAATTTTGTTGAAAAGCAAAGTCTGAATTATTATTTGAAATTTCATACTGTACTAACTAGTACTTGTTATATTAATCAAAAAATGGTGCGAATTATGCTAGTACTACACCAATTTTAGGTACCAAATGGTATCGTTTATTTCAATTGGTATCAGCTCGTATCAGCAATACCTATAAAATATTGGGGAATATATATATATATATATATAAAGGATTTATTCTAAAAAACCCTAATTACAAACCCATCCCCCCTCCCCTCAACATTCCTTAGTTATGCCTTACTCACTCACTTGGCTCTCTGACCGCTTTCCCTCTTCTCTGCTTCAATCTTTATTGTCGACTCACCATCTTCATCTACTCATTACTGCTGGCACGTCATCATCGTCTGCTCCTTTGGTTCTTGCCTTTTTGGCTTTCAAATATGTTGCTATCCATCGTCCATACTGCTTCTCGGTTCTCAAACCTACTCCTTTAGGCTACTCACTTGCTCCTCCTCCTTCTACAACTCCACCACACAAAGTTGTTTTAGCAGTTTAGCCTTTTCTCCCATTGTCAACTAGTTCTTAAATCTGTTGTATTTTTTGTGATTTGTGTGATTAATTGATTTCTAAATTGTGAGATTATATGGGTGGAATTGGTTGGTTCTTGGTTTGTGGCTATAGCTCATAGGTGACTGTCTTGGTGGGTTGAGTAACTAGTTTTTAGTTGGTGGATGGTGGTGTGGACCATGTGGTGGGTGAATGAATTAGTTAATTGTGAATTGTGAATTTGTGAGGTTGTGATGTCTGTGTATTGTCGATTACAAATTACAAATAAAGGGTATAATTTTAATTTTATGTAACATTTTATTTAAGGGTTCAAATTTAACTTGATTTTAGAAATTGTTAATATCATTAACTCATTATATATCTTATTAACATGATTTTGTAAGGATCAAAGGTGATTTTTCATACACAATTTGAGTTTACTTTTATTTTAATAATCATAAAAATGAGATAAAATTTGAGTTTATTGAATTAATGTTTTCATTTATAGATTATTGTCATTAGAAAATAGCATTACAAATACACAAAATTAAACTTCAGAAAAGAATATTTCTAATATGATAGTAAAATTACAAATGCACATTCATTATCCTATTTTATGTATTGTTAAATACATAATATAAAATAGTTCATGGGAATTGAAAAGTGACACTTTAGGTAATTTAATTTCTCATTAATTATATTTAAGTTAAACTAAGGTAATTAGATTTCTTTGTGATTATATTAAAGTGAGTTTTAAGATGTGCCCTGATTAATGAGAGTATAATCATTACTCAATATAATGTGAAAATGTAATATTAAAGTAATAATTTTCTAAATTTTGTATAATAAAGTTAGTTTTTCAATGTAACTTACTAAAAGAAAGACGTAGTGATGTTGTATAGTTATGTACTATTAAATTTGTTATGTAATGATGTTGTATACAAAAAGTTTACTTTTTGAATATCATGTTATTAATTTAATTTTGACATATATCTTTATATATTTTTACGAATTGATAGAGGAAAGTTCAAGTACTCCTGATGATTCAATAGCTTCAAGTTTAGGAAGATTTGATGATCCAACTTGGGCTCATTCTATATTGATTCATGAAATATAAAATCATACTATTTGTTTATATTGCAAAAACATTTGAACGTTGAAAGAATCACCAGATTAAAGAGGCATTTAGCTCATATTAAAGGTGATGTGGAGCCTTATAAGAAAATGAGTCCTGATGTAAAATGTCAAATGAATACTTTGTTTGAAGAGTATCAACATGAAAAAGACAAAAGGCAAAGATTGAACTATGAAATTAGTAGTAAAAGTTCCTTTTGAGATATTATAGGTTGATAGTAGGAATATTGAAGGTGTTATTTTTACCCAACAAGAAGGAAATATCGCACGTGATATGAGAAAAAGAAAAAGAAAAATATCCATCTTTTTTACACTGCAAACAACTCCTGGAGATCAACTTTCAATCTATAATGTCTTACAATCTAAAGAAGCAACTCATAATATGGACATGACATTGGCTAGAGGGTGGTATGATTCAACTATAGTATTCAATGTTACTCAATCTTATTATTACCATACTATGGTAGATGCTACTGCCTTTTACAATCTACAATATAAAGCTCCTTCAATCGATGATTACAAAGGTAAGCTTTTGAGCAACTCTATTTATAAAATAAATAGTTATTTGGATGAAAAAAGAATGAATTATGCTACTTATGGTTGCTTAATCATGTACCATAGTTAGACAAATAGAAGACAAAAGCCTATTACCAATTTTTTGTTTATTCTGTAGAAAGGATAATGCTTTTGAAGTCTATTGATGCATTTGGCCTTGAT
This sequence comes from Erythroxylum areolatum, assembly GCA_024520975.1. Lineage (NCBI taxonomy): Eukaryota > Viridiplantae > Streptophyta > Magnoliopsida > Malpighiales > Erythroxylaceae > Erythroxylum > Erythroxylum areolatum. The sequence continues at coordinate 14,629,023 of JANIJH010000224.1, forward strand.
AGAGATGTTGATACTCTACTTGAGATATTCGATGAAGTTGTGAAATAACTTGAGCCAGAAAATGTCGTTAGTTTATTAGTGATAATGATTCTGTTTACGAAGCAGTTGGAAGAAGATGGTAAAGTAGGTATAATTCTTTTTATTTAACTCTTTATGTTACATATTGCATTGACCTCATATCGGAAAATATAAATGATGGTAAATATTTTCCTATCTTTGATGAGACTGTACAAAAAGCAAAAAAAAAAAAAGATCAAGATGATTTATAATCGCACATAAGTCCTGAATTTAATGGGACAGGATTTCATTGATGGTATAAATTTATGTCGTCCTGCTATTATAAAATTTGCAACTAATTTCTTATCACTTGATTTTTTTTAATTATAATGAAAAAGGAGTTAAGGCAAAATATTTACAAATGATAAGTGAGTTACTTCTCAACATATTAGTTCTAATGCTAAATTGGACTTTAAATTATGAATTTTGGTCCTAATGTCAATATATCACCTGAGTTTATGAGCCTTTAGTGAGGGTACTTTGTTTGACTGATAATGATAAAAAAAGCAATAATGAGTTTTTTATGATGTTATGGAAAGGGAAAAGGAAGCAATCAAGGCTAATATAAAAAATGGGCTTTTTTTTATACACATCTCATCTTATAGTCATCAATGAGTGATGAGATAGGCCATGTTACTCTCCATTGTTTACAGTTGGGGCATTTTTAAATCCTAGTATCTATTTCATAGTTTTACAAAGAAAATTGAAGTTAATAGAGAAATGCTATTAACGATTACAATAATTATTGCCCATGAGATTATGCAAAATCTCCTAAGCGAACATGTGGAGGTTGATAAGGATGTTATGGTAATTATGGGATGCCCATTGTTATTTGTCAAAGAGACAAACTTAAGCCAGGCGTATATTTTTTTCACTTTTGTTACATGTTGAAAATTAATCATCACATTATTTTGTTTATAATATTAGTTTTGTTGTTTTACAATTGCTTAGTGGGATTAATTTAGAAGTGATATCTCAGAATTGAAAAGGTTTGCAATTTGAATTCTGAGTCAATATGTAAGTGTAACAGTGTGGAAAAGGAATTAGATTATATTTTAATTTATCCATTCTAAGAAAAAGAATATATTGGAACACAAAAGCTTGAATGACTTAATCTTTATTCAATATCATTTAAAGCTTCGAGAAAGGTATGTTATTATCATATATTATTATTAAGTTGAATATATTTTATAATAATTTCTTAATAATTTTATTTTATTTATTTATTGGGACTCTTAATAAAACAAGTAGTTTTGCAGATCTAATTTACCTTGACCAATGGCATATTGGGTTTTTGAGAAATTGAGTTTGATAAATGAGAGTGACTCAGAAGATAATCTTAGATGGGAAAGTATTAACATATCATTTGGTATAATGAATTTGAATAATGATAATGATAAGGCTCCTCTTAATGATAAGGATTTTGTACCAAATGAGAATTGGAATCAATGAAATTTGAGTGTATATTCGATTAAATGAAGTTTCAGGTTTTTCAATGAAATTTGAGTGTATATTCGATTAAATGAAGTTTCAGGTTTTTCATTCCTTCTCTTCTTTTAACTTCAATTCTATTTGATGCATATGTTAAATTCTATATATGCAAATATAAATATAACTGTAAATGTTTTGATATCAGGTTTTATTTTTAGTTGGTTGTTTTCTCAACATAAACTCTTATTATAATACTTAGAGTTATGAAATTTTATTGTTCTTTTTATTTGATGTTTTGATATAATTATTATTTGTTATATGATGAAATTGTAATATTTTAAATAGTTTGTATTATTTTTTATTTTATATTTGCATGATGATTTTTTATATTAATTGTGTTTATTTTTTATATGAAAAATATGTGAAAAGTACTATTAATATAAATAAATAGATTGCTATTATTTCAATTTTCTATTGTTATGATATTTGCAGACAAAGTTGATGTAAAACTAAAAATTACATAATACAATATACTAAAGGATTATTTTATATTTTAAAAATAAGGGATTAATTTATAATTTTAAAAAATAACCTGAATTGATACCAGTATTGACTAGTATCGATACAGTATTGTACCATAACTAAATCTGATACCAGTACAATATTTATAACATTAGTTTAGAGAGGTCCAAAAGTACATAATGTTACCCCTAACTAGTAGAGAAGTTGTTCTTGATAGACACACAAGAAAAGGAGGAAAAAAAAGACAAATTGTTTTATTTTCAAAACAATTTGAAGAAAGCAAAATCAAAAGAAATAAACATAAAAAACAATAAATTTAAATTTAAACATAAAAAAAATTCAAACTAAAAATAAAAATAGAAATAGAAATAAAGATAAAGATAAAGATAAAAATAAGTAAGAAAATAAATAAAACAAACAACAAACAATTGAATGAGAAGGTTAAAAAATACTTAACTAAAATAACAAAACGTGTAAATACTAAAACCAAAAGTATTTAGATTAAATACAAATACAATAATCGAAGGAAATTTTCAAGAGTTATTAAGAGATAATGACATCTCCATGTAAGATCATTACCCTATATCAAAATTAGCTAAAATTTTCTATTGAGGGTCAAGTCTTTGGTAAACTATAGTAGAATCATATCATACCTTATCACCTCCTCTCAATTCTCCTTTGGTCTTCTTCTTATTCTCTTACAATCCTTAAGTACAATCTTTTTGCATCTTTTCACTAAGGTGTCAAGATGTCTTCTCTTAATATATTCAAATCATCTAAACATTTTCTCCTTTAATTTACCATAAATATTAGCAACCTTCAATTTGTCTTTTACCTTTATATTCTTGACCTTATCTCTTCTTGTAAGGTTATATATCTAACAAAGCATCTTCATCTCTACCACAATTAACTTATAGTTCTGCATTTGTTTGATTGGCCAACATCTAGTCCCATAGAGTATGGTCGGCCAAAATTTTAAGCTGTCGAATTTACTTTTAAACTTGAATGATATCTTTTTATCACATAAAACTCTTAATGTGCCCTTTCATTTAAGCAACTCTAATTTGTTATAATGAACTATGTTTTCATCTATTTCGCCTTGTTTTGAATGATCGATTCAGGATACTTAAAATAATCTTTCAACGGTATAATTTATAAATCAATCTTTATCTTCACATCGAATACAACCACGTGGCCCAAAAAGTTATATATTAAGTAGTCAATAGTAGTTCTGCTCAATTGAAAACCCTTAAACCATCAACATATAACCCATAAACAAAAACAAAAAAAGAGTTACCTACAAACTGAAAAGAACTCTAAAACAAAAATAAAAGTCAAATATGTGTCTAAATGTTATTTTAAAAAATGACATTATATTTCACGTCATTCAATTATTTATATCTCACGTCATTCAATTATTTATATCTTTATTTTACATGTCACAACATTTTATGATTTTTGTTAACAATCTATGTAAATATGTGATAATTTATTGAATCTTATAATTTTAGACGTGGACGTTAAATATTATTTGACTTTTAAGCTTTTGAAAAGGATGAAAAAAGGGCGTGGTAATAAATTTTAGCTAGATCTTAAGATAATTTTCACCCTTAAATTTGATTCTAAATCAATGTTATAGTTGTAATTGACTGAACTTAGTTTCAAGAGACTAACTAAATTCAGTTTAAGTTGAATTAATTAAAATAAAGCTTTTTTTGAAAAAATAACATTATTTTTAATAATAAAAGAGTGAATTATTTTACGTTTGGGCCCACGTGGTTCAAAAGCTTTTTTACTAGAAGATATGAACACGATGAATGATGAGTAAGAGGAAGTGGTAAGGTTGCTTTCGGTCTGATTATTACGAAGGTAATAAAAACTGAAAGGCTTAAGGCTTAGGGTAGAAGGAAAAATGTAAAGTCATACAAAACCTAAAGCTTAGGGTAGAAGGACAAATGTAAAGTCATACAAACCCTAAATGAGTGGATCAAAAGTTTTACTCTCTCTCTTTCTCCACTTTATTTCAATTTTCAACACAATTATTTTTATTATTCAAAAATCAAAAGAAACGCCAGAGACAAAGCTGCTATGAGAGCTGCTGTAATTATGATTTCTCCTTCCGTTTCATCAAGTTATCGTCATGTTTTCATCGGCAACTGCCATTTACTGAGTCTTGAGAAAAGAGTGATCGATACAACGTATCAATCATAAGAATAAAATATTATTAATAGTTATTATTATTATTATTATTATTATTATTATTATTATTATTATTATTATTATTATTATTATTATTATTATTATTATTCATAAATCTCTTGTGTAGTTTAAAATTTTATAACAATTTCATAATGTTTACGATTTTTAATTTTTTAAAAATCCTTTTACCTTAGACTTTAATTGAAAAATAATGGTACTAATATAATAATTTAATTAAGTACTTAAATTTTACTCTAACCGATTAAATACAACTTAAAATTTACAATTTAAAATAATTACAATAAATAATTAATTTTAATCAAATTTAATTAGTTTAGCTCGAATTTAAAAACTAAGTTGAATTATCATATAAACAACTTTCATTGATATAAATATGATATCATTGATATAAATATGATAATATCATATGTTTTGATATATTAATATAAGCCAGTTTTGCTGTTCTAATTCTGTTTCAATTAATATCATCCATATATTTATATAAGAGCTGTTTTAATCTATCTCATCTACATATTTATGTGATTTTATACCAATCTTGTTGTTTCAATTATGTTCCAATCTATCTTGTCTTGAAATTATTGATAAGATTATTCTATTGTGATCAAAAAAATTCCGGATTCAAATCACGTAAATAATTTCCTTGTAAAATAAAAAAATTGTTTCAATAATTTAGTTCAAATTTTTGGCATAAATTTTAAGGATTAGGAAATGAACCCTCTAAAAGGCAGGAATAGAGCCAAAACTTGGCATAACGACGCTGTACAAACCAAACGTCCTATTGATGCATTAGTGGCATTGTCTTTTTGTCCACCACAAAAAGAAATATGTCTTTGTCCAAAAGCTTTTTATGTCCTTGGAGTCAGGAAGAGGCACAAAAATTCATATTCCATCTTTGTCTGAGAAGAAGGAAGAAAGTTGTGGTGTCAATAAGAAGAGAGAGAACGGGAAAATAGCTTTTTCTCTATTGGGTTCGTATCCCAAATCCCTCTGTCATGACAAGTCCAGGGCATTAATTTACGTGCCCAGTTGCCTACACCCTTTTTTCTTTTTTTTTTTATTACATCAGTTATTCTAATTTAATCGGACTAATCTTAAGTTCCTAAGATCCTATCTCAAGAATTCTAAAAGATGTAGACTTGGAATTTCAAGATTTCTCAAATTCCTACATAGTTTGTACACTTCTGCGTACAAGGAATCTTCACATACTTGATTATTCGGCTGATGATTAATCACTAGCTTTGTTCAACATTAGGTTTCGATCAGCTCCCAAATTTCTTAGTGATTCCAACTCTCACACTACTGCTAAAAGC
>JANIJH010000224.1:14651314-14665494 GCA_024520975.1 Erythroxylum areolatum
CCATAGCATCTTGTCATTTATAATCTCTTACTTTTGCATAAGATCTCACATATATAACCATAATTCATACTTAAGATGTCCCAACTCATATCTTTACATAATTCACATTTCCTCATCTACAACACAAATTATATACACAACACTCGTATACTTTCATTTTCATATTTCTAATTTTCGCTTCAAGGTTCGGGGTCCAACATATATACTTGAATCTTGAATGAGATCTTAGCTCCTTTTACATTCCTGAAAGCTCTAATGTTCTACGGTACATTACTATCTAAATAATGCAAGAAATTATGCTAAGTTCATTTAAAAACTTATGATCCAAACAATCATTTCCATTAAATAATAAATGTATTTTTGACTATATTAGCAATTAATGCTTCATTGGAACCTTTCCAATCTCAAAATAATACTATTCCAAGTAAATTATATCTTAACTAGGATTTACTTATAAACTTAATATCCTTATAACTTTGAACTAAATGATCAGGTCATATATGGAATAATGGATATCTTTAATGCTTCAAAATTATAAAATATCTTAAATACAAAACACCTTTTATTACATTATCTATATACATGGATTAGAATAGATAAACAACTCCCAATCTATCTATATAGATCTATATCTCATAATGAAGTTGTTACCTTTTTATATCCAATATGAATTGTTCTCATACAATTATATTTTCAACAATTAAAAATACAAAATATAGTTCTCTTTGTAAGCAATATGTCTCTACATACTCCCACTAACCTTTTTGTAGGCATGATAAATTTAATATCATCTCTAAAACAAACTCTTTGAATTCATTATGAAAGTTAGTCTTTCAATGTCTGATAACCTTTCAACTACATATCAAATGTATCAATAAAGGTACTAATCTCATTGGATGTATTGTCATGAGATTTAAACTTTTTCAGTTTTATATTACTCTCACCATTTATCTTTAGAACCATTCTCCTATAAGTGTTCATTGATACAAACAATTTGTTCAATAAGTTCGTAAGATTATACCAAAATTTTTGGATATCTCATGACCTTATATTATCTAATTTAATTCTAAACTTAGTGGATAATATATGCTTCAACTAAGTATCATGTCCCTAAATCATTAAATTTGGCTCTTTAAAATTCTTAACATTTGATATATGATAAGAAATCTTGCTAATTGATTTAGTTGAAGTTATCAAAGGTAAGTTGTTATACTAGGCTTAGCTATAAAAGAAATAGATGTTACATTATACAATATCTCATATTATATTTTCTTACTTAGATAAATCCATACCCTTATGAGATCTTATTGTGAAGATACTAACTAGAGAATCTCATTCCTTATAGTTAACCAAAATATATATCTCATCAAAGTGATTTAGTATTCTCAATACTTAATTTCTACTTAGATCTGAATAGTTTTAATTTTTCAAAAATTTAAGGCAATATTTTATTTAATACATATGACTGTATCATATAAAGTCATTAGTAATATAATAAAATACAAGTATCATCCTTTTACGAATTGTTATTAAATCTAATACATCACTTGTATAAGATTTAACAATTTAATATCATCACCATTCTTTCACCAAAGATTGATTTAGTTATTCTTCAACTTAACAAGTTTCATATGATTCAAAATCAAAAGAATATGTATATCTTTATATGTGACTTTGTGATTCTCATCATGTTGATTTAACCAATACGGTAGAAAACAATTAAGTCTTAGTTATCCAACTTGTACTCTTGCCACTTATATTAAGCATAAGTTTCCTTTGATCCATTTCATACAAACTATTTATGTAAACTTGGATCAACAACTTTCACTTAACAAGGAAACTTAGATCAACTACTTTCACTCACAAATCTATTTCTTTCCTTGCCTTAAATATTGAAATAATGTTGAAATAAATTCAATATTAAATACTCATAAGCATGAACTAGAAATATATGATCTCTGTCATATTTTGTATAGGTAAAAAAAGCCATGCAATCATTTTTTTCTAATAATAAATATTATCATTCTATAGCAAATGCCTTCAATTGTAGTCCGCATTTCTGCTTTTAGTTGGCTAAAATGAGTAGAATAATTCAATCAAGGTACTATATCTTTCAGCTCTACTTCATACAACCTCTTGCTTTATGCTTATTATGGCATTGACATACATGTTAAATGCCATCGTCAAAGTTTATGAGAAATTAGTTAACTCAAAATAATCATGTATTTTATCATCTATTTGATGTTAATATATCTCTAAGACTTTGTCACCAAATCCTTTATAGGAAGCAATAGCATAATTTTATAATTGACACACAATTTTTCTTTCAAACTTTGAGAACTCTTCTCAAACTTAGCATATGTCCAAAAAACTTAGTTCACCAATTTAGTATTAACTATCCTAAACAAGGTAAATTTTATTCAAAACAAATATAAAAGTAAGAAAAACAAGTAATTGATTATATATTATGACTACTAAATAAAATAAGGACTTTAATCATATATTTAGTTACACTATTTTATTCAAAATAATATACATCACTACTATTTGGAAAAATTACTCTAATCTCTTTAGTGGACTAGGATTCCATTCATATTTAATTAATCTTGAGTTGTCTCAATAAATTAAATTAGGTAGATAAAAACTTTATCAATCACATCTCATGTGACTCCTAAATTCATTAGATGACAACTCTTGCCAAAATACCTCTTATATGTTATTCATAACCTTAACTCTATATTCATATGATCATGAGTCACTCTCTTGACTCCTTTAATTAAAATTTAATTGAAAATAATTTTCAATTCATTTGTTACTTATTATAACTTTAAAACTCCCTTTTAAAAGTTAACAAGTAAGACATTCTAATCCAATTAAAAAACTATTTCTAATCTAATTGGAAATTACTTTTCCTTAATTAGAAAACTATTTTCTAATATTAAAAAGAAACCACTTTCAAAATTAAATAAAAAACCTTTAAATTTAATTGAGAAAGTCATTTATATTATTTATTTAGAAATTAATGTCTTAATTAATTATAAAATCTTTCTTTTAATAAATTATATTTTTTTGAAAATTTATTAAAGAAAGCTTATTTTTATCAATTAATAAATAAAAACACCTTTTCAATTTTAATTAAGAACTTTTTTTAGTAAATCAAGAAACTTATTATTCATAAATGAAGAAATGATTTCTACATAAATATAATAATAATTATATAAATAAATACAATTATTAAATTTTTTTAATCAAAATTGAAATAAATAAATTTAATTAAGAAACACATTTTTTAATTATTTAAAAAAATATTTTTCTTAATTTAAAGGATTTTAATTAATTAATTTTAATCTAATTAAAATGTAATTAATTTTATTCTAGAAGCAATTTTTTAAAATTGAATCAATTAATTATTAATCTTAAAGAGATTAAGAAAAATAATTATTTTAATTTTGAAATTATGATCTCATCTCAACATCAATAACAGTACCCAATATAAATTCCGCTGAGGTGTAAGATCTGAGGAAATTTAGTAATACGCAGTCTTACCCTTAACTAATAGAGAAGTTGTTTCTAAACGATCTACATGAAATAGGAAGGAAGGAAAAAAATCAAATAAATATATAATAAAGAATAAAGAATAAATAAATAATAGTAATTAAAATTCTAATTAAAACGATAATAACAATAAATAAATAAATAGAATATATATTATAAAATGTTTAAAAAATCAAAAATTTTAAAATGCATAAATAAATAAATACAAATAATAATGATATATAATAGAATAAAATAAAATAAAAAATTAACTAGAAAGATAAATATATATCTAATACTAATATTCATAATAATACGAATAATCATGAACATAATAATAATAAGAAGAAAATGAATATTAATAACATAATCTAACTGTGAAAGATAATAGTTTTAAACTTTTGCTTGACTTAATTATTAATTTGATAGCTAATTTATTTTAATAATTCTACTATTTAAAAAATTAAACTAAATTTCAAAGTATTCCTAATAAAAATAATCATTTGAGAACATTTTTAAAATTTTATTACAAAATTAAACCAATTTAATCTCTATTAAATAAATTTGACTTAAAATAAAGCTTAAAAACATATAACAATAAAATGAGAAATGTGTGGGAATCATGCGTCAGAGCATTTTCTGTAAGACGCGTACACTGCACACACCAGCAGTGTCTGTCCATAAATGCTTCGTCCTTATATTGACATGCGGCCCATCATTTTTAGATCTAGTGTTTTCTCTGTGTTCCGTTGCTGGCTCTCGCCTTTGTGCTTCTTTTGTTGGATTTCCTCCTGACTGCTCACTGCTTCTCCTCTTCTAGATGTCTTGCTTCTCTTTTGGGCGATCACCTTTTGGGCAATTTTTGCCTTTCACCAGTGGCGAGATAGCCACTGTCTTCGTCGCTTTTAGCTATAGAGAAGCAGCTATACTAGCGACTAGCACCGCCTCTACTGGAGACGGTATTACTAAGACAAATAACCAAATACAATCACACATACACAAACTAGATTTTGATATAAGGGGACAAGCATATGATTTAGACAAAACACAACGCAAATCTAGAAACAATGTACACACGCAAATTAGAAATCCACAACCTAGCTAAAGGATATGCAATTTACGTTTTCAGATCCATAAAATATGTGGGAGGCATATTCTGTTTCTATAAATAATCAATATATTAGAGGCAAAAAAGTTCAAAATAATTACAAAAAGTGAGCAGAACAAGTGTGAGGCATGTTAATTAGGTTCCAAAAAGCTTAAACAAAGATGGGCGAGGTGTAGTTTTAGAAAAGTCAACCTTAATTTTATAAATTAATAACAATAAAAAATCTAATCAAATTATAGAATTAAAAGTCAGCTTTAATACCATTATTGAGAAATTGAGACAGAATCCAATCTTGCATACAACAGAATAATAAATGAAAGTTTTTTCATTTTAATTTCTCAAAAGTCAATAGTACTAAAATTTTATAAAATAATTAACATATAAATTATAATAAAATATGAATCATAATTCGTACCTAATTCTAAAATTTAATCATTTTTTGTTGTTTTTTTGAAATCGTTTTTAAAATTGATCCATTTCAACCATCACAGTCGCACAAGTATCTGGTCTCTAACAATATTCATATAATATGTTGAGACAACTCTACAACTATTCCAAAAATGGTTAAGCAAGGAATGCTAGCTCTCTTAGACCTTAAACATATTTATAATATATTTTTGGATATTTTAGTAATTTAATTGAAATTAAATTTTAATTTTAATTAAACTTTAATTATAATTACAAATAATTCTAATTAAATATCAATTATGCCCAAATATGACATAATATCTAATATTAATCCTTATTTATTAAATATCTTACGAGCCATTGAGTTCTCAAATATGTTAGTAATTGATATAAATTATAACCCTAAATCATATTTAGGATTAGATAAATTAAAAATTTTAATTTATTTTTAATTTCCTAATTAAAAAGTTATTTCCATAGATCAAGATTAACGTCTATCAACATATCATGACCATCTAAATATTTAGAAACGTCAAATTAATTTTGACTAATCTTTTTCATGAATAATTTTTCATATAATTTATTTTTTTCATCATATAATATTTTGATTAGACATAAAGCAATAAATTAATGTCTACTCTATATGAGTCAATTTATGTTAGTTCTCTACCATTAGTAATAAAATTAATTAATGACATTTTAAAATTATTTTCAAATTGTCATTCTAGCTTGCCTAATGATTTTTCATTTCAATACAATTTAAAAATAATAAAATATTCTTCCTAATCACGTTAGAGAGATAAATGTATCGATCTCTTATCTCTCAATTACTTTCATATAGTTCATTCTATATCTAATGACTATTGACTGAGTTATCATGACAAGAATATACAATAAAAAGTATCAAAACATAACGATACTATATAAAATAACTTTAGTGTTCTTAAGTTAAATGATCACTTATATAATCATTACAAGGAGAATTTACATAGATATGTAAATAATATTTCAAATGAAATTCTCATATAGGATCTCTTTATTGAATTTGTTCTTTAACAAGTTTTCACACATTTATTTAAGTGTCTTTATACTTTAGTCTGTAAGATCGATTATTTCTTTTATAAAGAAAAAATATAATGTGTGCTAGTCTTTTTATGTTCTATTAATGTTCTATCGTAATAAATAATGGCTAGAAATAATGTAAGGATAATATATAAATGTAACATTAATTTCATAATTATAATTTTTATATAAGATAAAAATATATATTTAAATAATTACGTCACTAAATTATAAACAATCGATTGATTGTAAAGCATAAGCCAACAATATAAATCAAACCAAACTTATGCATGGTAAACATTGTATTAAAGCCATCGAAATCGAACTACCGGTGTGCATCACCTGGTGTATTATCTTCTTGGTTTAATTTGGCATGGTAGGAGTTAGTTTTCTCTGAAAGAGCAATTAAAAGAAAATGTGTGTAGAAAGTTACAAAATTCATTTAAGTTAGCTGAAATTATGGCAATAGAAATGGATGAATGCGTAGTTTTAAAAGCCAGATCGGACCAGCTGGTCCGACCTGTTCGACCGGTGACCGGTGACCGGTGACCGGTCGGCTATCCGGTCCAGTTAACCCATTAAAACTGGTTGTCAATTGAACCAGTGAGAACCGATCAAAACCGGTCAATTGATCGGTCGGACCGGTCCGACCACTGGTTCAATAAAAATTGTTTTTTATTTTTATTTTTATTAATTTTTTGTATATTTTTTAATTTTTTAATATTATTAATATTATATATAATTAAATATAATTATTGTATAATTATGACATCACATCGATTTGACCGATAGTTGAACCGATTAAACTAGTCAAATTGATGATTAGTAAAGCTTCTAATTTTATGACCAGTTCAGGTTTCAAAACACTGGACGAATGAAAATGGTTTGTAGGGCACATTGATCGCAACCACTGGAGCTAAGATCTCAAGTAATAAAGTTTGTCCTGAAATCCGATGGTCTCGGTGAGCTCATACGGACCCAGATTGACTAACGTTGAAGATATGATGAAATTGAATCGAACAAACGCACCGAAGCATATGATTTTCATGGAATTTTAGGCATATCCTCGTAAATCACGAGGTAGTTAAAAAAATGTGGACTTGCTTTCCTAGGACTAGAAGTTACCACGTTTCATTTTGTTTATTAGTTTAATAATTCCAAGAAAACTTTAGAGGTAGGCAATTTTTGACTAAGTGTCCTCTTAAATATAAAGTCATCACTTAGCAAAACATCAAAATCTAGAAGACTATTCCTAAAGCGATTTGTTGACCAACCCTAATAATTCCCATGTGTTTATTTTCAAACTAGTAAAGGGCTCGTTCACGATGTCCATCCCTTTCTTTTAAGAAAAAGGAAACAAAGGGAGATATTGTTATTTATAAAGAAAAAAGACATAAATTAATATTTTAAAAAATCATCAAAGAGAGGTAAAGCTTAATTATAAAACTAGTAAATAAATGTTATTGAACAAGAATTATGGGAGTAGACCCAACCAAACATTTATTGAACAAGAAATCATAAAACAACTTGATTAAGGAAAAACGAACATGATATTTTGTGGATTTGTGATGTGTCTTTACTCTTAATTATTACCTCTTAAGGCAAGCTTCTAACCTTAACATATTTTTGGTAAAACACCCAAATTTCCAATTTTGGTAATTTAAGAGCCAATCAACAGTCCACTGCGACTTGTCGACTGGGTCTAGCCAATTCAAAAGGTCAATTTTGGTAATTTAAGAGGCAACATTTCCATATTTCTACGTATCATCACAAGATCAACGAAACTTGACTAGAGAATTTTGTATGAAGTTGAAAATTTTCAATAATTGGACTGAATTATTTTCAGGAACTAAATATATAACTTCCCACCGTATCTTTAACACTATGTCCAATATAAAGCATGTTTTATCATTGTGAATATTTAACTCCAATGTAGTGATTCGAACTATGACAGTGCGGATAATGGAGAAGTTTAATTCTTATTGGTAAGGTTGGAGATATTGTTATAATGTTATATGTGTTGGATCTGAGATACAAGATGGACAAGGTTGAATATATTTATAATGCATTGTACAGTAATAAAGCTCAAGAGCGTCTACATGCCAAGAAACAATTATGGTATCAATTGTTTCATGATTATGAAGTCAGAATGCAACAAACTCATGATCAGGATGCAGGTAATTCAACTCAGACTCCAATTTTAAGTTCGACCTTTTCTTCTGACTCATTAATTATAGATTCTCTTCCAAATTTTTTGAAAGAGAAAAGGGCTATGATTTCTTTCAATACGATAGAGTTAGATAAATATTTTGCTATAGATCGTGTTTCTGAAATTGAAGTTGAGTCGTTTGATAAATTGTTATGGTGGAAGGCGTTTGTACATAATTATTCGATCTTGCAAGCCGTTGCACGAGACTTGTTAACTATTCTATCATCAACTGTTACTTGAGAGTTTGCACTGTACTAGTGGTCGGGTCATTACTCCTCATCGTGGTCGACTTCATTATCGCACTGTAAAAGCTTTTATGTGTGCTCAAAGTTAGTTAAATAATGAAGATATTGATGATAAATTCTTTTCTTTTTAATATATTGATTTTATCTATCTTTCTATTATCTTATTTAATATTGTGTTTTTTATTTTCCTACAGTCACAGGTATTAATGCAGAGAGGACTAGTGAAATTAACTGATTAATTGGAGGTTATTTTGATCAAATATATGAAGATGGAGGTATTTTAAAATTTCTTTTTATATAATATTACATTACTAATTATTCTTTTTATTTTAATATTATATTACTAAATATAATGTTGGTACATAGATGATTGGATCCAAAATGCAGACGATCTTACCAACAAGTATAATTAGTCAATTAGATGATATTCTCTCAGTCTCCACTTTCCAATCTATCCAACTGTTAATTGCTTATTTTGTAAATTGTATCTTTTTTGTAAAATGATCTAAATAATTATTTGTGTACAACAAAATTTTCTATACTTAATGAATTTGGTATTATCAATTCTCTCTTATAATAATTAATAAATTATTTAAGTAAATTAAAAATTCGTACTTAATTGAATTGAAATTCTTTACTATAACTATTAACTTAATGACTTTTCATACAAATTTCTAATTAATTGAATTAAATTTCCTAATTAATCATATCAATAAATACATCTCAAGATTTTAATTTTAAAATGTATTTTCTCATTAATGACTTTTAATACAAATTGTGTTAATATTTAGCTCATTAGTCATTATACCTAAAGTATTAATTAAAGCATTAAGAAGTTAGTGATGCTACGTTTTCATTTAATGAATTAAAGTTTTATTCAAATGAAATATTAAGTGATTTAAATAAAAAGATATAAATATTTTGTAATTTAATATTTGATAAATTAATAATTTTATTGTATCATAATTATATGTTATTATAATTTAAAGTTGTGACATAATATATATATTAAAAAGAAAAAAGGTGAAAATTTTATAAATTTTATGAAATATGATATACTTATATAACACTCTAAGGACGAGAAGGATTTTAAGTAAAATTTATATCAAGATTTCGAGTAAAGAATTACTCTTAACTTATATCAAGTTTCGAAAGTAATAAAATAAATAATTTATAAAAACATATCAAAAGTATTTATAAAATGTAATATAGTTTAATAAAATAATGTTTATTTTCACTATAATATACTGTAGTTATTTGTTTTTATAACTCAATTATTTATACCTTCTTTTGGAATTGATACATTAGGATTAATAAAGTGATTAATTCATTTTAGGATTAATATAAATACATATATGCATAATGTATATATTGTCTAAATATGAGAAATAAAATAAAAATTTTAAATGTGATAAGATTAATTATCATATTAATTAATTTCTTTTAATATGTGTAATAAAAATAAAAAATTTACAGTGATTATTTAATAATAGATATAATATGAAAAGACAATAATATTTACTAAAATTATTTTTAAAAACCATATTAAAAGAATATAATAATTTATTAATCACGTAAAATTAATATTTGAAATAAATTTATTGTATTTAGATAATAACTTTTTTACATTTACATTATAATTAATCGTTATAATAAAATTACAAAATTAAAATTAAATTAACTTGTTTGTAGGGAATAATTATGACAACATTATCATTGCTAATTATTTTTAATAAATATAAATTGGTTTGAATTTTATATCTTTTATTTTATATAAATATTTTTGTATAATTTATAGGTAATTTCATCTTACATTTTACTATAAATGATTATGCTAATACTATAATTCATAATTTATGTATTTTAAAAATACAACTACAATTTTTTGAAATTCTTAAATAAATATATAAAAATTTTAAAAATATATTAAACAATTGAGCCGACTAAGGCCAGACATGCTGCCCGTGGCCCGGCCGAGCCACAGGCCAAGCCATTCTGGCCAGCCCGAAAATTTTTGACCCAGACTGTTGACAACCCTCAAGTAAACAGCCCGGGCCAGCCTGGCCTGTTGACATGCCCGCTTCAATCAAGCCACTAGAAACGTTTCTAACCCTCGAGTAAGTTCCTTCTCTTTTGCACTAATGTGGTGTGTAAACAATTACCTGCCTTACTACAGATGCACTTACACATACGTAATTGTTATACTCTCTCTTTTAACGGAGAGGGTAAAGTGAGATGCATATGCTTATTTTTATGAACTCGATGTAAACGCTTCAATAATCAGAAAGCTAGAACCAAGTAGCAATTGTATATCTCAAAAACAAATAAATGCATGTATTTAAAACGTTCATAAATTTCGTGAATAAGAAAGACTAATTTGTACTTCTAAACCGTCACATACTTCTTTATCGTGTGCAAATGGCCACCAACGTATTACTTAACTAATGTACTCGAATTGGTTTATATTTACAAATTCAATTGTACTACGCCTCTAGCCCAACGCTAGGCCTTCCTAAGTTGGCTTCGGATACAGTATAGTGCCTCAGGTACCTTGACCTTGGACAAATATATACATCACGCAGATGCTCTTGAGAGTCATTACTTGAGTTGAAAACTGTAGAGATAGCTTTACAGCTCCGTTTTCGTGTTTGAACAGAGATATGCCCCCTAAAAGTCTTCTAAAAAAAATACAATTCTAACATTTGATCCCAGTAATTTGTGTAAAAGAGAGGTAAATTATTGGTTTAGTTCGACTTCTATTTTTCAAAACAGAAGCTAGATTTTTGGCAGCTTAAAGCAGACCCAGAAGACAGACAAGACATCGATGTAATCCAACTGGATTACAATACCAACTATGCTTACTCAGTAATATAGTTGAACTGACTATCACCTGTCAACGACAACTATCGACAACGAACAATCTGGTGTTGCCATTAACAGAAAGGAAATCATAAGCCAGGCATTAAACAAACATTTCATTTAAATGCATCAAAACGGTTGCTAATTCTTAAAATGAAATCAACTATTGCATCTGAAGGACCTAAGTAATACATCCCAGTCAAAGTCAACTTAATTTCAAAATTACACATGTAACCAATACAACGTTCAAAAATTTGAGTAATATTCCTTCACCGTAGTTAGTGACCAAGCAGAACGCAATGTCACTTCAATTATGATTGGTTACTGCATCTTTCATCCATTAAATTTTGTGATGACGTTGTGGCCTGCATTTAGCATTTGCTTATCCCTTTCTATATAAAACGTAAGAACAATACAGTTAACATGAAAATCATAAATGAGTTAGAGGTCTACAGTATGATTGGTTACAATGCAAACCTTGAAAGTGAATTGTGCTGATCTCTTGTCCTCTAAGTTCAAATCCTTCATCATCCAGCAGTGAAATCCCTGAAGATGTTATGGTAAAAGGGAAAGCTAAAGGTGGTGATAGTGGTGATTTTGCCACCTTCAGATACCTCTGGCCTGAAAGAGAATCGTAGTCTGAATATAGGACAGTAGTAACTGAGAGACTACCAACAGGTCTTAATGGATTAACTCCAAAATCTAGCAATAGGAATTTGAAATTTGTCCATTATCCAAGCCTTATAGCCCATAATGCTCAAATCAAACAAAGTGTGCAGAAGGATTCCAATTTAGGAGACCGCTGGAAGGATTATTTTCTCAAGAAATGTAAATACACAAGTGAAAACCAATGAAAACATTCATAAGCATGGGCAAAAACTTCAAATCAAGTAACATGCTGCATGAAAGTGAAGATAATTATTCATGATAAGTTCCTTGCACCAAAATTAAAAAAAGAATTGGTTAATGATACAATCAACCTATAAATTATGGTTTAATTCTATTTGATAAGATTTTCAATTGGTCCAAATTCCCTCGAGAAAGAACAACAGTGAGATATGTGATAAAGTGTTGCAGGTGAAATCCAAACCAGATTTAGCCTCAAGCACAAGACGGATGGTGACGGCATGAGCCCAATTAATTCCCAGGGCAGCAACAAGATGAGAATCGTATTTGTTGGCTCTTTCTAGATCCCCAGCATTACTGCTATCTATACATCAACAAATAATAATAATAAAAGATTGCTAAACGTATAAGTGAGAGCTTTCACAAAAGTTAATGCTACCTTCTAAAATACCTTGGAAAGAATATTGGGGGGCTTGATCATGGTGTTGAGATCTCACTTGATTTGTAACTAAAACTGGAACCCTTGAAAATTCAGCAAGAGACCTGGGCATTTTTGACGGGAGATAAGCAGTGCTACTCACAAAGTTTGTGAGCTGAAATTAGCTATCCTTTCGTAAGATGGAAGTTCTTACTTGATGAAAGAAATATGCCAACCCAATGACTGCTGTCTAGGAGCCTGTTGACCATGTTCCCTGAACAAAATAACATGATGATCCTTTAACAGTAATACAACCTAAAAGTCAAATGAGACTCAAGACATTCCATAAAAAAATGTGTCCAACAAAAGACAGGAAACATACATTATCAGCTCAAAGTTTAAGTGCTTCCATGTACAAGGAATTACACTAATTTACTAGAATATTAACGCATTAATTATACTCTTGCTTATCATTCTTCCTCAACTTAGGATAGGAAAATTTTAATATGGACGAAGATGGAAATGGGGATCATCTATGTACTTAAATTTAATATTTGATTGGAAAGAATATGTTCAAGATCAGAATATAGCTGCTTCTACTCAGAATCTTAGATGTATATAAAATCTCGACTTCTGCAAGGTCAGTTGACTAGGCTTCTTTTCCCTTGAAATAAATCATTTTCATAACCCAGATTGTTACAGAAAACGTAAGAGTTATATATATTTGCTTATCTGTGAGATGTTAAAGGTTCCTGAAATTGACTTGATCAAAATTTTTGCAATCATTGTTATAGGATCTACAAAAGCTTACACTGAAATAAGAGCAGCCATGCTGTCAATTATCAGCAACTTCACTTCATGTTGGAGAAGGGAAACCTTGATTTGCTGCAAACTGGAGATATAGTGACCTATAATTCACTATCTAATAGTATTTTAATAAAGAATAAAATGACTGCTGAAGAAAATGGAAAGAAATGAATGACGAGGATATTTAACACTAAAGCAACAGACATAAACATTGCAATGGATGAAAAATAAATGTCATACTGCTTTGTCTTATCAAAGGAGAAGGAAAGAATTGATAACTGCTTTGTAGGAGATAAATGCATAGGACTCCTGCAGTTCTAGAGTTTGGTTGTCAGGAGAATACATCTGGACAGATGACTTCATATTAGCAAAATATCACAAGCGACCTAATAGCTCTTTTACAACAGCCCAGTCTTCGTCAATTGAAGATATATTGGTAATAGCACCAAGGTAATTGGAACAGTGTGAACACTTAAATTAAGATCTTCATTGTTCATTGTCAATTATTATTCAAAATTGTCTGTCTTGTTCATAAATCAATTGGTTAGATATCCTTCCAAGTCCGTGGAAAAGTTCACTGCTCAGAATTGCTTGCTATTTGTGACTGTCTGCTTTGTTCATAATTAGATTTGTTAGATGTCCTAGTAAGTTCCTATAAACAGTGTCTCTCTAGTTGAAGCGTAG
>JANIJH010000224.1:14670104-14687076 GCA_024520975.1 Erythroxylum areolatum
TTCTGATTCTAATTGACCTAGCGATATGGGATTTCATTTTAGCTTAGGAATCGGATCTAGTTATGGGCCCTAAGCAATTCAATTTTATTGGAGGATAATTAGGGTAAATTTATCAAGTTTTGCTCGGATGACGTTAAATGAAGTTCGATTTGAGGTTTCTTTCGTGGTGAGGAATTCCTCCCTCGTGAGATGCGCGTCCAGATGTCACGTATGACGTCGGGCACGCGACTCACCAGGGAGGGGTTCCAACACAAGATGTTTAATATTGCATTAATATGCATACAAGCTAATATAATAATAATAATAATAAAATTAATCAATTTTTAATTTAATTTAAATATTTTATAATTTATAAACTAATTAAACAATTTTAATAAATTTTAAATTTTTCCTTAAAATTTTTATTAAAAATAAAAATAAAAATAAAAAAATGAAAAATGTGTAGACGTGACTTAAATGTTACACCTGTGACAAATACAAACCTATTAATTTTGTTTTTATCATCTTAATTTTAATTTTTTTATAAAATTAATAGTCGCATAATTAAAATTAAAATTATTTTTTATTAAACTAATAGTAATATAATTAAAATTAAAATGTTAAAAATAAAAAACTCACATGTCACGCCTGTGACACTTATCCTATGGACGTAACACAAGTATAGTCACAGTCGTGACTTAACTTGCACGATCGTGCGCAAGTGCAACAACCTCTAACGATTACGTTTTATTAATTGGACAGAGTTAAACAGGAGATCTTGATTCTGAAATAGCTGGTTCTAGTTTTAATCTAAAGATCAGTGTTAAGTATACCATAAAAATAAACACAAATATCTTATGTAACTTGCTTTAATCATTATATTCTTTTTATAATTTAATATTCTAAAAAATATTAAATGGACATGTACACTCACTTTATTAATTTTACTATTAAAAAATGCCATGAGTAAATATTTTGATAGGAAATATATAGTTTTAAAAATATCCAACTACAATTGCCTGATTTTGTTTTTAAAGTTTTATAGGCTTTGGGTAAATTAAAAAAATAACTCTTATTTTGGTTAAAAGTGGACTCTTATAAAAAGACAAAATGAAATAAAATAGGCCTTAACCCTAGCCATAGGCCCAACAATACCCACAAATAGATTTATTTTGAAAGTTGACGATAAAATTTAAGTTAAAGTCCTTAAATCCTTTTCACGAAGATACAAACTATCAACTCCAACTTGAGATGCCATATCACTAGCCTCTTGATCCATATCAATCAAAATCTTAGTAAGTATTAAAATAAAAAATCATTGAACTGAACATATTCTTACAACAAAAATCAAAGGCCAATGCTTTGTTAACTAGAGCAAAAATAGATAAAGAATGTTTTAAAACAATGAAATAATTGTTAAAATTTTAGTCAACTTTAACTTCAGCGTATCGTCTTCTTCAATAGCATATGTGGTCCAATATGAATAGGATTTGGAAGTTGATTTGGGATTGGAAGGGCCCTTTATGCATATAGACGCACTTATAGTTAGTTGAGAAATCTCACCTTATGACTAATGGAGGCGTTTTCAGCTATTCCTGACGGACTCTCCAGCCTACTCTGAATGCCCGAATCATGAAGAAAACTTAGCTCATATGTTCAGGATTGTCGGCGAGCTCGAATGGTTTGGAATATTCTTGTCGACGTCAATCAGTAGCCAATCTTTTACTGCTGTGATTTTAATTCTTGGTTTGTGAGCAATCTGTCCAATGATTATGGGATACAAAGTGATAGTTCTTGGCCTTTGCTATTTGGTGTTCTGCTATGAAAGCTTTGAGAATGAAGAAATGAGAGATGCTCTAATCCTAGCTCGCACAAAATTCATCAAATAGAGGAAATTCATTCTTTTGTTTAGGAGGTGATTTTGGCTCAAAGTCTACAATGTGATGTCTCTCCTCATCATACGTACCAAGGGAGGAGAGTAATTGAGGTTAGCTGGCAAAATCCAAGAGAGGGATGGGTTAGCTTGAACACTGATGGATCCTTTAAGGGTAATCCAAGTCCTGCAACAGCTCGTAGGTTGATTAGGGATGTTAGTGGTTGTTGGTTAGTTGGCTTTGGTGCAAATTTGGGGTTTTGCACGTCTTGACAGGCCGAGTTATGGGTAGTATACTATGGGTTGAATCTCACCTGGCTACATGGTTATTCTAGGGTGAATATTTCTATAGATTCCGCCTTGGTGGTATCCACTATTTCTAGTTAGCAAAATCAGGAAGTCAATTATATGGTTCCAATTATCAAAGAATTGATCTTTAAGAATTGGGAGGTGTGGGTGCATAATGTCTATCGAGAGGGTAATCGTTGTACGGATTAGTTAGCTAATTACATATAACTTGCCTTTATGAGTTCACTGGTTTCACAAGATTGTTGAAGGACTTTCTCCTTTGCTGTTAGCAGACTCTGTTGATCTACCTCGGGTAACTCATCTGTAGTTTTTTCTCCTTAGGCTTAGGCCCCGTTAATTACCAAAAAAGTGATATGAGGAATTAAAAAAACTAACTTGAAATGAATAAATAATATGATTAGTACCCGACAAAGGCTACAATAGACAGAAGCTTATGAAAGCATGCAAAAGCACCTTACTACTATTAGTAAGTTCTAAATTGTGTTAGAATTACAAAATAGACATTTGAATGCCTATAAGAAAATTTATTGTAATAGTTAGGCAAATAATTCTTTTTTTCGAATTTCCTCCTTATTCTCTCTCTCTCTCTCTCTCAAAGCTCTTTCATATTGTGCTCTCTTTCTTAATAAAACTTTGTAACGCTTTTTCCCTCACCATAACGCATATAAAACTCTTATTTCTATTCTTCAAAAAACTTTGTAGCTTCTTTCTTTTTTTTCTATAAAACTCACAAAGACATTATGTAGATTTTCCACCATTATCATAGAATACTAATCTGCTTATAAGACTCCACGTTTTATAATGTTCTATAAAATAAAAGTGAGTTATCTTATTTAATTTTTTTCTTATTATTTTTAGTAATTTACTTTTTTGTTACAATACTACTACTACTATTATTTATTATACTTTTAAATATTTATTAAATTGAGAAATAAATAAGTTAAATAAAGAAAAATTTAAATTAAAAGATAATTATTATAATTGCTATTAATTGTTGAGTGTCCAACTCCTGAGACTTTTGGTGATCATAGAGACTCCCTACAAGTGAAAATAAGAAGCATGAAGCTCGTCTAGGAAGAGACATGGTTGTGTAGGGTGTTACACACCTAAGTATTTAACTTACATGATCATGTATATCAATTGTATAAGAAAACATGCCCATATAAAGTGACACATGTCGTGTCTTAACTTACATGGCCATGTAAATCAATCGTATAAGTCTCTAAAACTACGTGAAGTATGAAAACACACACGGTTGTGTACACACCGTGTGCATGTCGTATACAATTGTTTAAATCTCTGTAATCATGTACATTTGTGATTCAAGTGATACTAGAAGAGACATGGTCACTTATACAATCATATATGTGACTGTTTAATTATATTGTAGAAAACCTAATTCGGTAAAGGAGGAGAAGACATAAGTTTGTCCATTAGGAGATGCAAAAAGGGAAAGAAAATAGAGAGTGAGGGCAAGTAGTTTATGATTTTTATCCATGTTTGATTGATTTGGGATTGGTTTGAGAGTTTGTTGATTTGACATCAACTTTAGTTTCAATCTTAAAACTTTGTGAGACAACTTATTGTGTAGGATAAGAAATCAAAATTTGTAAATCCTTATTTGTGATTAATAGATTTGATTGTAGGTTTGTTGTAACACCCCACTCCCATCCGACACATGCATGTACGCCATATGGTCACACGTACACATGCCCAACAGAATTGGCGTGTTAACTATATCACCTTCACTTTATCGCATGGCATCACAAGCAAAATCATAAATAGCACGTTATCTAAAATCCAAAAGTTTCCTTATTTCATTTCATAAACCATCATTTACAACGTAGCATTATCCATCATCCATATTTATACAACATCATCCTATAAGCATTTGCAGCTCAGTTTACAAAACATACTACATACTTGAGGAATTACCAAAAGTTAAAAACAAATACTAGTTCCTTAGTCCCAGCTGATCGACCTTTGAGCTGTAACTTATACCAAAATGCGGTCTTAGTAGCTAAGTTGTCGCTCTCTCTTGAACTTGAAATTGTCAACGTTGCAATTTTGGTAAGTTTTGCGAACTCAGTAAAGTAACCATCTTCGATGGTTCACTCTTGTCATATAACACAACATTTCATATTATCATGTAATTCACATCAATTTGATTATCGTCGAGCCATATCACGAAACACTTTATTCACAATTGTCATATTTCAATCACGTAGTCCAAACAATTCATCATTTCATTACAATTTTGCAGAACACAATCATCAATAATTTATCACATATTCATTCAAGAAAAGTTCTCACAACAATGCAATCATTCAATTTATTTATTTCATATGTGAAAGGAATGTTTATAAGACACATTCATTTGTTATGTTGTTGTGATTGTGTGCCTTTTTCACTGTCCCATATCTGTTGTAGATACTGGGCTCTTTCATACTGTCCCATATCCGTTGGGGATACATGACTCATTGTACACATTGAGCCTTAGGCTCTTTCCATAGTTGTTTGAGCTTTAAGCTCTTAGCGATATCAATCATAAATGCCTTTATATTTCATGCATTGGAAATGAAATGCAATCACAAATTCAATCATCATATTCATTCAGCCACATTCACATTATTTCTCATTCACATTTGTCATCGGGATTTTAGTCCGACATTCAACATTCACGTTGAGAACAAAATAGTCAATCTCATTCACATACAAATAGCACTTCCAATGTTTTAATCATGCATATATCAAAACTCCTAAGACATTTCATGTTCAAGGAGTTTTTATGCATGATTATTTCATGTCCGGAATTCAGTACATAATTCAGTACACATTCATCAATATTAAATTCAATTCAGTAATAAACAAAACAAGTTAAGGTGAGACCATCTTAGGTTACTCACAATTGCTCCCTTTCGCTTATTGCCTTGAAGTTTCAGCAATATCTGAAAGTGGTTGCTCTACTTGCTCTTTATATGCAATCAAATACAATTTCATATTACCATATTGTTCATGTAACTGAATATGCATTTTTATAAATATATCGTGTAACATGCATGTTCAATGACATATGCCTGGGTATACTTCTGTAATAAACCAATGCAAAGATCAACTGTACTTCAAATGTGTCAAAATTCATACACTCATTATCTATTCTAGTTTTTTCTCAAAACCCATCTTTCGGGTCAACTTTTCATAATCACTAAGACAAGGAAAATGGTGTATTTATGTAACACTTCCTTCTAAAAAATTGTTCTTTTGTGCCTTAAGTTTCTAATGACACTAAGATCGTACAATTTGATTGATTATTCTATAAGTTATACTCAAAATACTACAGATTGAGTACATTTGAAATTTTAGCTAGGTCATGATCATGCATTCAAGTTGTACAACTCATATATCTCAATTACAATATCCAAAAATTACAAACATTTATACCAATTGAAAGCTAAGAGAATAAGCTACAACTTTTGTGAATGCACCTTTATCTGATTTGGCCGACATCAATATAATTTATTCAATAATAAAAGGGCATGATTTTTTTCATTGGTAGTGCTACAACCTAAGCCAAGACTTGATTTCATGTCAAAATTTGAAATTCTTAGAGATAAAATTAAAATTTGACTTCTTCAAGAAAGTTGTAGACTTATGTCTCAAATTTAATCTGAATTAAGAATCAACTCATTTGAAAATCTACAGATCAAGATGTAAACAAAATACCAAAGCATGTTCAATGAAAATGTTCCAATTCATAACATTCCAGCACATTTCCTCTTTTTCATCCTAAATCAATTAATCAAATCTTTCTCGAACGAATTCAGATGGCTCTAAATTTTCATGAAAAGGAACAATATTTTAGGAACCTATTGGTTGAAGTTTCAAGTCATTTAGAGGGTGGATGAAAAAGTTATAGCTAAAAGACTCAAAGTTATTCAATAAAAATACTCTAGTTCATATTCAGACTTCAAAAACCAAAATCATACAAGCAAACCATCACCTTTTTCTTCCTCTCGTCCACTTACCCCATCATCTCTAACATATATTATCCCATTTACCTCTTCATTTCAACTCCCATTTCAATTCAAATTACCCTCAACCAACTCATATTTCAAGATTAAATTCAAATATTTAAAAACCGATACATACACATATTTCAACATTTTCAACTCTCTCACAACTGTAATTTTGTTTTCAACAATAACAATCCACAAACCAAAACAAAACCTATAGTCATACGA
This sequence comes from Erythroxylum areolatum, assembly GCA_024520975.1. NCBI lineage: Eukaryota > Viridiplantae > Streptophyta > Magnoliopsida > Malpighiales > Erythroxylaceae > Erythroxylum > Erythroxylum areolatum. The sequence goes on from JANIJH010000224.1 coordinate 14,676,507, forward strand.
TTGTGCATTACTCACGTATGCATCCATCCACAAGCATGAAAACATCATCTCTTTGTCATTTATTATTATTATAACAATGAAAATGAAAGCACGACTTACTTGTTTTAGACTTCACACTCTTCAGCAAAATTTCAGAACTTAAGAGAATGAGTTGTCGGTGGAGAGAAGCAAGGACAGAAAAAGACAACCAAATAAATTAGCTCATCATTTGCAAGGTGTAACGGTGACTTGAGAATCAAGCATATAAACCAAATGTACAAGAATGAAAAACGTATGGTGGTTCGGTGATGGGGAATAAGGAAAAGAGTGGGTGATGATGTTCAGTAAAGAACACCGAGAGAGCTGAAAACTTGTTCTTCTTCCTTTTTTTTAACATACATGTGGCACCTATGCATGTAATGCATTTGTCACGCAAGTGAGACTGCCACGTGTCACACTTCCATTTGTCTATTTTGTCCAAAATATCCCAAAATTTTGAAAATTCTCTAAAATTTACCAAATTTTTCTAAATAATCATAATATTCTCCAAATAAATTTTCACCACAATTAATCTACAACTCACATTTTAATTGTATTTATAAATCAATTGTATCCCAAAAATGTCAATAAATGCATGTACAATTATTTCATGAATATCAACACAATTCACATATTTAAATATGCCATATGATGCATGAAATGTATTTCTAATTTCTCAGTATATTCTCATTTACACTAGTCTAGGGTTCTTACCCCTAACATGAGATATTGGGACGTTACATTTGTCGTGTAGTTTCTCTCTCTATTCCAAAGGGTTTTTCACATAAATCTTTGTATTTGCTTCTTTATTGAATTGTTTATTCTCATACTGATATTATCTTATTAAATTTGATTAGAGAATTTTGTTGTTGCTATTTGGTTAATTTTTTTAAGAATTGTGTTTTTGCTGTGTTTTTCTCTCGTCTCCTAACACTAACAAATAATAATAATTAAATATTATAAGAAATTAGAACTTAAATATAGTAAGTAGAATGATTAAAAAATAATTGAAATTGTTTATAGATAATTAAAAATATTATCAAAACCCTGAAATCCTTTGATATTAGATCTTGTCCACGCCTTAATACTTTCTCAAAATTGATTTGCTTAGCTATATTTTAATTCGTTGTTGTAATCTTCCTTGATATATGCTTGAGCTTGTAATAAGAATAAATGAAATGTCAATGGGATACACGTGGTGATTAGTACACTTGACTTGTACATTTATGAGCCGATCAAAGAGAAAGACGATAGGATGTTTCCTACGTCCAATCTTCTACTAGCTCTTATATACCATTCGGGGCTGCAATTTTACTGCAACGTTTATATATACAAAACATGCAAATTAAAACGTGGCCCTTGATCATGATTTCTTCAACATGAAGATTAAGTTGCTACACAACTTACTGCCGGACTATTATTTACTTGAAATGTCAAGTTTGCGGCTATTGTGAATCGTAATCATGCGATTTAAAATTCCAAAAGTGCGGCTGTATTATTGGAAGATCTTCAAAACTAACGGTATAGGAATATAATTAGCAACTTTTATTTTCTGCTATGGATTTATTCCAGAAGGAGTAAGCCGTGACAGCTTGGCCCTCTTGGTGTCGTAAAGTAGATACATGATTTCTCCAAGGAGACACCCAACTAGTAGGTTGGTAGGAGGAAAGCAAATGCTATAATACTTCTTTTTAGACTCTGGAATATTAGAAATTGAGGAAGGCTGCATGGAATTTCCGGGCCAATTACGAGGAAATTGAGTTCGAGTATTAAGCATCTGTAAACTTCCTCTATACGTATGTTTAGTGTTGCATTATTATTTTTCTCTCCTTCAATTCTTGTGTATCTTCTTTATTCCCTCGTTTTTTTTTTTTGCCCCCTGAACTGTCAGGTTTAGCGAGAAAATTAATTTTTTTCTTTAATTTTTTTATTTGTGTTTAGTGTTTGTGACAAGATCAGTGGTAAATTTCTTAAATTGATGAAATAATAAATAGTGCTGAATTCCAAGGATTGAATATAAAAATCTGAATTTTTATTGGTTTAGCAAAACTAATTATTGAAGATATCTGTATGCAACAAAAAAGAAAAAGAAAATGGATATGTAGAAAATGACATGACAAGATAGCAAATGTAGCTGCTTCGTTGATTCCTGTTGTTTTAATATTCAATTTCCACGCGTTAAAAAAGATTTGTGTATACTTGCTAATAAATGTTCATACGGCCATATCCTTTGGGCGGTCATTTATGAACTAAATTGGAAAGAATTTCCACGGAAATTACACTTTGCCGGCCTTGTACTAAATTCGATTAACAATCTAAACCATTCATTTCTATTCAAAGAACACTGTCCGTATGGACAAGTATTTATTGCAACCATCATCTGATCACGAATGGACTGCTCGAATTAAAATTCTCTCTTTTTCTCTTTTTTTTTAGTCATTGGCCAGTTCCTTTCCACTTACCTTTTAAATGCAGACCTGCTTGTCTCTTTGTTTTCCTAAAGACTTGTTTTTCCACCTTCACAAACTGCTAAAATTCACCATAGCTATACTCAGCATCAATCAGAGTAATGCTTTTCCTATCAATTACGTACTTTGCTGTGTTCTAAACTCGGTCTCTCTGATTTTTCTCTCTACTGCTCTATACGTCTTTCTGTCTGGATTCACTTTGGACTTTAAAGTCATGACCCCAACTCCATTTCAATTCTTCTCTTCTATGGTTTCCCAGAAGAACATGAATACTACTTTTCCTCCTAAACGAGGCAAGATCAAAGTTCGGATTTTTGAGTGGATATGGAAGAGTGTTACCTCTGTGGTGTCTAGAGCAGTTGGAATTGTGAAAAGTGAAGGAAGTGGAAGTGGAGAAGAGAAATGCACTGTTTCGGCAACCCCTCCACCAACTGGAACGCGCGAAAACGTTGGATCGTGATGTTTATTCACCGTGACCTTACTTATCAACATATTGGATCTTTGTGATCTATGGTCTATGTCTTAGTTCTCTAAACTACGTTATCTCTGGTCTTTGTTTCCCCTACTGCATAAGGTAGTTCTTTGTAAATCAGTATATATGTCTTTTTTGTTGGAACTTCACAGCTTTTAAATCTATATCAAGGTTTCTGTAGCTTCAAGATGTGAGTAGTAAAGATGGGTCTTTCTACTTGACTCATGCAAGTAGTTAATTTTCGAAGGGTTATTTCCTTTTGACAAATATACAAATATTAATTCTCGGAGCAAACCACGTACTTCAGACGCAGCATTCATGTCCTTAATCTTACCCTACTACTCAATATAATAAGTTTATAACTCAGTTTTAATGTACTTAATCTTTGCTGAAGTTCCTTAAAGCAATACGATCCCACCACTTCTTATAGCATGTTTGGTTTAATGAAATAGATATTCTATTTTTGGTATATTCTTAAAACTTAATTATTTCTGGTTATATTAAAATAGACATAATACTTAATATTAAGATTAGATATTCTTTAATTTTCAAAAATAGCTAATGATCATCCTCACTTGTGTCATTAGCTATTCCAAGAATAAAGTTATTTGTTCATGATTTCTTCTTCATTTTCACCTCCCTCTAAAAAATTATTAAAATTAATAAAAAATAATAAGTAGAAAATTAATAATAATAATAATAATAGTAATAATAATAATAAAATTAATAAGAAGAAGAAGAAGAAGAAGAAGAAAATTAATAATAATAATAAGTAGAAAAATAATAATAATAATTAATTATAATAAGAATAATAAAATTAATAATAATAATAAGAAAATTAACAACAACAACAACAATAATAATAATAATAAGGATATTTTAGCCTTTTGTTAATTATTCTTTTATTATTTCAAGTTTATATTTTCGAACCAAACATTTGTATAAAAATTCTTTAACTATAAATCATATTAACAGTAAATCATACAAAATAACACCTATTTTATTTTATTTCTTGTCTTTTTTATTCTTAAGAATAATTATTTTATTCTTATTAAGCCAACTAAGACTCGAACACAAAAGACCACACGTAAGCAGGATGACTACTAAATGTATACACATACGGTCAACCCGACCCCACTTTCATTTGTTCCAGTTCTGCAGTTGTGATAGGGTAAACCAAAATTTTGATAAAGATGAAAAGAACCTTTCATTCCTTAACCGAAGTTTTAAATAATTGAAAGGGGCCACTTGTATTTGGTGTGGTATTGCACAGTACTGTGAAATATTAAACTGGCAATGAATGTTGTGCTTGTCGTTGCAATTTGCTTAATGAAGCAACGTGGTAGGAAACCTTATTTTTAACTTTGGTTTTGAGAATCGATTTTGCTTCAAGAACTGGGACTTGGAGAAGGACTTGATGGGCCAATGTTTCAATTGCTTTCTACATGCTATTCTGACCTGTAATGTATAGTTCAATGAACAATTTCTTAATGACCCTACTTGGTATTTGACTACATATAGAGGATAAAAGTTTTAAGTACCAGGAGAATAATTTATAGGTTCTAGTTGCTTAACTTCGGTATGGCTCATATGTTACTTATATCACCTACAAATTAGCCTCTCGATGATAAGTGTATGATCAGAAAATTAAATAATACTTGGTAGAAATGCAATGAAAATTAAATGAAGCTTTAGTATATAGAAATCACATTCAATCGCTTAATTTGTCATTGATTTAGCTTGCACTTTCTTTGTCTTAGCTTACCTGCTAGTCCTCCTTGCGCTAATTAATTAACCAAACCCCGGGTATGATCAAAACTTTAGATCTTTATGGTTCTACAAAGGCGGCTACTTGAATGATTGGATATTCACTATACGTTTTTCACAATTACACATTCTTCAGTTCATTCTACAAACGTTTCCCAAGTCAACCCCAAACGATTAGGCCAACTCTGAATACTTCTTTCGCGGACAGGATCTTCAAGTCAAGATTATTTACCTTGTTTACATCCAAAACGGGCCATTTTGACTGAAAAAGTTTTCCACATTCTCTGTATGAGCTAACCAATCCTTGTCAGAAGTCCTCTGACAATGCATGCTGTTAGACACGTGTGAACTTTGAGAATCTAGACGAATTATGTCGTTGGAAGTGGGATCTGATCTGATATTGGGTGTGCGTCTTTTTCACTTCCTCGGTTAACCTCGAATAAAAGAAACCACCTTGCTCGCCTAGCTGGGTTGGACAGCCAGGGTCTCTCTTTACTCTATGAGCCCTCCTTTGAAATTCAGGAGCTTTTCTGCCGTGATGCGCAAGGCGTTATGTACCTCAGACTGTTATGTTAGTGTTGTAGCTTCTCTGTAATTAAAAAAAAAAGGAAACCACGTTGAGTTTTACTTGTAAGAGTTGACATGCATTATTTAGTTGTGTCTCTCTCGTAAAGAAACGCGTGGACTGTCCTTTTTACCTAAAAATTTTATTTATTTACAATTTCATTAAAAAACTATTTTTTCCATATTATATGTCAAAGTCAAACTACTGAATGTGGGGTCGATGGCAGGAAAATTTATAGGGTTTGCACGGGCACTAGACAAGCAATAAGTGCTAATAAATGAGAAATATTCAATGAATTAATACGCCACCAAAACCTCAAAGTGTTTTTGAATGCTTCATAATGTTTTATTGGACGTGGGTAAGTGACTTAGCAAATAAAGAACTCCTAAAATTTTATTTTTAAGGAAAAACACTTACATATAACATTAAAGAGTGAAAGTTGCACAAATTTTATTCTTAATATTACAGCATAATATTTCTCTCCAACAATAAATAGAATGATTAAAATAAAAATAAAAAGTCAAAATTAAAACAAGTAATTAAAATTATCTAAAAAGATGATTGAAATGTCTTATTATTTTTCTAACAAAATTTAAAAACTATTATTTCCCTCCCTATTGTATTATTTAGTTATTATGTAACATCATTTATTTCATATTTCACTATTTTTCAAGCCATTGATAGTTGTAAAATGATCTCATATTATGATAGAAGAATGGTAATCTTGCAAATATAAAGAATAAAATAAAAGAAAAAAGTTAAACTGTATATATAAAAAAAAACATTACATTTAACTCTATAAAATTCTGTTCTCCTTCTGATCTCATTTTATGCCTGCAAAAGTGCAAGGATAATGTGACAACGTGCCTTTAACGTTGTGAAACTCAAATTCAGCGAGACGTATTTATTAATGAAATGAAATCTTGTGAGAAGCGATCCATTTTGCTGTGCTGACTTCAAACTTCCTACCACACATTCAATTACATTTTCCTGGTGATTGACTAATTGGAGATGGTACCTATCTAATCACAACGACCAATTCTCAAATCATGTCTAGTGGAAAATGAGATACACCATAATAACTGTGACTTGGCCTAATGCACGTCTGTAATGAGTTGAAGCTTCAGAGGAAACAATTGAAACGTGTTAATATGGTTTTAAGTGTGGAAGTTTATTTGTATTGCTACTTTTCTTATTGTTAAAATGTGTGTTATATTTTGTTTACAGTGTAAAGAGATTTTCCAAAAAAAAAAAGAGGATGATTCCAACTTGCTACTGGACTTATAATTACAATTTAATTCAAGAATTAAGGCTAAAAACTTATTTAACTACATATGCTTATGTTTTTTTTTTATTAAATATGTTGTAAGAAACTTAAGTCAAATAAAATCATATCAGAAAATTTTGATATGTGGCCGTTTGTCCTTTTCATACCGAGACTTGCATGTTTATGCCCAAAATTTTTTACTTTTTTCTCCAAATAATTATATTTCTAAAAGAAATGTTGTGTGTTAAGATAAAAATTATGATATCTTGTAAATTAATTTTGAGCATTATTTGTAATTAGACATAGTTGGATATATTTGTAAGTTTTCCTTCATTGGGACTCTTGAAGATAAAATTACATAAAAGATAAAAATCTAGTGATGATAGGATTATTTGTGATAATATCACCATATTTTAATGAAGATAATGTGCAGATTTTTTGGTAATTTTGGAGCTACCTTTGGCAGTCTATTTTTGTGATTGATCTTATCCATGACAGCTACAATTTCGATAATTTACGCTATCATTGACAGTTGTAAGGGTGGCTTTTGGGTAATTTTTGTTGCCGTATTTTGTATGCAAAAGTGTGGATTTTTGGATAGCTATTCTATTGGTTTTTAAAGGGGAAAAACGTGTAGAATATTGGTTATGCATTCAGCTAGATTTTTCGAGGATTTCATCTATGATGGGCAGCTGCGTTTTTCTCTAGTGAGCGTGATTTTTCTGGGTTGTCTAGTTATTGTTTTTGGTTGAAAATCTCCAGCAATTGTTCTGGGTATTACATCTCCATTGGTTGTAACGTTTCAGTGAAAAAATGTTTAATTTGTTAGTGATTTTGTCCAGATTTGTTGTTGGGTTTTCTCCATAGGTCGTGTGACTTTGTTGGGTTGTCAAATTTTGTGTTTTGTGTGAAGAATTTCCAAAAGTGACGGCGTTGTTGCAACTCTTGTGTTTATAATGTTTTGGTGATGAAATGTTTGTTGTTTTGTTGAGTTTTTATGAATGCGTTTTTGTTGATTTGGGACTGTTGGTTTAATTGATGATTGAGGGCTGTCCAGATATTGTTTTTATGTGAAAAACATCCAGTATAAGCATGGTGCTACAATTGTATTTGTGGTTATGTTTTAGTGATACAAGTATGAGCATTATTCCATCTTGTTTGGTTAGATGAAACTCAAATATAGCTTAACATGTGTGGGAAGTTGTTAGTGAATGCTATAGGCAAGTGTTCTCTTTTAGGGTTAATGATCAAAGATAGATTTTGATGTATTTGTCAATGATATTGGGTTAAAATGCGCCTGGAAATGAAGTAGAAGAGGTGTTTTAGTGTTAAGATGGGTTATATGTGAGAGATGGGAAGTAAAAAGATGAAGAATATCAAAAAAAATGTCTTCGGAATGAGTTTCTAGAAAAGTTCGCCGCGGCGAACTCCATTTTTCTTGCACAGACATGTTTCGGTATTTTGGGCATAACTTTTTGTGTACTTATCCAAATGAGATGATTTTTAATTCGTTATAAACTAGAGACATATATATACAAATAGAATGAAGGAACTAAGTCTAAATTCTGTCTTTAAGAATTTCAATTTTCGGAGTAAAGTTGGGCATACAATTTTATTTCATGCATAAGGATAGTTCAAAATTGTTTAGGTAGTAACTTTTCGATTATTGAACCGAATTGAATGGAATTTTGATTATTGTTTTAGGAAATCAAGTGAGGCAAGAGGAGCAAGAGGAAGGGCACATTTGAGCAAGTAACAAGCAAGGATTTCAAGCTAGGTTACAGTTTTATGATTAAGTAATAGGCCATTAATGTGTTCTTTCAAATGATGGAAATAAACGATTTCAACTACTTCATGAACATGCTTTATAACTCTTTGAATGCTTTGAAAAAGTGTTATGTGTTTGGTATGAGGTTATTGTGTTGATGATTTATGACAAGAACATGAAAATGATTTTTGAAAAGATAATATGTTTGAAAAAGATCAAGTTTCGAAAATTTGCCAATTTGGGTAACAAGTTTACAAGATTATGAAATACATGTTATGTGGGTTTGGTTTGGTCCATTCTGTTGTCAAGTGCACTTTGACTGAAGGCTTCTCCTGCCTGCCCGCTAATGACATGGAGCTCCTTTATGGACTCTCTTATGTTCACAACTACACAAAACCACTATGTGGAATTATGTTAACTCGTTCTGTTCACGACTACATAGGATCCTTTGTGGGAAATGTGCTAGTTCGTTCTGTTTATGGACCTTCCAGACTATTTTGATGTGCTTATGTGCTCATGACTTGTTGACAAGATTGATGCATACTTGTTTTGCATTATTGAAAATTTGGTTGAGAATTTGAGAAATGTGTTTGTGATTTCAATGTGCATTTTGTTAAAATGGAAGATAAGTACTTTAATGGTTTTTCTTATTTCTAGTTATAAAATTATTACCCACAAGCTTTAAGCTTACCCCCTCCCATTCTGTCCCATCCTCAGGTGAAGAGCAAGCGATTGAGTAGTTAAGCGAGTCAAGGCATCACTCCAATTAGGCAAATTTTTTGATTTTTAAAGCTAATTTTTGTAATCACAAGGCTTTAACTGCATTTCCAGTTCTGCTAGTTCAAATGTATTTTGTATTTTTGGCTCTCAAACTTAACTGATGTATTCTGGCGACGTAATTAACCTGAAGCTTTTTATTTTCGTTGGCGTGGCGAGTTTGCCGCGGCGAAAATAAAATTTCAGGTTCGTTGCGATGAAAGTTAAATCGTTTGCCGCGGCGTAAAATTCTCGAGAGGTTCAGGGATTTTCTCGCGTGTGTTCGCCGCGGTGAAGCTTGCCTTTGCTTCCAAAAGATTTTTCTTTTCATTTTGAAATTTCCAAGCCTTCCTCCATGCTCAAGTTTCATGATCCCAAGTTCGATGTTGAGCTCCAAAAACTGGGTCCAGCAAGAATAGTAATATATGGACTAATAGAAGGATAAGATATGTATCAATAGGATGGTGACACATGGGTCAATGAAATGGTAACACATAGATTAATTTGACCTTCTTAAATTTTCTAGAGAAAATGAATCAAAAAGGAAATAGAAGTGAGAGTGGAGATCAACCATATGGTTAGAAAAGAGAGAAAAATGAAAATGAGGAGAGAAGGAAAGAAAAAGGGAAGAGAAGAGGAGAAGGAAAGAAGTTATCAAGGTAAGCTGAAATTCTGGTTTCAATTTTATCTTTCTTTTTCGATTTGTCTTTCATATCCTTAGAGCACGAATTTGAAGAAACTCTAAGATTGAAAGTTGTAGATATAGGTCTTAACTTGACCTCTATGAAAGTTACTTGTCAAAATAGTGACCAGAGCTCGAGTTATACTTGTTTCCCTAATACTGCATGTGATAGACCCTTGTGTAGGAACCTTGTATTATTTCCTGATTTTTGCGGACCTTAGAGTCTGAATTAGTGAAAGTATAAAACATGAAAAATGATTATTGATGTCTTGTTAACGTTTTTGTGAAACGGTTTGGTTAGAATATGTCTTGATAATGATTTATTTAGGGTTGAGTATTAGTTTCCAGTCTGTTTTTTTACTAGAAACAAGACATAATTTGGATGGAGATTATATTTTAAAAGGAGATGCTGCTTGTGTAATTTTTAGATATATTAAGACTAATGGAAGTCTAGTTTCGGGGGGCATAAAAATCGTAGCATTTGGATCTTTTTATAGAGAGTTATGATTAAAAGAATACAACTTGTTCATAAAGGAATATTAGGAAGAAAAGGATGTAAATATTCCATATAAGGTTAGGCTAGCTTGATGGTTGAGGAGACATTGAGCTGAATTAGTAAGTGAATTATTGACCTATTGATATATGTTAGAATAAAATTTATGATGATTGATTAGGAATTAATCTGGTTATGGTGTTGGTATTAAATGCATGTTGGGAATTTAATGAATGGATTGGTTATGTTCTGTTTTGATTTTAATGCTTGAAAGACCATAATTTGTGAACTACCAAATGAATGATTTGAATTGG
>JANIJH010000224.1:14735680-14752412 GCA_024520975.1 Erythroxylum areolatum
TCCTTTTACCTAAAGCCTTGTAAACTTAAGTATCTTGCCCAATTTGCCCTTTTACAAAATTCTTATAATTTCACTACTTCAATTCAGTAATTCAAACTCTTAGGGACTGAATTCAGATTCAATTATCTCATAATCACTCACTTTCATACCTATCAATTTCCAATTCCATCAATTCATTCACTTTGATTTTCATAAATCTTTCAAAATTGCAATGGCTCAACAAGACAAAAATTTCTAAATCAGGTCTTTAATTGGAGTGCCAATCTAGACAGTCATTTTCAGTACCGGAAATCTCATCGGTACTCACTTTGCAATTTTTATGCAGAACACAAAAATCACTCTAATTCAATTTCAACACAAAATTCACATTTTTCACTATAATTTCACTTATAGACACATTTGCCGGGAATTGTCACGGGTGCAACAATCATGTGCATTTGCCAAATTTACCAATCATATCCATATAGAGGCCCATTGATGCATGTATAATACACACTCACCATCCGATCCAAATTTACCATTTTATCCTTCCCATCGGTGATGGGATGTTACATTGTATATTCATATGATTAAATAAATTAGTGATTTGTGAAAAATGTGTATATTGCATGATGATAGATGCACAAGTGATTGTCAACATCCAAACATTACCAAAACATTGAGGAAAGTACTGTGAGTCAACTTAGATGTGTAAACTCATTTATATGTGATTCTGTATGAATTGTATGTTTAATATGGAACATGTGTACAACTGATTGATAAATGTTAGACTTAGATCCGAGGAGTTTGATATATGTGGCACAAGTACACAGAGATGAAAGGAAATGAAAACATGGCATATGAAATAATGCATCTCATCACATTGAAATGCATGATCAGATAAAGGAGTTGTGACCAGAGCGACTGATATGTAGAAAAGAGCTTTGAGCTCAGGATTATGGAAAAGAGCCTTAGGCTCAGATAATGTGGACTCGGTATCTATAATAAATACAGGTCAGAAATTATCTCGATATCTACAATAAATACGGGACAACAAATTGGGTTGATAGGCACTTGGTCACAACAAAACAAAATGAGGATGGAAACACATATGCATTTACATATACGTCCCTACATGTATCAAATGGTTGAATTGAAATGAATTATTGAATTGTTTTAAAATAGTGAATTACAGTTGAAGTTAATAAAGGATGTGTTATGATATACAATGCTAGCTTACATGATATGCTTGTGGAAGTATGATAAACTTTGGTATACTTGTTTTTGTGATTTGACTTAAGTGAATACATCAATGATGGTTCACTCACTGGGTTCACAAACTCATCAAAATTGCAACATTGTTTTTCACGTTCAAGGGAGTTTTTGCTACTAAGGTGATATAGTAGAAGTCTAGTACTTGCATTTTGGGAATAATAATGGCTCAAAGGTCTGATCAATTGAATATGAGGAGTTTAGTTAGAGTCTTGTGTCTCATCAAATACACCGAGGTCATTCGACTGTGGTCATCAACTATAGTAAAAAAGAAACGGTGGCCATATACTGAAGCAGTATGGTAAGGTTCCTAAAAGTCAATATGCACAACATCAAAGCAAGAGGGAGCAATTAAAGTACCTAATGAAAAAGGTATTCTTTTTTTATCTTTGAAAAATGACAAGTATCACATTGTGAAAAATGTTGAAAAGTAATATAACTATTTATGCTAGACAATATCTTAAGCCTATCATTAGAAAGATGGCCTAATATTCTATGCCAAATGCAACTTGACTGTGATGTAATTGTATAGGCTTAGGGCATAGATGTTAGGTAGGAGAGTCCACTAGAATGCTTAGAAAAACTAATCATCTTCAAAGTTTTGAGTTCCTGAATGACACATGAGTGTTTGGTAAAGGTCAGTTTGCAATGTAAAGAATCAGTTAGTTGACTAATTGAAATAAGATTAAATGAGAAGAAAGGACCATAAAGAACATTGGTTAGGATAAGTGAAGATATATGGACTAATCTTATATGTGTGATAGGTGCATGCTGGCCACTGGAGAGTCTTACTGTCATGTTCTAAACTTATGAAAACTCAGTGAAGAGATGCAGACTGCATATAATGTGATGAGTGAATCCTAAACCCAAAATCTAGGCAGATGACCATAAAAAGGATTTCTCATATAAAGACATACCTCTGGTATCTTTTGTGCTTGTATTGATCTGAGTTATTGTGACTAAGTGGGTCTAGAAGTCCTTGTCCTTACTAAGCAGGTCTTTTAATTGGTAATATTCTTCTTATGTTAGATTAAAACTGTGACCGGAGGAAGGTCCTTCTTTGTGCATGACTTGAGGGGTATGGCTGGTCTCTATAGTGGGTTCAAGGTGAGTCTCAATCTGGTTGACAAATTTAAATTTTGATTTGAAGCCTTCTCTTGTCTAATAAGAACTTGATTTGTTGTTATTTAATGAGAAGTTGGGTGGAAACCCATACTTCATATAGCATTTGTCCTCAGTGTGCCCCTTATAACCACAATAAGTGCATAATGGTTTCTTGTTTGAATGAAAAGGTTTCCTAGAGTTTGACCTTGTAAGGAATGCTTGAGAATCATAATTGGTTGATTGTGATGCTGATAAACTAGAGAAATGTAGCTATCATTCATGTTGGGCTACCATAGAGAACACCCTTTTAATGTCAGGTAAGGGTTCTATCAACATAATTTGTGGTCTGACTGTGGAATAGGAATCATTCAGACCTTTGAGAAAGGGAATAATATAGTCATTGTCTTGGTAAGTCTTAACAATTTTTATGACATCACAAGCACATTAAAGTTGACATCAACATTTAGGTATTGTTTGTAAATTAAAAAAAACTCATCCCATAACATTTTCAAATGTGTGTAATAGTCAGAGATTGAGAGACTGCCCTTTTTTAAACCGTAAATTTCTTCTTGCAGGTCTAAATTATGGAAGGAATCTACTTAAGAAAACCTATCATGGAGATGTTTCTATACATCAGCAACTGAATCCAACCAAATGATGCTTTGGGCTATAGAATCACTGACTGAGCACATTAACCAGGACAATACCATGGTATTGCATCTTTCCCAATACAGGTAAGTGGGATCCTCTTTGTTTGGCATATTAATAACGCCATCAATGAAATTGATTTTATGTTTGGACAATAAGGCCATTCTAATTGATTTGGACCATGAATGATAATTAGGTCTTGTTAAAAGAGATGACATAAGAATAAGAGAAGGATTTTCATTTGGATGCAAGAAGTAGGGTGAGGTAGGATGATTCTCAGTTTGACTGAGTTGAAATGGTATTTGATGACCTTGATTTTGGTTGTCAGTAGCACTAGCATAAGAGGGTCCTAACATGATGAGGACACTAGACAAGAATCCGTTAAACAAAACAAAGCTAAGGCATTACAGCCGAAAGAGGAGAGGAGAAACAGTAGTGGTCGTCTCTAATACCATCTTAAAAAAATTTATATAACTTAAAAAATACTTTTCTCTCTCATTTTTTATTAATGATCGATCACAAATATATATAGTCTTCAGGGAAGAAAGGGAAAGCAAGATGAACAACTCAATAAAAAATCGAACAGAAACAGAAAGGAAAATAGAACTAAAATAGAATTGATGAACCAAGAAGAAAGAAGAAGGTGGGCTTTGCAGGATGGACTTGGACCAGAAGGCTTGACCATGTTAGATGAAAGGAAGGTCCAAAAGTTGATCCATCAATCCTAGCTAAATAAAAGGAGACTATCAATAGAAGAAAACCTAGGAGGAGTTTCGAGAGTCTTCTGTCTCTATATTGTTGACCAGAATCTTCTTCCTTTCTTTGAGAGCTTCTGTCTCATCAGATTGTGGTTAATACATTTCAATTGAAACGCCAATGCCTAGTTCAGAGTAATAAGATCACTATATGTATCGAGGACTTTTTTTCTCTCAATTATCATCTTTTAAATGGTATCATGATGAAGGCAGAGGAAGGAATGCTAGATTAGTTTGCATATATGGAGTAGTTTCTTATGGTGCTTGTTTGCATCTAGTTTCAAAATCAAATTAATGTTGCTTGGATTGTCATATCGCTAAGGTGCTTCCTTTTCCGATAAACATTATCAAGCACTTACCAGGATTTTAGAAGTTCTTGAAGCTATTTTCTGAAGCACTTCATTGGTGCTTAATATTTATATATATTTTTCATATAGTCTGTGTAGCATACCGGCAAGGGTGATGTTGAATTTTTCGGCCTAAGTACTTACAACATTTTTTTATAAAAAAATTATAGATGAATTGACTCAGATAGGTTTAACTTAGCCCAATTAAATTTTTAGATTTACTAAATTTGTTTGGATTTGGACTTATGCCATAACCTTGAGCCTTATTAGACTTTAGATTATCTCAAAACTCAATCAAATTCAGTCACAAATTTTAGATTTGATCAAATTTGACCTAAATTTGAGCCGATTTTTAAACTGAGCTCGGATTATAAATTTTGTAAACCTAATTCAATACCAAACTTATTGTATTATTATTACAATTACAAACAATAGTTAACAATCCAAAAAATTTATTTACCCTAAATATAGAAGTGTAAAACTTAATGGAAATAAATTATGAACGTAACCTCGGATCTTGCCAAGATATGATGAAAACTGAAACCATAAATAAATACTTATTAATTTCTTCCTTTATTTTTTGTTTCTAGATACTCTCCCAGTCAAGGTCTTCTTGTGATTTTGGTGCAGCAATTGTGGCTGCTTCGTTTGGTTCATTCCACGAAGGCCGTGAGATGTAAAGACGAGTCCAAGTCACTCACTTTTTGCCATTTGCCAGCTCTTCCGTAACTGGCTTCTTCTCGGTCTAAGATTCTTAATTTTTCATTCACACTATTAAACTTTGCTCGCTGTCTGCTTTTTCTTCTCTGTGGGCAAGTATATTCGCATCTCCACTTTGTTTCATCTCCTATCGCTGACAGATTATGAAAAAGTTTTAAGCAGAGCAGTCCCATCGACTTGTATTTCCCTAGCAACTTCCTTTTGCTTTCATAGAAAGAGGTAATTTCCAAAATTGGAATTGAACCTATCACATCAAACCCCCGGGTCTCCGTGTATATATTCCCGAGAGCAAAACTGATCGTGTCTAACTCTCCTTCTCCTTCATTCTTATTTCTTTAAATCAAGCTGATCTTCTTCTTGTTCTCCTCTTTGTTATCAAGACTGCATAATCCTCTTCAACACTTAATTGTCGTTGGTTCAAGGATAAAACTGCTCTGTCAGTCCCTCGACTTCTGTTTTCTGGTTCTATTTCTTCTCTTCTTTTTCACATAATTCATTATTATTGTTTATGGCAACCAATTCTTCAGCAGCCCATGTGAAGAACACAACTCTTCCTCCGAGGAGAGGACAGATCAAGATTCATATTTTCGAGATACTTGCCCAGACTTTCGTTTCTGTGACCTCCAAGGCCGAAGGAAGAGCTGATATGGGAAGCACTAATAATGGAGGAGGAGATGATCCTGGATGTTCAGCTTCTGCAACCCCACCAACAAGCGCCTACAATTCGGACGGATAATCTCTGTCTCCTCATGAAGCTTTTTGCGGCCTCATTACTGGCGTTGGCTTGCTCCTATTTTTCGCAGCCTCTCCATGACTAAGGCTTCTGCTCAACAAAAAGCCGAATGTATTTTTCAGTTTTATTCGTGGTTTTAAATTCTCTTATGGAAATGAGATGATGCTGAATTTCCCATATATTATCGGGTTTCAGCAAGGTAACTCATCTTCGTTTGCTCCATATATAGCTCTGGTTTTTATAGTTACTCTTCGTGGTGTATGTAATTACTAAAGCTTCTCCTTTTATTGTCATTTCTACTGTTTTTGAGACGAAATGACATGTATTTGTAACGTATAAGTTTGTGGTTGGAGATGGTTTTGTGTGGCTTTGTAATCTTCTGTTGTGTAATTTCCAGTTGTTATATTGTATCAATGAATGGCAAAATGATTTTCTATTACTGTATATTGACTTGGTACAATCTCTTCGAAGCAGGATATGAAACTGGTGCCCGAATGGGTAGTTCAGTTGGTCATTGGCAAGGTAAATTGGTCCAAAGTTTTAGATTCGAATCTCGGCAACGAGTGACAGGATCGCCTTGTTGAGAAGTTGGCTGAAATCAGACCGTAATTTACTTTCTCACTATTCTGTCAAGCCGGAGTGTTGGAGCACCTGAGGTGGGTGATTCCACCTTTTGATCCAAGGATATCAAGCTAGTGAACTTGAGTCAGTAAAAATTCAACAATTAGTATTAAATTTAACCAAATAAAAACCTGAATATACGAGAAAAAATTACAAACTTTTGCACTTAAATTTTGGTAAGATTTAAAGGTATTAACATATATATATAAAGGAATTTATTTTAAATTGCTTTTATAAAATTAATCATTTTTTGGATCTTTATTTCTTCACCAGATAAAGATAAAAAATGTATATATTTTATTAATTATTTTAAATAATTCAATCGACAAACTCATAGATTAAAACCAAATTTAGATATTGGCAACTCTTAGGTTCCCTCGTGGCCTTCTGAAAAATCTCCATTCAGGCATGGCGATCTTGAAATAGATTAAGAAAAAGCAAGCTATAATCCAAGTAATAATAATAAGTACAAACTGTAGCTCGGAAAGTGAGCCAAACAAAGGTTAGTAACGTGAACAAATCAGGGGGTGGAGTGGGGTTGGGTTGGGTGTAATGTTTTGGATGTTTGAGGCTGCCACTTTTTCTCTTCACCTTTCCTTGTACTGCCCTTTTTGAGCCTATTCTCAACTTAATTTAGTCCTTCTTGTCTTATCTTCACGTGATCAAATGGGACTTCAATTCAACGAAAACAACTTTCATCAACCTCAAACTTATCCTTTAAGGCATGGCGGCTAGACTTGCAAGACCTTTGGCGAAAGATAGGTCAAAATCAAGACTAACCCTTTTTGTGAGTCACGATGCCAAAACTATGGTATTTGACTAGCAGCAATTCGTGCTCATAGTCGGTGGGTATGATTTCCTCCACCAGCGCATGATAAAGTCACCTTAGAAAAATTATTAATTGTGCCCAATCTAAGGAAGGGTCAAACTACTTAATTAACTTGTAATGAAAATTTTCAAATTCATGAAAAAATATTATAGTATTTTTATTAAAAAAATTAATAAGCAAAATTGATTATGCCACTGCTCTATATTATAAATGATGTTGCCAATCTAACGTGATTAGACACATGGATCGAGTTTGGGTTATTAAAGAAATATGATGTGGCTGAGGCACTTTACAAGAACTTGTGATGATAATTACGTTTTCTCCTTCAATCTACACTCAAATGTAACAAAAATACAAGAAGAATCAAAGATGAGAAAAAGAAGTGTCTGAAGTGTCTTCGAAAGAGATATAGACTCTCGAATGTTCGCATAAGTCAGAGACAAAAATTAAGCCTAATGCACGTACACGTGAGACACACATGAGAAGACCAAGTCAGAAGCATTTTGATCAAAACACTATTGTATCAACATATCAGAAGCTAAGTAAAACGTAGAATATACATTTGTATACAAAACATCCAATACGCAAAGTATTATGCATTAATGAAACATGGGAGGGGCACATGTCATCCTGAATATGAAGACTCCATTGTGATCAACTGCTTCAGACTCCTATAAAAAGAACATCCTCAAGTCTCAACAAAGGACACAGAATTCTTTGTTCTCATTACATTTTAATATAAAATCTGAGAGTGTAAGAATTAGAGAGAAAAGTTTGAGAGTTGCTTTGGTACTTATTTGAGGGTACTTAGGAGAGTTTTAGACTCTTTGCAAGTATTTTGAAAACACTCACACTCTTGTAACTTTGCTCTATTCTTGATACTAGTTGAAACCACAAGTGTGGGATCCTTGGATGTAGATAGCATTAAAGCTATCGAACCAAGTAAATCCTTATGTTCTTTAATTTTTATGCAATCTTTAATACCTGCAAGATATAATATTCTTTATCAATCTTTACAGTATAAGGCAACTGTGTAACACAACTAACCTAACAGAAGTGGTATCAGAGCTAATCTGAAACCTCCTGGGCATTTCTTGGCTACTCAAAGCATCAAGGATCATCAAGAATTTCTATAAGTAAAAATCTTTTTTTGTTTCTTTAAAATACAGTAAAAATGGTAGAAAAAGAAATGAATGTCTTCACTAGTAAGGAAGACTTCACCATCTGGAAACTTCAGATGCAAGCCCTACTTGAGTCTTATGACTGTTATAGGGCTATCAAAGATTAGTATGATGTAGAAACTAATCAGATAAAAAGACTCAAGATGCAAAGACTTGCACACTGCAAGTTAATGCTTCACTTATCATCAGATGTGATAAGAAAGCGCAGAATTGTAATACTACACAGAAGCTGTGGCTAAAACTTGATGAAATATATGCAAAAAGATGTCTTCCTAATAAGACAACTCTTTTGTATAATCTTGCTAACTACAAGATGAACACACCTGTCTCGCTTAATGATAATCTAGACTATTTCTTTAAATTAGTGCAAGACTTAGAAGCTACAGATGAAAAGATTTCTGAAAAGCATCAAGCTGTAATGATTCTAAAAGCTTTACCTTTGGAATTCAATGCTTTCAAGAAGGTGATTAAGCATGCCAGTGGAGAATCCCTCACAGTTAAGAGGGTATTGGACTCACTAATGGAAGAAATAGTGGATGTTAATCTATTCAAGAAGGAAGTAGAAGTGACATTTATAGAAAACAATTATGACAAGAAGTCACAGAAGAGGAATAGTAAGAAAGGGAATTGGCAGAAGGGAAGGGGAAAGGATAAGCACACTAAAGAAGGTGAGGAAAAGAAGAAAAAAGGAAAAGGTGAGAAGTGTTTCTATTGTGATAACGAGGGACATTTTGCAAAGGACTATAGAAAGAAGAAAAGGGATAAAGCTGCACAAAGTGGAGATGTAGGAAATGTGGAGAAACTAGAAGACTCCAATGGTGATGAGATTTTGGCAGTCACTAAAGAGAGTGAAGATCTAAGTAGAGAATGGATCTTCGACTCAGGTTGTATTATGGATGTGACTCTTCATAGAGACTGGTTCACAACATTTGAACCAATCACTGCCAAAGTAAAGATAGCAGATTATGGGCAGCAAAAGATAGAAGGGATTGGGAATGTCTCCATCAACATGTTTGATGGAAAAAAGAGAATCCTAACTAATTTCAAATTTGTGCCTAGAGTAAGGAGGAATCTAATTTCTGAAAGCATGATCCAGTTTCCAAAAGGGAGCAAAGAGGGCCACAAAGATCATGGAATATGCTCACAGTGATCTTTTAGGGCCAGCCCAAGTATCTACTCTAGGAGGAAACCTATACTTTATGTCTATCATAGATGACAAATGTAGAAAATGCTGGGTATATTTGATGAAAAGAAAAGATGAAGCATTAGAAATCTTCATAAAATGGCATACATTTATGAAAAATCAGACTAGAAAGAAGTTGAGATGCCTAAGGACTGATAATAGACTGGAATATTGCAATAAGGAATTTCAAGACTATTGTAGCAAGAAAGGTATCCAAAGGCATAAAATAGTGAGAGCTACACCTCAGTAGAATGATGTAGCTAAAAAACTCAATAGGACACTCTTAGAAAAGAATAGGTATATGCTACTTTTTTCAGGTTGCTCACAAACACCATGGGTAGAGGCCATTAAAACTGCAACTTATCTAGTTAATAGGCTCCTTACCTCTACAAATGAATACAAAACTCCACAAAAAGTATGGAATGGAAAGAAACCAAACCTAATTCACCTAAGGACTTTCGGATGTGCCGCTTATGCACATCAGAAGGAAGGAAAGCTGGAACCTAGAGCAATTAAGGGAGTATTCCTAGGTTATCCAGAAGGAGTCAAAGGTTATAAGATCTTATTACTTCAAAAAGGAGGCTTTAAAACTATTATAAGTAGAGATGTAATCTTCAAGGAAGATGAATTTCCTTTACTAAATAGGAACTTCACAAAATTAAACCTACAAAAGGAAGTTCAAAAGCAACTTGGATTACTAAACAACTCAGTTTCATTCTATATGCCATCAGAAACTTAAGAAGATGGCAGAACTCAACCTCATGATGTGGAACCTATGCCAGGTACAATACATCATGAACAAAGGACAGAAGAAACTGAAGGTAAGGGTGAAGAAGTAGCCCCACACACAACTACAGATGATCCTCAAGGAGATCTACAAGACTACCATCTCATAAGAGATAGGCAACCAAGATAGAGAATTCCTAATAAGAGGTGTACTGACTCAAACTTGGTTGAATTTGCATCTCTTATGGCTGAATCTATAGAATATAAGGCTCTTGAAACCTATGAAGAAGCCATGAGGAGTAATGATGCAAAACAGTGGAAGGTAACTTGTGAGAGAATATTCTTCTCTAATAAAGAATATGACTTGGACTTTAGTGTCTAGATCTCCTAAAGTCAAGCTAATTGAGAACAAATGGTTGTTCAAGCTAAAGCAGGGGTGACAGAAGCAGAACCTAGGATAGATAAGGTTAGGCTTGTAGCTAAGGGGTATAGACAGAAGGAGGGAATTGACTACAAAGAGATATTCTCACTAGTATTCAAGTTCAAAACCATTAGAATTATTCTAGTTCTAGCTACTATATATGTTTGGGAAATCCATCAAAAGGATGTCAAAATAGCTTTCTTATATGAAAAGCTGGAGGAATAATACACATGAAGCACTCAGTCAGATTTGAGGATAAGAATAAGCTAGATTATGTCTATCTACTTCAGAAATCCCTACTTGAGCTTAAACAAACACCTAGGCAATGGAACAAGAAGTTCCATGAGGTTTCTGCTAGTATGAACTTCATCAGAAGCTCATATGATTACTGCCTATACTTTAAGGATCTAGGAAAGACTAAAGTAGTCTTTATGATGGTCTATGTGAATGACTTAATCATAACAGGGAAAGACTTAAACAAAATTGAAGAGATAAAGTTTGAACTATGTAATCACTTCAAGATGAAAGACTTGGGAGAAGCACAGAAGCTTCTAGGAATGCATATTATCAGAAAGAGGAAGGAAGGAAAATTCTGGCTTGTTTAAAGGAACTATATTAGAAAGGTTTTAGCCCAATTCAACATGGATCAAGCTAAACCTAGTTCTGTTCCCTTAGGATCTCACCTACAGATGGTGTCTAACAAGAGTCCTAAGACTGAGGATGAACAGAAAGCAATGGCTCACTACCCTTATGATGTTGGTGTTGGAAGTATTATGTACATTATGCTATGTACAAGGCCTGACCTAGCCTATATTATCAGTATACTAAGTAAATTAATGGCTAATCTAGGTTTAGAATACTAGCAAGGGATGAAAGGAGTTCTCAGATACTTAGCTAAAACTATCAACTACAGATTATGCTTTTCAAAGGTTAAACTAATTAAATGCAATTATCTGTCATTATGTGGTTTTGTGGATGCAGATTATGTAGTAGACAACAATTTAAGAAAGTCAATTTCTGCATATTACTTCACATTATCAGGAAATACAATTAGTTGGAAAGCACAACAACAGTCAGTTGTATCTCTATCAACCACAAAGGCAGAATATTATGCAATTACTGAAGGTTGAAAGGAGCAAACATGGTTATCAGGAATATTAAAAGAAATCAACATCAATATCACTAAGCCAGTAATCTACATGAACAATTGGAGTGCACTCTACCTTAGCAAAGACCCTGTCTTGCATGAAAGATCCAAGCATATTAACCTCCAACTCCACTTTGTTAGAGACAAAATTGCAGAAGGCTTCCTCAGTCTGGAAAAAATCACAGGAGAACAAAATCCATCATACTTCAGGACAAAGATAATAACTCAAAAGAAATTTACTTTCTATAGGAATTACTTACAGATAAGTAAAGCCCTATGAAATCGAAGGCTATTTCATCCGATCTCGCAAGTTTGGTGAAACTAGGGTGGTTCGGATTTCGAAATTACTCACAGATCTATCAACTGAGTGAAGATTAAAGGAGAAGGAGGGAATAAATGTGATGATAATCATGTTTTCTCCATCAATCTACACTCAAATACAATAAAAATACAAGAAGAATCTAAGATGAGAAGAAGAAGTGTCTTCGAAAGAGAGATAGACTCTCGAATGTTTGCATAAGTCAGAGACAAAAATTAAGCCTAATGCATATACACGTGAGACACACATGAAGAAGACCAAGTCAGAAGCACTTTGATCAAAATACTGTCGTATCAACATATCAAAAGCTAAGTAAAACGCAGAATATACATTCGTATATAAAATATCCAATACGCAGAGTATTATGCATTAATTAAACATGTGAGGGGCATATGTCATCCTGAGTATGAAGACTCCACCGTGATCAACTGCTTTAGACTCCTGTAAAAGAAACATACTCAAGTCTCAGTAGAGGACACAAAATTCTTTGTTCTCATTATATTATAATAAAAATATGAGAGTGTAAGAATTAGAGAGAAAGGTTTGAGAGATTCTTGGGTATTTATCTGAGGGACTGAGGAGAGTTTAGACTCTTTGCAAGTGTTTTGAAAACACTCACACTCTTATAACTTTGCTCTATTCTTGATACTAGTTGAAACCACAAGTGTGGGATCCTTGGATGTGGATAGTATTAAAGCTATCGAACCAAGTAAATCTTTGTGTTCTTTAATTTTTCTGCAATCTTCAATACCTACAAGATATAATATTCTTTATCAGCCATTACAGTATAAAGCAACAGTGCAACACAACTAACCTAACAGAATTAGACATGTTATGTTCAAACAATTAGTTATCTACTAAGGACAAACATTGTCTACCATCACAAGAAGGCATGCTCTGTGAAAAAGGACAAGAAGGCACGCAATAGTCAATGTCTTTACCACGTTTTTCTTCAATTGTTCTCAACCTCCCTCATATGTTAAACTGCAACCTACCTCTTTACAAAACCGCAACCCTCTTCCCTCATCGCCTGCTTCATCCTCAACTGATGCCGCCTTTTGCTTCTCCACCGTGGCTACCTTGGACTGCCCAAGCGATGCCATCCATGGCGTTGCCTGTGGTGTCACATACAATGGACGATTAATGCCCATCATCTTCTCTAGTGGATGGCGTTGCCATTAAATGGGCGATTAATGCCCATCGACTTCTCCAATGGCGATGGCAATGAGTGGCGTCGCCACGCTTCTAACACCAAAACAATAATCGCAAGAATAATAACACAGGCAGTAAATGGATTTCAAAAACCTAATAGAAGCAGTATAACACAAGGCTTTATGAAAATAGCAAGCATATGAAAAATAGATTTTTCCGATCTGAGCAACACACAGAGAAAATCGCACATTCTTGCTTTTAGGGTTCCAGAACAAAGGGTGGAAATAGAAAAAAAATACATAGACAGATACAAATGCACACATAAAGAAAACAAATCTCCAATTGCAAATTTATAGGTTGCGGTGGTGTGAGGTAAGAGCTTGATATTTTTTAAAAATATGCAGAATGCTTTATGTTGAACAATTTGTTTTAGACTTTGGTCATTCCAGAAATAGAACACGCATAGGAAACAATTTCCAATGCTCATGCAAATAGGCAATCTGAACAACAATTTTAGATAAAAACAAAACCAAAAGCATAACATATTACTTTTATCAAATTAACAATAATCAAGCAATGAATCAAAGTGAAACAATTAAACCTAGCTCTGATTGCACTGTTGGAATCCAACCATGATCGAATCATGGGCACAGCAAGAAACAAAAATTTTACAGATATCAAGCGAATGCTGATAATTGAATAAACTTGAATAAAACCTAAAACGATTTAGAAATCGTACGTTGTCGCTTTTCTATTGAAAAATCATTGAAACTTTTTCCGATTGATCAATCACGAGATGTTCAATTGTCGAGCCCCTGATGGTATCCACAGAGCAATTCTCAAACAGATTCGAGAGGAAGAAGACAAAAGTGCTAGCTTACAAAAAGCTTTTCCCTTTAAATAGGAAAATTCATAAAAGCCTTTTATTAAAATTAAATCGCTTTAATTATAATTAAAATCAAATTCTAAATCAAATTAATTTAATTTTAATAAAATCAAATATCTCATATTTAATCCCCAAAGTTTCTCAAACTTTATGATTGAGTCCAACTTAATTAAATTGATTTTTCTTTCACAAATTGCTCTTTGATGTGTGGCCCATTAGATTCCTAATAAATTGGTAATGATTATAAATTATAATTATAATTATAATTATAATTATAATTCACAATTATAATTGGATAAATTAAAACTTTTTTTAACTTATCTTTAATTCTTTAATTAAATAATTTATAATCATAAATCATGATTGACGTCTAGCAACATAACATGATTATCTAAATATTAGGAATGTTAAAGTGATTGACTTAACCAGTCCATACATGGCTATAATGTATAATTTAATCATTTCGTCATTCATTATTCTAATTGGACAGAGTATGGATACCATGTCTACTCTTATCATCCAATCATGTTCATTCTTACTAATTAGTAATTGATTTATAATTGAAATTTGAAAACTCATTTGCAAATACCAATTCACTCTGGCTAGAGAATTTCATAAATCATTACTAATCAAGAACAATGGAATATTCTCTCTAATTACTTTAAAGTGACGAATCTTATATTGGCTTACCCAACTATCTACTTATAGTTCATATTGTATCTAATTATTACTGACTGAATTATCCTAGGACGATTCATAAGTAGCATCAAAACAAAGTAATTCTCACACTAGATACCTTGGTAATCTTAAATTTGAGGATCAATTATACAACCATCATTACGAGATAATCCATAGACACATAAGTAATATTCCATCCGGAATTCTCATAATTAGGTTAGTTCAGTAATTTATTCTCTAATAATCACCCATACATTAGTTTAAGTATCTCTATATTTTAATTTATGAGATAAATTACTTTGTTTATAAGAAAGAAATATAATGTTTGCTAGCTTTACCGTTTCAACAATATCCAGTCTTGATGAAACTATAACTAAGAACATTTAGGAATAACACATAAGTATAAATTGAATCTCATAATTATAATCTTATTATAATTTCAATTACACAGTAATTATTTCAAGAATTTTATCTTTAATATTAAAACATAAAATATTAATTAAATTAATACATAAAGGTAAATAAAGTATTTTAATTAACTTAAAATAATGTCATACATTAATTTGCATCCAATTGATTGACTAATTTACATTTAATTAATTGACTACAATGGCGTAAATTAATAGATCTGCCATCGAAAACAATAATGTGACAAGTGCATGATTGCATGGTCATTGTCAAGTTTTACCCAATAGCCCCATCCTCGGGGTGCATGCACCACACATCATTGAAAGTTGCATGAAGTCTATTTCTCGGTCCCCACAAAAAATTGAAAAGTAAATATTTTAAAATTTTCATTAATTCATATCAGAATACTTAAGATTTCAAATTATAGTTAGTAAATAATGTGAATATAATTACAATAAAGTGTGCGAAATCATGATTATGATCGACATTAAAAAAACAGAGCATCACCATAATAGAGGGGGATTTGAAACCTTGCATCAAGTAGAGCCTACTGATTATTCAAACTTCTAATGAAACGGAAGGCAGTTAGGTTAGGTAAAGGAGGGAGTGGAGAAGGTCTCCCACCGAAGACAATGGTGTGGCAAGTACATGACTGCATGGTCATTGTCAAGATTTACCCAGTAGCCACGTGCTCGGGGTGCATGCACCACACAAAATCCACCCGAGCCTGATGCTTTTCGCTTTCTATATGGTCTCATTGCCGTCCCAAGGCTACTACTATTCATGTTGATGATCAATAGGCTCCCAATTGTACAGTTCATTCCTCCTTTAAAAGATATTGGACCTACAACATTTACTCATACACTCTCGATTCTCTCTCACCGAGCCTAGAATACTGTCTTGTCTTTGTCCTTTCTCTGTTTCTATTCAATAGTCAAGTCTCTACGTGATTCATCAATTCTCATTTCCAGCCAGGACATGGACCTTTCGATTTCTAATCCCACCTACAGGAACAAACAATCCATCCCTCCGAGAAAGCGCAAATTCAGATGAAGGAGATGATAAAATCAGCATCAAATATTGCTACTTCAGGTAAAAAGCGTAAGGAACATGGAGGATTCACAACCTCAAGATCCTCAACGACAGCAGTCCCTTCTAGTTCCTACAGGAAGCAAGCCCCAACTGAGTCTTGATATCATTGTTCCTCCGTGATGATGTCTCCAAACTACTTGCCACTTCTGAACCATTATCATATGAACTAATCTGCTTCTCATATTCTTATATCTGACCCTTTTTTCCAGTCTAGAAGAATAAATGGGATGGATAAAAAATTGGGTCATCGGAGAGTCTAAATAATAATTTAATTCTCTTCCAACTTGATTGTAATTCACTGACCAAATTCTAAAGGTTTTATGTAACTTATTACATCTGACTTGTGGTACTAACCGCGAATTCACTAAAAGAAAAGCATAGAAATTTCCTACAAACAATTGCACTCGTGGGTTCTAGTTGCTTAATTTGATAACTCAATTTGTTTTGATTGCTAATTGTACCTCGTGAGTAAGACAATGCTCAACTTTGAATGCGTGTATAATTATATTTGAAAAATCTCTTCTAATCATT
>JANIJH010000224.1:14944506-14958401 GCA_024520975.1 Erythroxylum areolatum
CATATTATGATTATATTTATTTTTAATTTATTAAATAATAGAGTTCATACATATTATATGAAAAATACTAATATGATATAGTTCATTGCATCATTCATATTAATAGAGAATTTAACGTTAGATGATGATGATGATGATGATTATTATTATTATTATGTTTTTTATTAAAATTATAAACTTAATTTTTATAAAATTAAATATCTAAATCTAAATTCTTATAAGAATATTCAACAAAATACTAAGAGGTTGTTTGTTTCCTTTTTTTCTTAAAAAACCACAACGATTTTACAGAAATAAGAAAATTTCTTTATCTGAATTTTGACAACATGTTTTTTTCGACAGAAAAACAACAGATCCCTATTTTCTATTTCTAATATCATCTTTAGTATAACTCCATATCTAACACAACAACTAGCAAATTTTTACAAGACCCAACCTCCGACTCTCTCTACCACACATAGATGAGGCAACTCTGATAGTAGCAACGAAGGCTAGAGATTGAAAAAGATGTTAGAATCTTTTAAAAAACAGTAACAAAACCTCATCAAAGAGGAGGGAAGTAAAATCTGGTGCAAGTAAATCTGTGAAGTTGTCATGGCGAGGACGGGAAGTTGGTGAAGTTGATGGACAAGTACTAGTGGAAGATCTAATATGCATCTTTTAACCTAACAAAAAAGAAACGAAAATCCCAATAATTTAAAGGACAATTGTTTCCTCAATGTCAAGCACTGACAATGGGTCTTGTGTTGAGTAGTAAGAAATGGGTTTTCATTTTCATAGAGTTTGGTGATGTTGAAATAGGGTTGGAAAGACTTTCGGTTTGGGATATGCGTGTGGAGTTGCGGTTTTCATATCAGTGTTTGATTTTTAAATATTTTTATTTTAATGCTAATTTTTAAATATTTTAATTTAATTATTAATTTTTTAAAATATGTATAAATCTTTATATTAATAAAATTTTATAAAATTTAAAAATATTTTAAAATTTTAAGCAATTATTCAAAATGGTATATGATATAATCGATATCGATAACAATGCTACATTATAATTAAATTCAATACTAAATTCTGTACAATTAATGATAGCAATGCAAGTCTAAATTTGATTGAACTTGATTCATATTACTTGAGCTTGGACATATTAAGAGAAAAAAACAAATTAGCAGAAGAGACAACAAAGATAAATAAGAAAAGTAGAAGACAAAAAAACTTTTTTATATATGTAGAAAAAAATCATAATGAGAATTAATTAATTTAAAAATAAAATATATTATATTAGAAATTATTAATGTAAGAGTACAATTTCAAAAATAAAAATAGGAGGGTAAAATCAAACATATTTTTATTTTTAATTTTTAATTACAAATCTCAACCAAACATGTTTTTATTTTCAGTTTTATATTGGAAATCTCAATCAAACATGTCTTTTGTTTTTAATTAAAAAACAAAAACAGAAAATAGAAAACAAAAACTAAAAACCGCAACAGAAAACAAAAGTGAAACTAAACAACCCTTAAGAAATATAATATTCATGCCCTTATAATTTTTTTTAAAATCATGCCCTCATAAGTCATTTTACACATCAATAACTAATACTAAATAGTTAATTTTTATCAAATATCTTTAATAAACAACTGATGTTATTCGCTGGTTAAATCAGTTGATAGAATCAGCTATCATCTAATCGCCTATAGAATCAATTAACAGCTAATACAATCCGTTGTTTGCCAAATAGAGCCATAAACTACTACACTTAATGTGTCTTGTTCTGTCCTGTCTTGTTTATGATGGTCATTTTCAAAAGCATGAGCATAGCTAAGGATGTTCTTGAACCAATTTTCATCTCATTCAAACAGAAACACAAGCCATAGAAATGTCTTCTTTGGGATACGGCTCAAGTAACCTTACCTAAGTAGCTAACCATATTACCTACATTGCTAAACTAAGGCAACAAAACTAGACTATCTACACTGCATCAGAATTTGATTAAATAAGCAAACAAGATGATGTGGTTTGATTGAAGGGTCTTCTTCAACATTCAGCCGAGTCATAACGACCCAGCTCATAACCAACTGGATACAAAACAAAATGAGATCATAAAACATCACAAAACTCATCTTTTGAATATAGAAACACTTTCAAAACACTTAAATGAAGATTTCTACTTTTAATAAAAGAATAACTTCCAAAAACAACTTTAAAATGAAAATTTATTAATCTAATTTTTTTTTCCAAAATTCAAAATTCTCTAAAAACTAAAACAAGGTAGAGGTTATTGTGCTCCAATACCAAATTTAAGACAATTTAATATATATTCAACAGTAATATATGTTAGAATAACAAATAAATTGAATGTAGACGAAATTGAAATACCTCTTACCATTGATTTTTTGCTTGGAAAGTCTAAGTTTTTTAAATTCTTCTAAGCTCTCAATTACAAAATCAATGGGGGTATCTTTTTAGTAAAGAAAAGAAGTTTAAGAATCTCAAAAGTCTGTAAGAAAAAACATATATCAATGTGCTCCCATCAAGCACATTGACAATTACCACAAACATAGGACATTGATATCCATTAACTACAAAAATTGGACCATTTATGGGTATTAAACCAAAATATGAGAATTTATCACATTCTCCCATTTGGTTCATACGTTTAACTTAGTATCAAATCCTAATATGATCCAAATATAATATATGAATCATGACGATAAGTCATTTAGTAGTTGAGTATTATCTTCTATTATTACAGTATACTATATTTAGTATCAGCCCGAATGTTGTAACTTTACTTATTAAATAAACCTTATGTTTATTCCAAATCCAAAATAATCAATTTTCTCATAATTCAATAATGTACACCATGATATTAGAAAATATTATAACAGTTTCAAAATAACATTGTCAATATATCGAAATCTATATAATAGAATCCAATCTCATTCTAACAACGTGATCCTTGAGCTTCAATGGTGGTATGCCTTTTGTTAAAGGATCAGTTATCATCAATTTAGTGCTAACATGTTAAATGATTACTTTCTTTTCCTTAACACATTCCTTTATGGATAAAAACTTAATGTTGATGCGTTTATTTCGACTATCACTCTATTGTTTTTAGCAAAAAAAAAAAAAACAACAACAGTTGAATTATCACAACAAGTTCTTAATAGCTTATAAATGGAATCCACGAGTCTAAGCCCATATGGTACAAATAGTAGTCAAAGACTGCTTGGCCCTCCTTCAAGATATGACTTTATAGGTAAACATGAAGATATAACCTGATGTTGTTTTTTGTAAATCAAAACAACCATCAAAAAAAGAATTTGAGTATCCTATTACCTCCAGATTGTCTGTTCGTCTATTTATAAGTATGTAATATGTGGTCTCTTAAAGATACCTCAATACTTTCTTTGCAACTGTCCAGTGATCTAATCCTGGGTTACTTTGATATCTGCCCAACATTTCAACAAAAAATGCAATGTCAGGTTAGACAAACTTGAGCATACATCAGGCTTCCGACTACAGAAGCTATGAGATGTTTTTCATTTGTTCCCTTTCAAAATCATTTTTGATTCTTAGTCCAAATTGAACCTATCGCCTTTCATAATAGGAGCTACACTTAGTGAACAATCTTTCATTTGAAATCTCTCTAAAACTTTATTAATATAAGTTTTTGAGACAAACCTAAAATATCACGAAATTTGTCTTGATGGATGTTAATGCCATTGATATAAGATGCATCACTTATACCTTTCATTTCCAAATTCTTAGAGGGAATTGTTTTAATCCTTATCATTGGTTGCAAGTAATATATCATCCATATATAATACAAGAAAACAAATTTTGCTTCCACTAACCTGCCGATATATACATTGATCTATAAAATTTTCTTTAAAACTAAATGATGAGATATCATCATGGAATTTTAAATACCATTGGTGGGATGCTTATTTCAATCCATATATAGATCTCTTAAGCTTGCAAACTAAATATTCACCATTACTAGAAGAGAATCCTTCTTGTTGTTTCATGTAAAACTCTTCCTTTAGGTCACCATTCAAAAAAGTCATTTTCACATCCATTTGATGCAATTCCATGTCAAAATGAGCTACCATTACCAAAATTATAATAAGTAAATCTTTTTTAGATATAGAAGAAAACGTATTTGTGTAATCGATTCCTTATTTTAAGTGAATCCTTTAGCAACAAGTCTTGCCTTGTATCTCTTAATGTTGCCTAATGAGTCTTTTTTTGTTTTAAATACCCATTTGTAGCCTACAAGATTTGCTCCTTTAGGTAACTCAACAAGATCCTAAACATTGTTATTCTTCATAGAATTCATTTCTTCCTTCATGGCATTATACTTTAAATTTTATTCTTTACAACTCATGCTTGTGAAAAGGTTTCAGGATCATTCTCGGCTCCTATATTATAATAAGATTCTTAAAGATATACAACATAATCACTAGTAATAATTGATTTCCTTGTTCTAGTAGATCTCTTTACATCCTCTTTAGAGTCTGTTGTTTAACTGGTTGTTGAATGCTTTTAGGTAATTCCTGAATAATTGGATCTATTGAATTATCAGCAACCTATCAAATTTCTTGATTGTCATTTATGTTAACTATAGGATATTGAATTTCAATAGTTATTTGTACAATGTCTATTTGAACTTAAAGAGTGTTGTGAATGAAAATCACTTTATTGTTTAAGGTGGAAAACTGAGTATCCAAATGATTATTATCAGAAACTTTATCTTAAAATTGATCCCTCCTACTAGTCAAATCATTCTCAAGAAATTTTGCATTTCTTGATTCCATAATTATAGTGTGATGTGATGAACAATAGAACCTATATCCTTTAGACCTTTCGGCATATCCAATAAAATATCCATTTATGGTCCTTAAGTACAATTTCTTCTCTTTTGGATTATAAATTCTTATACAGACATTCCTAAATGCATAAATGTTGCAAACTCAGTTGTTAACCTTTAAAGAACTCAAATGATGTCTTTGGAATAACCTTGGTTGGTATTTGGTTCAATATATACATTGTTGTCTAAAGAGCTTTAGTCCACATGGCCTTAGAAAGTTTGGAGTTACTCAACATGCTCCATACCATGTCTAGTAATCTTCAGTTTCTTCTTTCTATCACACCATTCTAGTCTAGGAATCTATGCATAGTGTATTGGGATACTATCTCATTTTATTGAAGACACCTTGCAAATGAACCATGTACTTCTCCACCATCGATATATCTACCATAATATTCTCCACTCTAGCAGACCTCATGATCTTAATTTGCTTATCACATTATTTCTCTACTTTAGCTTTGAATATTTTGAAAGCATCCAGTGCTTCATTCTTATTAAGAAGCAAGTAAAGATACATATTGTGAGTAATTATCTATAAATAAGATGAAGTATTTTTGACCATACAAGTCCATATCTGGACTACAAATATCGATATGTATGATATCTAATATGTATGAATTTCTCTTAGGACCTTTCTTTAATTTGTTAGTCAACTTTCCCTTTATGCAATCCATACAAGTTTCAAAATTAGTAAAATCTAAAGTACTAAGCACTTTGTCATTCACCAATCTTTTAATCCTTTTTATGAAAATATATGCTTATCTTCGGTGCCACAATAAAGAGGAATTTCCATTGATAACACAACATTTTATTTCAGAATAAACATGTGCTGCATTGTAACATTTATTATCTTGTAAATTAAATTAGAAAAGATCATCAAATAATGTACTATTCCTAACAAAGTTAGATTTATAATTTAACTTTAAAAATTCAAAAGGTACAAGTCTTGAAATTGAAATCAATTTCCTAGAGAAGTTGGGAATATAAAATGTCTTTTCTAATTTTAAAACAAAACCAGTACATTAAAATAAATTGAAATCCCTAACAGCCTCCACACATGAATGCATCTTGTTTTTAGATAAGATATATTGCTCACTTCCAACTAACTTCCTTAGGTTTTGCAAATCCTACAACTTATTTGTAATATGGATTGTACAACTAGAATCAATCAACTCTGTGTCATGACAAACTTGATTCAAAGTAAACTTGAAAGTAGATTACCTTTTCTTTTCAAGTCATCCCTTATGTTTGACACAATCCTTCTTCATATGTCATTTTTTCTTGGAAAAGAAGCACTTGGATTTCTTCTTAATATCAGCTTAGTTAGCTTATAACAAATTTTAAAGGGTTTGTATGATGGTGGAAGGGTGTTCAAAATGTAATGCACGAGGAAAGAATCAGACATCTCAACCTCAAGTATCTTTAACTGAGCTGCAATATTCCTTATCTTCATGATGTGCTCAAGCACACCTTGAATATTGGTGAGTCTTATAGATGCAAACTTCATAAACAGGGTGCTTGCAAGTGTTTTGTCTGAAGTTTCGAATTGCTTGTCAATATCATTCAATAGAGCATAGACATTGTCATGCTATTATACAAAACCACGAATGCTATCATAAAATTTGGTTTTTATTAACATCTCACTTACATGATTAGATAGCTCCTAAAATTTATAAAGAGCAATGACATCTGTAGTGCTAGCCTCAGTTACCTTAGGTGGTTCATCCTTCCAAATAGCATAATTATTGTCCATCCACCCTAGATGAAGAAGAATTCTCTTCTTCAAAATCTTATAGTTTTCACCCCTTAATTCGTGAATTTCACAACTTATATTAGAAAAACTAACAGTCTGAATAGCTGCGTAATTTAAACATATATGCTACTTATCAATAAATTAAGGTGAACAAACTATATATATGTTGTACCTATGTAAACATATATTAAATGACATAAATTAAATGCCACAAAAATTGCATATGGGCTAAAATTTTAATTCAAACAAATTTATGTTAAACTTTAAGATAAAACTATCAAATTATATTTCAATTCCTAATACCTGTGGGAAAATTAGAAAAAATAATTTAATATTTCATCCTAATTAATTATTCCAATATAATAAAAATTATGTCATAGTCTGATTCATGTTGAACTTTTGTACAAATATAATTTCAACGCATAATGAATAAGAATATAAGCTTCAGTTTAGTTGGCAAAGGCTTACTATGCACTTATGTGGGTGCAAGTTTAAGCCTCAACCATTGTATCAAAATTTGATTTTAATAAACAAACAAAATGATGTCATTTGGTGAAAAGGTCTTCTTCAACCTCCACCTGGGTCAAAATAACCTAATTTATGACCCGCCTGATACTAAACAAAACCATATCATAAAACACTACAAAAACTAATATTTTAAATGTAGAAAGACTTCCAAAACACTTAATTGAAGATTTCTACCTCTAATTGAAAGAATAAAATCCAAAAACAACTGTAAAATGAAAAATTTTTAATCTAAAAATTATTTCCAAAATTTGAAATTCTGCAAAACTAAAACAAGACAGATGTTATTGTGTTTTGATATCAAACGTAAATCAATTCAACATATATTCGATAGTAATATATATTAGAATAACAAATAAACTGAATGCAGAAGAAATCAAAATACCTTCTGTCATTAATGTTTTTGCTTGGAAAGTCTGTGTTTTTGGAATTCTTCTAAGCTCTTAGTTCCAACATTAATGGTGTATCTTTTCAAAAGAGAAAAGGAGCTTAGGGACCTCAAAATTCTACAAGAAAAAACATATATCAATGTTCTCTCATCAAGCACATTGACATTTATCATAAAAACGATACATTCATATACATTAACTACAAACATTAGACCATTTATGGTATTAAACCAGATTATGAAAAATTCTCACATAAGCATGTTCAACTATCATGTTTGAAGTGCGGATAATGTCATGCTTGGAGTATTTGGAAGCTATCTTATGGTTTGAAGAAGAGGAAGATAAAGTTGTGTCATGTTTTTATGTACTTCATCTTAACAATTCACAAAAGATTCTTCAAAGAGTATCGTCCTAACCATCCATTTGTACAAGAGTTGATGACATCATCTTAAAAGTCTTAAATTGTGTTCTACAATCCAAAGATGACAAGGCACCTCGAGAAATAAAATCTGTAATTTTTCGATCATTTTGGAAAGTTTCATCTGATTATATTAACAGGTTTAATGTTTAAAAAGACACCCTTTATTCTCTTAGCTATAGATGTCTTAGTTCTCTTGTCCTATGCTAGCAAAAGCTACAGGTGTGGATGATAGTAGGCGTGATAGGGGGTGTAATAAGTGAAATGGCTCGAGAAGATGAGAATTTGCAGTGGATGGTGGATATTCTTATAAATAAGAGGATGGGTGATGAATTTGAAAAATTGTGGGTGTTAACGTTGGTCAAACCACAATATTAGCCTAATTGTGATTAGCTTAGATTTAGCCTAATTTACTACTAGACTTCCTTATTTGTACCTATGACTCCTGTATAAATACTTTACTCATGTACACATTGCATTTATATCTTAATATGCAATACACTTCTTCCTCCCTCTTGTTTATGTTCTCAATCCTTCTCCTAAAATTCATAACATGGTATTAGAGCATAGGTATGCATTTTTTGTCTCTTTTTTTTTCGTCCTTGATCAGTTGTTTTCTGGGTTTATTGCCCCTATCCTTTTTTTTTTCTGAACATGTTTTCAGCCTCTGTACTTGCCAAAATTCTTCACCTTTAAAGGGCTTAGTTTGCTTTCAATTGTAGCTCTTTTTGATTTGTTTGCCAATATGATTCTATTACACCACAAGTCCTTGTTCTATTGATATGCAAATTTTCAGCCTTGTCTATCACTCTATGAGCCACCATGTGCCTCCACGCACTGCCTTGACCATGTCTCCCTTATGTTGATCGAATGCCCAGTCAGCATCTAAGAATACTGCCACAAGTTCTGCCATATCATCATTAACCTGCCATGTCTTCTTTTGACTATTGGTTGTTGACTATTGACTTTTTACTGTAAGCGTCTCTCTTACCTAAATTTGACCTCTTGAATCTGATTTTGCCCTTTGTTTTGCCTACTTTTGATTTGCAAATGAAGAAATTAGATATTTCCTAGCTATCTCAACCATTTTATATGGTAGCAACTATAATTTGTGGGTCTATGATATGAAACACTTCCTAGCTGGACATAAACTGTGGCATATTATTACAGGTGACATCATTCAGAAGAAAGTGATACCAAATTTCTAGAACGTCTTGAAGATTGGAATGTCAAAAACCATCAAATTGTCACTTGGTTTTACAACACATCCATCCCCAACATCTATATCCAATTTGAAACTCTTGATACAATAAAAAAGGTCTGAGATTTCTTAGAAACTCCTTTTCAAACTTCTAGTCTTGCTTACTATTATCAATTGTGGATTACTCTTCATTCTATAGGGTAAGCTCTTGCCAATCTATTAATGTTTTCTTAGGCTAAATCCAACTTATTTGGAATCAGATCACTCAAGCTAAGATTAGTGCATAACATCTCTAGCTGATCCAGGTTCTTATGGCTTTTGGTCCTGTGTACGAGTCTGCTCATTCCTTTTTACTACATCACACTCCATTGCCTCCTTTTGGCCCATACAAATTTTCACAATTTGATGTTGCTCTTGCTATTGCTAGCCCTTTGTCTCAAAA
Organism: Erythroxylum areolatum; assembly: GCA_024520975.1. NCBI lineage: Eukaryota > Viridiplantae > Streptophyta > Magnoliopsida > Malpighiales > Erythroxylaceae > Erythroxylum > Erythroxylum areolatum. Next base: position 14,954,105 of record JANIJH010000224.1, read on the forward strand.
GTTAGGTACTACCTTCCGCAAAAACTTTTAGTAATTCGGTCATCACTTTTCTATCTATCCTAGTATTGAATGTTGTTACCGTCATAAGACTAGACACATTATTGGCAACCATCTTATGCGACCAACAAAACCTAAGGAAGGATTTTCTAATACCAAAGGAGATTCCTCTCAACCTGGTTCTTCATTTGCAGTTGTTGTTGCTTTTAAGGGTCCTGCCACTTTTACCATGAGTGGCATCCAGTCATTACTTAAATAGGTTATCTCTAACAATTCTTCTCCCACTACTGTCGCTGTCACTCTAGGTACTTTTTTTGGGCTTTTTTATTCTACCTGTCATAACTATATGACCTTTGATTCTTCTATCTTTTCTTCTAAAACACCTGTTTCATCTCTTACTCCTATTCACACTGCCAATGATATTTAAATGCATATTTCTCACATTGGTCATGCATCTAGTTCTAAGCTTAGTCTCCCTGACACTTACAATATACCCTCCTTAGTCTTCAATCTTATTTTTATCAAACAATTATGTGACCTTGGGTTCAATGTTATTTTTTCTCCTTCTAGTTGTCAAGTATAAGATCTGCAGGTGGGGAAGACTCTTGGGATGGGGAAAAAGGATGGAAGATTATTTGAACTCATCTCTTTTCAGTTTCCTAAACTAATCTCAGTTGTAACCACCTCCCAACTTCTCTCTTTATTAGTGGCATCTTCGTTTAGGCCATGCCTCTACTGACAAACTTCATCCTTTAGTGTCTCGTTGATGGTGTTTAACTAAAAATGAGTATTTTAGTGTCTTTAGTATCAACTAGCTAAGCAACCTACTCTTTCCTTTAATAATAGTACATTTGTTTCATATTCTCCTTTTGATCTTATTCGTACTGATATTTGGGGACTTTTGCTTGTTTCATCTATGAGTGGTTATCAATATCATGTGATCTTTATTGATGATTTTTCTCGATATACTTGGATCTATTTTTTGAAACACAGATCTGAACAACCACAGATATACATCAAGTTTACCACCATGGTCAAAACCTAGTTTTCTCATATCATCAAAACCTTCAGAATAGATAATGTAATGGAATATAAAGAATCTTTTGTACTCCTTGCTTTCTTGGACCAATAAGGTACCATAGTTCAATGTTCTTATCTTGGTACATCTCAACAAAATGGTAAAGCTGAACAAAAACACTACCACATTCTTGATTCTATCCATGCCCTTCTTTTTACTACCTCCTGTCCTGGAAAATTCTAGGAAGAAGTTACTTTAATTGTTGTTTATACTATAAATCTCACTCCTACCTCCATCCTTGATAATTCCCCTTATGAACAATTATTTGGTAAGCCTCATCATTACCATCTTCTTAAACCTTTTGGATGTGTTAGTTTTGTTCTTTTACAACCCCATGAGCATAATAAACTAGAACCTCGTGATAATCTCTATTGCACTATTTCTAATATCTAAAATAGACCTATCTCCTATGTTCGAACATCCTTTACCTTCTAATCCTGCACCTGTGGAGTTAACTTCACCTATTGAAATTGTACCTACTTCTGCTATTCTACTTCGACAATCCACAAATATAAGAAATATCTCATCTACAAGATTATCATTGCTTTTCTACTATTATCAATCTCCATAAACCTAACTCTTAACAAGAAGCTAGCTCTAACCCTTATTGGCAACAAGCTATGAATGAAAAACTTCAGGCTCTTGAGAAAACTCATACTTGGGACTTATTTGATCTTCCTTTAGGCAAAATTGTAATTGGATGTTAATGGGTTTATAAAATCAAAACTAATTTCAATGGTTTTATTGAGCAATATAAGGCACGTCTATTGGCTAAAGGTTACACTTAAGAGTATGGAATAAAAAATGAAGAAACTTTTACCCCAGTTTCCCGTATCACCTTGTCCGTAGTCTTTTAGCTATTATCGCTATCAAAGGATGGAAACTTTTTTAAATGGATGTGAAAATTAAAATGCCTTTTTTAATGGGGACCTGCAAGAGGAAGTTTATATGTTGCCTCCACCTGGTTACTCTCATCCTACCTATAAGGTCTGTAAGGTAAGAAAAGCCTTGTATGAGTTAATACAAGCACCAAGAGCTTGGTTTGCAAAGTTCAGTTCTACCTTCATCCAAATCGACTTCCATTCTAATCGTCACGATTCTACTATGTTCATTCGTCACATTGATCATGAGATTGTTATTCTTCTTCTTTATGTGGACGATATGATCATTACTGGGGATGCTAATGCTTGTATTGCAAAGTTACAGGGATATCTTAGCTACCATTTTGAGATGAAGGATCTTGGGCCTCTTGGCTATTTTTTGGTGTCTTGAAGTTTCATTTACATCTGAAGGTTATTATCTCTCGCAAGTAAAATATGCGTCTGATGGCATCTCTCTAGCTGGTATCACCGACAGTAAAACTATCTCCACTCCTTTGGAGCATAATGTCAAATTGACACCATTTAATAGTACCCCGCTTGATGATCCCACTTTGTATCGACAACTTGTCGGTAGCTTGGTTTATCTCACTATTACTAGACCTAATCTTACATATGTTGTGCATTTGGTTAGTTAATTTATGGTTGCTCCTCGATCCTTTCATTTCTCTGTTGCCCTTCAAATTCTTAGATATGTCAAAACCATACTATTTTATGGCCTTCATTTCTCTACACATTCTTCTCTTGTTTTGTCTAGCTACTCTAATGTCGATTGGGTTACTGATTGACGCTCCACTGCTAGATATTGCTTTTTCTTAGGAGATTTTCATATTTCATGACAAAGTAAGAAATAGACAATTGTTGCTCATCTAGCACTGAGTCTGAATATCATGTTCTTGTTGGTGCCACTAAAGAAACTTTTGTGGCTCCGTCATTTACTAGAAGACATGGATATCACTTCATCTTCTACTAATATTCTCCATTGAGACAATCTCAGTGCAATTCAAATTGCACATAATGATGTTTTCCATGATTTGTCATACATATTAAAATTGATTGTCATTTCGTAAACCATCATGTTGCACAAGGCATTATTCATCTTGCTTCTGTCTCCTCTTCCCATAAAAAAACCGATATCTTTACCAAGATATACTTGTCTGGTAGACTTCAAGATCTTGTTTCCATAGTCAAGTTGGCCTCTACTGTACCACCTTGAGTTAGCCTCATTTACTTTTAAACTTTCTTATTTGTACCTACTCTTGTATAAATACCTTACCTCTATACACTTTACATATATACCTCAATATACAATACACATTTTCGTACCTCTTGTCTACATTTTATATGCTTCTCCTAGAATTCATAACAGTGGGAAGATTAGAAGGAACTTCTAAAATTCCAAATGTGTTCGAACATGAAATCAGTAAGATAACTACATAACTATGTATTGCAATTGGTAGAGGCTAAGTTCTAGTGCCAAAAGGTACACGATGCTCTTTGCTATCTACCTGGTTGGAAGGTGTTTATGAAGATTTCGGAGGGATGAGGAGGTCATAAAGATCCATGGATAAAAAATTGGTCGAGGATGGACTGAACCAGACAATTCTTACACTTTCTCTGCAGCAACAGCAGGTTATTTTGCTCAATTGGTTTGACAAATTTCTTAACAAGGGAGATGATTGTTCGAACGTTCGAAAAGCATTTAAGATTTGGTGGAGAGCTTTTTATCAGACGAAATGTGGCTGAGTCGGATAATTCCATTATCAAATAACTATTTATGATTATCCTAAATGATCGAGCTTCATAGGAGGGATAAAATCCGAACCAAACTATACATAAGAAGTGTTAATGTAGTAGTTCTTTATCTCAGGTTTATCCATAAAGTTGTTCTCCGCTTGTTCATTAGAAAATGAACCTGAAATCTATCTCTTAAAAGTTTTGATGCAGTTTTGATAGCGTAATCTGTCCCAAGATAAGGGCATTGGGACATGATTGTATGATATCAGTTATAAAAGCAACATGAATGACAATGGTGCCTCCACTCTGCTTTGCTTGCTTGCTATAATTTAGTTAAAAAAGCTATGAAGTTCCATCCTTATGGTGCAAGTGTACAAGGTTTGAGTAGCTCGGTTCTTTTTAATAGAAGCAGCAATGGCCCAAACTTAAGTCTTGGTTTGAATTGAAGGAAAGCGAGAGAAAAGAAAGGAAGAGAATTGAACTTTTCTTGGTTTCCACCGTTTAGACAAAAATAAATAAGGAGAAAGTGAGAGAATGGAGAGGAAACTGAGGGAAGTTTGGGTCAAATATGTTTCCCATCAAATTGGTGGGAAAGGAAGAGAAATTC
>JANIJH010000224.1:14973869-14985713 GCA_024520975.1 Erythroxylum areolatum
AATATTTTTAGCGACAAAAAAATTCATTGTTAAAAGTAAGTAAATCGTCGCTAAAAGTTATTAGCGACGATTTACATAGCGACGATTTATATTCATCACCACAAATGTTGCGAATTCCCCATAGCAGAAAACTATAGGTGATGATTTTCGAAAATCGTCGCTAATAGTCTTTTGCTAAGCTTTATTTTCGTAAAAAAACTATAGACAACATTTTTTTTAAATTGTTGCCAATAAAAATCGTCGCTAATAATTTTTTTCTGCGCTTTATTTTTGTAGGGAAAAACTATATATAGACAACAATTTTCTAAATCATCGCTAATAGTTTATTGCTACGCTTTATTTTTATAGTGAAAAACTATAGACAACATTTTTCTAAATTGTCGCCAATAACCTTTTGCTACGTTTTATTTTCATAGCTAAAAGTTATTAGCTACGTTTTGTAAAATGTAGTCAAAATTTTAATATACATTATAACTAAATGTTATGTCATGTTAATTATAATTATTGGTGATATTTTTAATACATAATATTGTACGTAATATTTAGATTTTTTGTATAATTTATTATATAAAAATATAATAAAAATAATTGAAAATGAAAAACATCGTATATAAAAAATAAAATATTATTAAAATTGATAATATACAAGATGTTAGATACAATTTCAAAACTATTTATATACAAAATAAAAAATACAAATATTAATGCCTAAGACTCATTTTTATCTTCACTGCTTACATAATTCAGGCCAATGGAGACGACAAACAATCAAATGTGACAAACAATCCAACGATATTAAAAAAAAAGTTAACCCCCCAAATCCGCAACTCATCAGCAAAGCTTTACTTCATGTTTCATCACTCGTCCAATTTCTCATCATACAACCGACAAGCAAAGTCAAGGACACCGGGAACATAAGCAAAAGCAATGCACCATCAGATTAAAAGGAAAAAGGCTTGAAGATAATGGCAATGGTGTAGCTTTGATTAATGTGAAAAGGGAAGAAGTAGAAACTTACGCAAGATGGGAGAAGTCAGGCTTTTGCTCGACGGGGACACCGTTCTCGGTTGCTTCCTCAACCTTTGACACAAACAAAGACCCAGAAACAAACTCACCATAGAACTAAAACACACACACATTCAAGCGAACGGAGAATAAACGATTATGAAAAATCGACGTGATATAACAAGAATGAAGCACAAGTAGGCCCCCAGGGCGTAGCTCAGTTGGTTTCGAAGGGACAGATTTGCTCCAATGAAGCACAAGTAGGTTTGAGTAAGAACAAATTAGTAATCAACCCCGAATGGAAAATAAATGATAACTAGCATGAAATTTTTAATTGGAAGCAAATGTGTAAATTAGAAATCACAGCACAAAATCATCTCTAACAGAACATTCATTGGACACTTAATAAACTATACTTAAACAACTTTTAGATTTTATTTTAAGCTTCAATCAACTCATTCTGGACTCATTACCCATCTCACCATCTTCATTATCATGAAAACACACATTTGCCATCAAGAAAACCCCAACACACACGAATTGAACACAAAATCCAACAAAAAATAACACCCAAATACAACATCATCATTAGAAGAAAAACCTCAATCGACAATGACGAAGATGATAGGCGATAGAAGAAGATAACAACAATGATGGACACAAGGAGAGAAAACAAAAAGTAGAGGAAGACGACGGTAAAAGAAAAAGAACGAAGATGAAATTTTCTTTTAAAACAAAATGTGGAAGTTGCACATTTTTGTTTAATTTTTAAAAAGTTCAAACATTTGGCGAAGATTTCAGATTTCATTACCAAATGTCAGATTTTTAGTGACCTAAAAACGTTGCCAATTCTTCAACAAGCGAGAAAACCTCCATGCCGTCGCAAAAGATAAGCCTTTAGTGATGAAGCGTTAAAACGTCGCCCAAAGTTAAACTTTTGGAGACAAATTTATAAATCATCACCAAAACAAACGTAGTTAAAAGTCAGTTTCATTGTAGTGAGTATATAAGGATAATTAATCTTAAAATGTCCAATACTTTGATATTTTTTAATTCAATTTTCAAGTTTTTAAAATTTTCAATTAAGTGATCAACTATTTAAAATCTTAATAATTCAATTCAAAATGTTAGTTCCATTAATAATTTATTAATTTGGCTAACAAATTCTTCGTTGTTCATGACATGTAGATGTTCATAAGGAAAAATAATGACCATAATTAGATTTGAGTAGAGAGAGTTTTTCTTTTGTAAGCACTTGCATATCATTAGTAATAAAAATTTTGTTAATCAAATTAATTAACAAATTATTAGCGGAATTAATATTTTGAATTGAACTGTTAAAATTTTGAAAGGGATTGAAAAATTCTAAAAAATTAGATACTTTAAGATTAGTTATCTTAAGTATATAAGAATTTATTTGTTTAATGGTTTCAGCACCCCCTTCTAAACTATAAAACCAATTTTAATGTGTAGAAAGTGACAGAATCGAGCTTTAACCACTACGAGAGGAGATGTTGATAATATTAGCAAAATATGCTTTACCTAATGAACGATTAGTTACATTTCTAATAAAGTATGTCAGCATAAGTGGAAGTGAAGGAAGCCAGCCGTCATACGTGAACCATCAGGCTTTGGATTTGTACAAAGCAAAAGAATGTTGGGGTTTTCGGCATGGGAAAGGAAAGAATAATACCTTAGTCTATAAGTTGAAGAATGACAACTAATGAAGTTCCACTTCATGCAAATGTTTTGAGCCTTAGACACAGAAATGGGCAAACTGGGGAGTCGGAGAGGGTTGATCATTTCGTGTTGCGTTCTTTTGCTTGCTCTAGTCGCCGGAGGTCAAAGCCTTCCGTCGCAAAACAAGGTAATTTAACTTCATGCCGATGCAACCATAACAAATGGGCTTTTCTGAAGGCCGAAGCTCGTCTTAGGATGTGACCTCACCTATATTGTGACAACGTCACTCACTTCACTTGTGCTGTTGCTCCACGCTTTTCTTTTTTCTTCTGAAATCGTATTGCTCCATACTTTCGACCTGTCGTTTTGACATGCATTACTTATTACATACTTTTATGCAATCCAACTAAAGTTTTAAAATGTGGTTTGCCATTATAATTTAATTTATTATAAATATATTTTATTATTCTAAATATTGCAATATCAAAATTATGATAAGAGATTGTTTGTTTATTAAGTGTTAACTATTATTTGTTGTAATTTATTAAACTCGATTTTAATAATAATTCATATTAAATACTTCATTGAATACTTGATAAAAATTTAAATTCTAGCGTTCTTAATACTATAAAATAATTAAAAAGATGAAATGAGTAAAAATGTGAGGAAGATTTTTATCTTTTAACCTATTTTAGTGATAAGAAATTCCATTATTATTCTTATCATACCAGATTATAAATTTTGTTCCTAAAATGCTTAAACTCCGATTTGATCCTGACACGCTAGACTAAGATCCATCAGCGCGAACTACAGCAAAGAAATTGCACATACGTGGTCACAATAGAAACAACCTGCAGCAAGGGTGCAGAGACCTCAAGCCATGTCGGCCTGAGGTTTGGCGACACAAATTCTAACAAAGTTGTAGAGCGCCACCTCAACTCCAAGCACGTAGGCAAGTTGGATCCATTGCAACCGGCGGGCATCGACGACGATGTGACCATTGGGAAACCATTCGAGGCTTGCACTGTAGACCAGTTCAAAGTCAAAGGGCATTGCATGGAGTCACCTATCTGCAACTTGTACCTCAAATTGAGTGGAACGGACGATTGGCGACCAGGGTATGCTCAGGTTAGGGTGTTAGAGAGGTCTAATCTTAGCTCTCAGTATTTCTATTTTCGCAGGTTCTTGCCTAGGCGCGTTTGGCATGGCTCTGATATGTGTGACACAGAGGTCACTCCTTTTGGGATAAAGCGTAAGAGCAAGTTTTAACGTTTTCAAGTAATTTGTTGCATGTAAGCAGTTACATTACAAGTTTATTTGTTTGTAAATTAATATGATATTGTTCAGAACGACTTGAATTTAATACTTATCTTGGCACCATAAATTAGAATATCATTGAAACTATAATATAATTGATTAAACATATATAGTATCATTGAAATCTTTAGAATCCTTTTTAGCATAATATCAAATAACTAAGGGGCCGTTTGGTTCCACTTTTATTTTTCCTGTTGTTTTTTGTTTCTGTTTTCTGTTTTTGGCTTCTGTTTTTTTTAAAAATAAAAACCTATTTAGTTGAAATTTGTAATATAAAAATTGAAAATAAAAATTTGTTTAATTGAGATTTCTAATAAACTTATTATTATTATTATTATTATTATTGTTATTATTGTTATTATTATTAATTTTCTTATTAGTTTCTTTTTTTTTGACAATCCAAAAAGTCTATTTATTTACCTTTATCAGAAAAACCAAGTGTGGAAATTATATTGAGTTAGTAACATTGTTAAAACGACTTCATCTTAACAACATAATGCGCAGTACATTTTTATCTATTTATGTTATCCATTCTAAAAAGAGAAATGCTCCCATAAGAGCAAAGACAAAATATATAGTCATAAAATTTGCAGTCAGTAGAGCTAGTCCCTTTTTGTTTTTTTAATTGATGTTCTTCGTTATGACATGTCTGAATCTTATTATCACTTCCCGCACCAGAGCAAATTTAATTAGGTAGCGAATCGGCGCCCAATAGTAAGGTTTATCACTCAAATTTATCATTGAATGAAGAGCTACGATGTGCTAAATTCACGTAATTTAATAAGAATAATGTAATAAATTTGAACTTCTTTCTATATAGAAATCTTCTTAAATCTAACTCTATGAAATAATTTGAGGGGACACTTGATTCACGTAGAGCAACAAGAATGAGAATGAATATAGTGAGAAATGAAAATAGATATAATCATTATAATTATGATGATTGGTTAAGATAAAGAAATGATTACCATTACCATTAATGGTAGGTAATTTGTTAAAAATATTGAAAAATAAAAATTTATTAAATTTGTATTTTATATCAAAATTTAAATATGTTTTAATTGATTATATTTAATTTATGTACCCTATTTATAATGAAAAAATATTTAAAATTAAGTATATTGTGGTATTTCCTTTCAATAGCTCTTGAAGAAAAAATATTCCAATATTTTCTTGCATCAACATATCATTAGTTTTATAATATCCTCAAAATATAGTTTAATCATCCAAAATATTATACAATTCATCGACATAACTATAATATCCACTATTTCATTGCTATAGTAAATTAAGTAACATAGTTTAATATAATTTATATTCCTCTGGTAATGCAAATGATGTAAAACAAAATAAGGTTAACACTACAAATTTTATTTGCATCACAACTACAAAATTTTCAACTAATACAAAATAACCTAATTAGGCAACTTCAATTGCATCGTAAGTTCATAATACTTACAAAAATATTAATATGCTTCCTCAAATAATTCATATACTAGAAGATGGATAATGGATAGAAGAATTTAAGTACAAAAGATCTTTTTAAATAACTTAGTAAAACAAACAAAACCTGAACTCTAGCATAATTATTACAGAATAATACAACAGCCTTACCAACATCTATTTGAGTACCGATGCAGTGTAGTCCAAGCCAAACGAAGAAGGAGAGCTTAACTATACTCTACTAACCTGGCAATCCTGAAGTGGTTGAAAACATGCTATGACTCTAACTATAATATTGACATTTCTAGCAATTCCATTTTCTTGTTTCAATGCGCAAAAAATTGTTTGGCTCGCTGCTTGGCACACCATTCTACTCACCCAACCCCTCAAAACACCAAGAACACAATCGTTCAAAGTATGGTAAAATAACACTAGCTGTTCATCAAGTGGGGGCGATGCCAATTGAACAACTGAAAGCTAGATTTACCTATTGTAGAAAAGATAGAAATGAGAGAGACCAGTAAATGGACGAATGAATCAATCCAATGGTTGAGCAACCGTAGTGAGAACAAACAAAATACGTATAGATGATTGATTGGACAATGTTTAGCTAATTTGGAGTACATAATAGGGAATGACGATGAAAAAAGTGGATTCCATGGAAAACGACTGATAGAATAAGTGGGATGCTAATGGAAATTTTAATCCGTAAAACAAACGAGTTATAGGATCCCTCTGCAATAGAGGTTCAAAGAGATGACTTTGGGATATACATCAATAGATAGGCTCAAAAACTATAGCATCCTATTTCACGTCCAAAAGAAACGCCACAATGACCTCCCAATCAAAATATTCTAGATTTCTGCAAAAAAAAAAAAAAGAACTCAAATGTCAAACCCACGTCTCTTACACGAAATCAAGGAAGTGATTCAAATGCAAAAGTAACTAGATTCTAGGACCCCAGATGTATAAACAACAAACATTAGTAAAAATGATTCATAAATTTCGCTAGTAGAAATAGAGAGACAACATAAAGATGAAGTACTTGCAAATATCTTCTCCAAACAGGTAGGCATCTCTTTTTGGAAAATAAATCGTTAGAAGACAAGAATCTACTCGAGTGATAGAAATGTAGCCAAAATCAAAATAATCAGGCAATTCGATCTCTTTGCTCCCAATTAGGCCATATGCTGTTACGAGTAACAATCAACTTAAAGTTTTGGAATAATAAGAATTAAGTTTTCTTGTGCTAAGATGAAAACCCACCATTAAAAAACAAAACTTGCAAATTAAGCTCCAACAAACACAACAGGAACAAAAAAAGGCAACAGGTAATGCAAAAGCCATAAAGGAAGTGATTCAAGAGAGAGAACGAACGCCTTCAAATAGACATAACTAAATACCAGTAAAGAGCAAAAATTTGAAAAATGAAAACTTCAATCAAAGCAACAGAGAGATCCGACATGAAAAATCCAAAGACCCACTAACAAAGATTAAACTTAAGCACCAAAAGTTCGAACACAAATAGTCCTCAAACCAAAAATCAACATCGAAAAGGGGAAGGAGCCTTACATTAAAACATAGGATTCGTAAGAAACCAGATTGAAGAAAAAACGTGGCTTTTAAGAAACTGAAATCTTAACAAAGGAGAAGAAAAGTGAAGATGGCTACTACTACTGTTACTTGCTTATAATGAGAGTAGAGAGTGAAGGAGGAAACATCAAGAGTAGTGGCAAAACACACGCCAAAAAAATAGAGCAATGACTCTCGTTACTTTAGGTTATGAGAGGAGTAATGCCCGAAAATAAAGAATCAAAATATAAGGTATCCAATTATAGTTCTTTATCAAATGTTACTTTTCATTTTATATCAATTTCTCTTTTCTCGTACCCACTAAACAAGCATATTCTGAGTCTTTACGCTTCTTTAGCGTGCTCTAATTCTTAAAGCGATACACAAAATCAAGTAGTATATATGAATTAAATAAAAATTATGATGTAATAAATATAAATTTACCTTTATTTTATTATTTATATATCACAAATGTTTATAAATTTTCCTATATAACACGATTATTCTTTTAAAATACCCATTGGCATTACATATATAATAGTGCTAATACTAACACATGATACTTTATACTTGTACATAACAGGTATCGACTAGTTTATCCCAATCAAGAATCTCGTACATGCCTAGATTTAGTCTTAAGATAATTCAGACAGCGAAATGATAATTACCCCTATTTAAGTTTTTAATAATTTGCTCAAATAATGAATTGATATATGCTCTAATGTGAATCTGAAATAATTTCCCAAAACAATAAAATTGGTATGTCTTATTTTGATGTCCATTAATAGCTACTAACTAACCTCACACTCACACGACATAACAAGTACATGTAAATCCTTCAAATGTAAGAATGACAATAAAACTCAAGCTTGGCCCAATCCACTTAGTTTTGATATGAAGTCAACAGGATTTAACTTAGCCCAATCCAATTAGTTATGATTTGAAGTTAACAGACATAATTTAAGTTGATTGAAATTTGAATTAAATTTAGACTTTTAAAAAATTTGATTATTAAGTTTAAATTCTACAATCCGGCTCGACCGAAAATTCAAGTGTATATATGTATATACAAAAGAAAAAAAAATCAAATGTTTAATCATATTCTCTTCTCTCTAATCTCTTGTCTAGACTGTGACTTAGGAGCTTCATTCTTTCCTAAATCACTTCATTATTTCATCTCCTTCACTTCTGTAGTAACTATCTTTCCACCTATTTTCACTTTCTTTTTATCGAATTATACTAGCTTGTTAAACTTCTTCCAAGTGAAACACAGATCCTTTGGTTTTATCATTTTCCCTTTCTGATAACAGTTTTCAAAACTCTAGACTTTTTCTTTCCCAACAATAAGCAAGAGCCATTGACTCCGTGAATTTTTTATATTTTATAGAAAATAATCATCCCAAGTGTACCATTGAATTAGAGACCATGAACTTAATTCAACATCTATATTCGTGTTTAAAAAAGTCCTTATTATAGAGTTTCAAGTTTCGTATAATTCACGGCTATTGGGCATTCATCACTTATTGGCTAGAGATTGGATTGCAAAAACTCGACATGTTTTCAGAGAGGGTAATAGAATAGCGAATTGGCTAGCTAATTTTACCATTTCTCTTGAGCTTAGACTCTACTTTTTTTAAAACTCGCCTGTGGGTTATCTTTCTATCTTCCTAGAGGATATTACTGGAGTCTCTTTTCCCCGTTTAATAGCCTAATGTATTTGTTACTAATCCATTTGAAAAAAAAACTATTTGTTGATTGACAAAAAATAAAGGAGAACTAGGTGAGTTGGGAGTTTGGATAGGTTAGGAAGAGTCAAGTTGGAAGTTGAATGGGTAAACTTCAAGCTACTTAAAGTATTATCGAGTTCAGGTTTGGACAGCATATGATCCAGCCTTAGTTGAGTTTCGAGCGACCTGTATAAGGCTTTGGACTAGACTAGGGCTACCTTAAGCTCAGTCTGACTAACCCATTATCAAGAGCCTTACATCACATTCCCCAATATGCATAAAATAAATCACATAAACACAGCACCAGCATCATGAAATGCAATCATAAATAACACCCAAATCATCAATAGTATTTGATTGATATAGGAAAGCACACTTCACATGCACATTATTAATTATATGTCAACAATCACATAATTCTATACTCGATAAATAAGTCTCTCTAACTCATTAACTTAACAAAATTCTAAATATACCACACTCTTATATTGAGTTTTTACAATTTGAACTTAACTTCAATCAATTTTAGATATATAGATAATTACTAATCACATAATAAAATATTTAAAATGCACAAATAATAGGAAAAAGAACTTAAAAAGTTGTAATTGATATATACCATCAATTTCCATACAAAAACTTCAAACTCACTTTTTGAAACAAACAATAACCTAAGCACTTTTTGGAACTTTGTAAGCCAAATAAAAAGTCTAGAAGATGTATTGTAATTCTCCCTAGACATTGGTTTTCTTCAAGTTCTCGTCACACTTTATCACTAACCAAATAAAAAGTCTAGAAGACATATTGTAATTCTCCCTAGACGTTAGTTTTCTTCAAGTTCTCGTCACACTTTATCACTTTTCTCTATCTCTCACATCTTAAAAAACAAAAATTATCAACAATTTGAGGTTTTGCTTGCCTATTGATTTATTCGAGTAGTCAGACATTAGTTTATAAAAAATCATGCCATTATTGACTAACTGATTGTAGAGGTCCGACTAATCGATATCAACTATAGGTGATTCTGTAACCTCTTAAATATTTTCAATATAATATTTCTATAAAATTATGTGCAAAATTTCGAGCATGCCCAGCAATGATAACAAACTAAATCAAACATAATTTTTAAAACAAAATTTACCTTTCTTTCTTAAGTGTTATCAGTATAATTAATCAATTGCACACCTAAATATTTATTATCAATCTCTTAACAAATCTACACTATTTAAAAGTATTCCTAAAATATTAAATTTCATTGAATCATAAACATCACATCTATCTATCTTGTTATATTATTCTTGGAAGTTCATGGGTAATTGCAAACACAACACTATTACTAACAGAAATAATTAGGTCTAAAATCTTTTTCTGTTTTCATTAATACTTAAATTGTAACAAGGCTTCTGGGATTTTAAATAGCTACTAGACAACAAATATTTTGTTATAGCTATAGTTATATAATGTACAACTACAATGCAATTGATGGTGGACTGTAGTGATCTTAATATCGGTTGTATCAATCACCAAATGGTAAGTGTACGGAACATATAAAATGGTAAGTGTATGGAACAAGGCTATCGATAGCTCCTTTGAACTTGTTAGTCAAATTAGAACCATAAGCAACATTTGGCTAGCTTGCGCTAACCCCTTTCTGATGGAGGACCATTAAGCCCAAGTTCAAGACCAAGAAGAAGCCTTTGAAGGTGAGGAGAATGATGGAGGTCGATCAACCCAAGCATTAGAAGATGTCACTAATATGGGCTTCAATCCAATAAGTAGTGATGAAGAAGGCATGGTCGAAGAAGAAGAACTTGAAGAAGAGCCCAATCTTATTTTGAAACAGCAAATCTTGTTGGAGCCCTTTGGAGTTTGCCAGGCCTTGAATTATGAAGTCCAAGCGCAACCATTTGAAGGAGTTATTTTAGCCATCAAAGGGAGTTTTTGCTGTGCACTTTGACATGGTTTTGCAGCCCAAAAAGCATCTCAAGCCCAGCCAAAGTGATGAGAAGAATAAGAGCCTTTAATTCTAAATTTACTTTCCTTTTATGCATTGATTTATTTTCCTTTAAGAGACCTTTTATTTGCAGCCATTATGATAGTAGTTATGAAGGTTTTATTTCCTTATTTATGATATTTAATGGTAGTATTATAGGCTGATGAGAAACCAAACTTGCGGTTATCCATCAAGACCTTTAGTTTGCCTTACATTTCCTTATATATACATTTGTAATCTCTCTAACATGGACGATTATGCATCAAAAATTAAGAGAGAATTTGCTTTTGCAATTTATTATCTTTCCTTGGATTTTGTTAGTTTCCAAAAACTAATAGGGTTTTGTTTTTTCCAAAAACACTCATCCTTTTCATTCATTTCCTTATTTAATTCCATTGTCACACCTTTCCAGACATAGCTGGACTAAATCTATCATAACTTCTAAACCATTGCTCCAATTGAAAAACTTCCTTCTTCAAAGTTGTAGTTCACTTCTTGAACTTCAATTTAGCATCAAGAACCATCAGAAAATTCCCAGTTGTTTGCCTAGAAATGCACTTTCAAATTGTCTAACTATTGACCCTACAGTTTCAACAATTTCCTAATCCAGAACCTATCTATCAAGAAAATTTGTAACTTTTTTTCTAGACATTAGATTGTCACGATTCCTTCACCAAAGTTGTATCCAACATCCTATTCTACAATTTTTATTCAAGAATCACCTCCAAATTTCAAACCATTTGTCTGAAATTTGCCTTACATTTTGCCTGTTCGTTTGTACTCAGGAAATTTCAATTTTTACAAAACTTCAACCATCATACCTAAACACCATAACCATCACTTCTAGCCACCTTAGACTACCACACTCCATCATTTTGGTATCAGAGACATGGATTTGATGACCTAGGATGTTGGGATTGAAGGTGTTCTCTTAAATTTTCAATTTTTGTTCAGAATCCGTCCAATTTGTTTTGAGTCTGCACCATGACTCTTCGAGATATTGAAGAAAGAAGGAGGTAGAGAGAATTGCGCCATCAACTTGAGTCATGGAACATTGAGGAAGAAAAAATGAGAAGGAGAAAGGAAGAAGATGAAGTAATCTAGAGT
>JANIJH010000224.1:14995550-15013486 GCA_024520975.1 Erythroxylum areolatum
TGTAAATTTGTATTTCCGCATATTTGTACTATTATTTCAGAGGGCCCAATTGATTAGTGCCGTATTGTAATATGATTATTGAAATAGTATTTTGATTGAAAATGTTTCGTATTGCGGGCCCAAATTGTTTACTGATATGCGCCCACTCGATTGTTTTCAAAAATAAAAATGTCATACTAAGTATTTGAATTGTTTTAACTGCTCTAGCATACCACCCTTGCGGGTCACGGGCTCGGATATCACCGTCGATGTCGGGTTCGAGTCTCACGGGAGTGGGGTGCTACATTCATAGGTGTAGAAATTATGTGTCAATTTCCAGGAGAAAACTAGACTAATTGAGACAAAATTAGTTAAAGTTGTCTTATGGAAAGTTGTAGTTTATCTTTCTAGCTTTCCAACGATATATAGTATGGAAAATTAGGGCATAGAAGTCGAAAGTTATGGTTTTTATAAGGGAAGATATTTAGAAGTATGGAAAATTGGGACATCGAAGTCGAAAGTTATGGTCTTTATAAAGGGAGATACTCATAAGCATAGATGCATCGTCTGTAAGGATGCATTGTTTGTAAAGATGCGTTGTCTGTAAAGATGCATCGTCTGTAAAGATGTATCTTCTATGATGACGTCATATTATCTGTAATGACATCATATCGTCTGTAGAGATATATCGTCTGTGATGACGTCATATCGTCTGTGATAATGTCATATCGTCTTAAAAGTTGCATCATCTTAAGCTGACTTTGCTTTGTCTTAAATTGACTCTGCTTCGTCTTAAGAGTTGCATCATCTTAAGTTGACTTTACTTCGTCTTAAGTTGACTCTGCTTCGTCTTAAGTTGACTCTGCTTCATCTTAAGAGTTGCATCGTCTTAAATTGACTTTGCTTCGTCTTAAGTTGATTTTTGTTTCGTCTGTCTTTTCACTTAGTCTGCTTTTTATTTCGTCTGCCTTTTGCTCCATCTGCATTTCGCTTCGTCTGCTTTTTGTTTCGTCTGTCTTTTTGTTTTGTCTGCCGTTTTGTTTCGTCTATCTTTTCACTTCATCTGCCTTTTCGCTTCGTCTGCCTTTTTGTTTCGTCTGTCTTTTTGTTTCGTCTACCTTTTTGTTTCGTCTGTCTTTTTGTTTCGTCTGCCTTTTCGCTTCGTCTACCTTTTTGTTTCGTCTGTCTTTTTATTTCGTCTACCTTTTTGCTTCGTCTGCTTTTTGATTCGTCTGTCTTTTTGTTTCGTCTACCTTTTGCTTATGTGACCGAGACTTCTTACTCTTTA
Organism: Erythroxylum areolatum; assembly: GCA_024520975.1. Taxonomy (NCBI): domain Eukaryota; kingdom Viridiplantae; phylum Streptophyta; class Magnoliopsida; order Malpighiales; family Erythroxylaceae; genus Erythroxylum; species Erythroxylum areolatum. The sequence goes on from JANIJH010000224.1 coordinate 14,996,818, forward strand.
CACTATTCGTCTGATACTATCGTCTGGTCCATTTTTGACCCTTCAGACGATAGAATTTGTCTTCAAGGTCTTCATGAAAGTGGTAGATCTTGAAGTTCTTTTTCGAACTATCCAAAGAACACCCTAATCCGATATCCATAGTGAGAGTTATTCTAGATGTCCCAAAACAAGTTTAGTATAGTTGAGGGCAAGCACTGTTTCCGTCAAATGTCTCCGAATGCTGGGCTCTGGAAGTGAGGTCCAGCATTGACCTATTATTGAAAAATATAGGAGATGATAGATATTTTCTTATTATTAATGAGATTGTGCAAAAAGTAAAAAAGTTGACCAAGTTCGTCTATAATCATACATAGGTCTTGAATTAATAACAAAAGATTTCACTAATAGTAGGAATTTGTGTCATCTTACTATTACAAGATTTGTAACTTATTTCTTATCACTTCAGTGTTATATTTTGATAAAGAAGTTGAGATAAATGTTTACAAATGATAAGTGATTTGCATCTCAACATGCTAGATCTAATATTGAATTGAAGATTTCAATAATTATACTTAAAGATTGTGAATTTTGGTCCTAATATCAATTTGTCATCCTAGTTTGTGAGTCTTTGAGGAAGGTACTTCATCTGGATGATAGTGATGAGAAGGCAACAATAGGTTATTTTTATGATGTGATGGAGAGGGCGAAGGAAGCAATCAAGACCAATTTAAAAAATAGGTCTTCTTTATATGCTTCTTATCTTACAGTCATCAACGAGAAATGAGAAAAACAACTTTACTCTCTATTTTTTGTAGCTAGGGTATTTTTTAATCTTAGTGTCTATTTTAAACCAAATTTTACAAAGAAAACTAAAGTTTATAGAGCAAAGCTATTAACTATTACAATAATTATTACCCATGAAATGATGCAAAATCTCCTAAGCTTATGAATAAAGATTTATAAGGATGCTTTTAGTGATTTTGAGATGTCCAATGTTATTTGTCAAAAAGATAAATTTAATCTAGATATGTATTTTTTCACTTAAGAGATAAACTTAATCTATATATATATTCACTTTTATAACATTTTGAAAATTAATCATCAGTTTATTTTGTTTAAAATGTTACTTTTACTGTTTTATAATTGCTTAGTGGGACCAATTTGAAAATGATATTCCAGAATTACAAAAGTTTACAATTTAAATTTTGAATCAATGTGTAAGTGTAACAAGGTACGAAGATAATTGGAGCACATTTGAATTTATCCATTCTAAGAAAAAGAATTGATTAGAACATAAAAGAGTGAACAACCTAGTCTTTGTTCGATACAATTTAAAGTTTCGAGAAATATTTGTTATTATCATTATTAAGTTAAATATAATATCTTGTAATTTCTTAATAATTTAATTTTATTTGTTTACTAGGATTCTTAACAGAATAAGTCGTTTGTATATCCAATTTACCTCAATCATATCGATCTTTTAACATATTGAGTTTTTGAGAAATCAAAATTGATATATAAGAGTGACTTGGAAGATAATCTTGGATGAGAAACTATTAACATATCATATGGTATAATGAATTTGAAGAATGATAATGATGAAGCTCCTCTCAATAATAAGAATTTTAAACCAAATGAGAGCTAAAGTTAATGTGATTTGAGCAGATATTCGATTAAATAAAGTTTCAAGTTTTTATTTCTTTTCTCTTTTTAATTTTACTTATATTTGATGTATATATTAAATTTTATATAGGCAATAATAACATAATTGTAAATATTTTTATTTTAGATTTCACTTTTGATTGGTTGTTTCTTCGATAAGAGATCTTATTGTAAATTGTAATACTTAGGGATTAATGGATCTTATTATTATTTTTATTTGATGTTTTGATATAATTATTATAATAAGATAAAATTATAATATTTTAATTTCTTTGTAATATCTTTAATTTTATATTTATATGAAGATTAAATGTTCTTTTTCTATATTAATTGTAATATATAAAAAGTAATATTAATAAAAATAAATAGATTATTATTATTTAAAATTTTTATTATTATAATTTTTAAAGACATAGTTAATGTAAAATTATAAGCATTTCTAATTTGTAGAAGTTATACGACAATTATGAGAGATTATTTTGTAATTTTAAAAAATTTAGAGTCTATTTTATAATTTTAAAATTTTACTTGAAATGATATTAAGTATTGATAGGTACCAACATAGTACTATACCCGAAGTAAATGCTGAATCGATATTGACATAGAATTCATAACATTGGGTGTATACATATACCGATTGATACGGAGAAGTTAATAATATTCCAATTATATGATCAGCTATGAGAAAATGGAAAGAATTTGGCCCGAGGAAAAAGAAATGGTTTGTAATGTATAGTATGGTATTTAGTACTTTAGCGACTCAAGAAGGCATCAAATCACAAAACCGGGCCCCTATTAATGATTCATGGATGACGGGAGCATGTCAATTTATCGGATTGGAGTATCTTATTTTCGTTAGGATATTTTAATTTTGTGCTATTTAATATGAGTAACATATTTTTGTAAATTTTATATAAATAGATGAATAATATTTAATAAAATAAGGTAAGAATTGATTAATCAAATAAGAGTATATAACATCTAATTTGGCAAGTACACTGAGTCGATGCCTTAACACAAATGATGAGGTTTTGTGATTATTAAACACTTGTTAAATTGTTTTGTTTAGGTTTTTTTTTACCCATGAGGTATTTTAGAAAAATTCTAATTATAAGAAGGCATCTTTAAGCCATCCACTTTCATATTAATCTTTGCTTGAATTTGGTAGATCCCTTGCGGGAAGTAAAGTTCTGGTCTTAAATTTTAAACGGCTGCATACATGAGAACGATTCAAACTTGTGTCTTCACTTAAATCAAGAAAACTCCTCACTAATTCACCTGCAACTTGGGGTTTTTTTTTTTTTTGTTGCCCGTGAGGTATCTTAGAAGGATCTCAATTATAGGAAAGTATCTTTAAGTCATCCACTCTCAAACTAATTCTCGCTTGAGTTGGACAGATCTCTTACGAAAAATAAACTCTGATCTTAAATTTTAAACAATTATATATATATATATATATATATATATATAAAGATCATTCAAATTTACACCTTATTTAAATTAAAAAAATCCCTTACCAATTTACTTGGAACTCGACGTTTGCTCTGTTTAAGTTTAGTAAAGAAAAGAATTAATTTTGGGATGGTACTGAATGTGACTAGACAGTTTTACGTTAGCCAAGTCTGAGCAGGTGATGGTCCTCCACCATCAGTCCTGATTGAATCCTTTCGGTTTCTGAATGGTAAAAGCCCGTGTGCCGAGAAAATGCAATAGCTCCGTAGCCTCAACACAACTAGTCATTTATACTTCTCGATTACCGTTCCATTCTAGCTGCTAATTGTACTGTACAAATAAAGGCTGAGTTTGTCAGAGTCTTAATAACTATTTATTTTGAGCAATTTAATATGAACTTTGTGGAATGGTCCAATTTCATATTATCCTCTGCTATTTGTCCAGAAGGAAAGTCAAAAGGGAGATATTCCACAAGCTCAAACGTGAAAATGACTTTCAGCAAAAATTTAAGGCTTTTATATAAAAAATAATCCAACAATAAATTGAATTGACGAGGAAATTCCATTTTTAGCATTTCCAGTGGAATTTTTACTAAATACCTAATAATTTATACGAGGAATAAAATTAAGTAGCCTAGCCACGCCGTTTCTTTTTAAAAAATGTATATTTATTTGAATATATGTATGTATTTATTTAGGATTTAATAACTTTTATTTATTTATATATGTGTGTGTGAGAGAGATAGAGATTAAAGTTTAATTTGAGCCAAGTATGCTTAACAGAATTTACCAATTATATAATATTACTTCGAATAACGAAATATGGTAATGCATTTATTATTTTTATACTAATTGATGTTTTAATTAGTTATTAAATCGCATGAAATCTTAAAATTAATTATATAATTCGTGTCACGTGAAGCTTGTTAGAAGAAAATGATATCACTTAAAGTTGTATTGTAATTAACCATCGTTCTTACTTTCTTTGTGTTCGAAATACGAGTCAAGTCGAGGAAAATAACATATAAATTGAGAATAGATATCTAACTAGACTCATTTCTCAAGGTTTGCGAAGTATGAGATACGTCAGAGATTTTATTATGGAGGGTCATCACTGCCACTGGTAGAGAACAGTCTTAAGGCACAACAACGAAGCAGCTCATATGTCACATCTTCAATTGGGTGGTGGAGGCACGGGGGACAACATGAATGTGTATATGATACTTAATGGACGGTTGAGATTAAAGGAATGTTGTCAGAGCAGATAAGACCATGCAAAGCTAAAGGAGAGGCATTGCATTTATGTGACGCAAGTCCCTTGGTTTTGTCTGGAGCTTACGTTCCAAGTTAGACTAAAACACTGTCCGGAGCCTGAGAGAGACGAGAGACCCCGTCTATTCGAGTTGCCAAACCCTAGCTACATGCATCAGACTTGATGATAAATCAAGGGACTAAAGATTAATGCTAATGTCAGGAGACATGACCGAACAGTTTTTGGTAGTGCTCAAAACATTAAAAGCGCATGCAAAAATGTTACTGAAAAAATTATAGGTGTTTTGCAAACTTTCATATTTTACAATAGTCGCTTTTAGTAGAAAAATTAGACGAATAAATATAAATCGTCATCGATATTTGTTATAATTGTTAAAGTAGTTTGACGTATGTTGTTTATATTTGTAGAGTCTTTACTTAATTTAATTCTTTCACTAACGATAATAGTTTTGCACATGATAATACTGAACTGATACCACTTGACTTTTGACATTATCTTACACCTAATAGTATAACCGTCTCATATTAATCTCAATAAAAGATTTTTCTCAACAATCTTATAACGAAAGAATATTAAATAAATAATTTAAGTAGTTAAACAAAATTCAACATAAATGGAAACACTTACGAAATAACCGAAAAACAGCTTCCTTATAGGTTCAGCTCCACTGAAACAGGTCTGAAAGTTTTCACCACAAACTATGGGCTGATTTATGAAAATAGCAATATTAATTCACAACTACAGTGTGATGACATTGAGTATGACAGCCCACGCAAACAAACCACTCCAAGATGTTGCAACCACAAAGAAATCAGTCAACAAATGTTACTGCCAAAGATGGAATTATACTAACATGATAAATAATCGAATCACTCATTCAATCTCCTTTTAATCACCAAACCAAAAGATCCATAGCCTCACCTCGCACATCATCTGCAACCAAACAAAAACTACTCAAGGAATGAGTCACGCATGCAAGAAGAGACACACACAACACACCCAATCTGCAGCTCCCACACAATATCCTTCAGTCCACAAACACGCTAATTGAACTAGAACCTAAAAAGACTCACGGCTACAACAGGAACCAAAATCAATTCACAATAAAACCCAACTGAAGTCATGCAAATATCATAGGAAAAGTCACAACTATGCACATACACTCATCAACATGTGTTGTGTGATTCACTAAGGACTCATCCAACATTTGTTTCCCACTACACCAAAGAGTCTTCACACACGTCACCAAGTAACAGCCACATGAATCACGTTGTTCTACCCAGAAAAATCAGCAATAGATATATTAATATCTTGACCTAATCAGATGCTAGATATCATCAAAATTTAACTTAAAATCTAGCTGTTGTTGTCTCATATAACTTGTCATTTTTTCTCCTTAAAAAATGACATCATTTCAGCTTATAACATATGAAAAACTTAGCCATATTATAGATACAAAAAATCAACCAAAATCTCCTTAGACAGCCATTATCCCAAAATAGGATATACATTGAATCTCATATTGATTAAGATTTTAATTTCAATCAACGTTATCTCAAAAGAATCCGACATAAAGCCAACTAAGTCCAATTACCAAATAATGACCAAAATTAAGTAATAAGATATAATAACATATATCTTAACAATCTCTCCTTTTTTGGCATTATTTGTCACATATTAATACTCCTCCTGTCAACAAAAAAACTCCCCCTAAAGAAGATAATTAGACATGTAAACATCGAATGCACAAACCAAGAACTCTCTCTTAATTAAATATCAAGCTCCAAAGAACCTCCAAAGAAACAATAATAAATAATTATCCAATCATCCAAATTTCTCCCTCCTGGGACAAAAAGATGCTAAAAAGTAAGACTAATATTCATGAAGATACCTTAAAATCTCTCCCTAAATTAAACAGTCACAAAAAACAATTTGATGTCTACCTTTTGGGACAAAACAATGCCAAAATGAAGAATGCCTTCAATGTGAAATCTCAGTGAATAAAGAAGCATAAAAAATTAGTAATAGTGCAGCAGAAGAATCATAAGCACTTAGTGCAATAGCAAAAGGCAAGATGACATTTTACTACCAATTAATACATATGCTAACATATCATTACTCACTTCAATTCCATCTTCATAAGACTGATTAAATTTATAAACTCCATCATCAAGCATAGCCTCATGTACACGTCAATTAATTAAACCTTAGAAAACTCATAAATAAAAACTCAAAACGCCTAAACGATAAATCCTTCGACCTCTTTTTTTTTTAATAAATAACATCAAACTATACTTCAAAATTGTAAAGCACACAGTCCCTGTGCTCCTTGAAGAAATTCAAACCTGGGCTTATTCCTCTTCACATTATCTCGGTCATCAATTATCTGGTTGATTTCTTCATCTGAAGTGACTAACTTATCCTCAGTCTGAGCAGTTTCTTCAAAAGCATAAACTAATTGTGAATCTAGAAAATTTCTTATTTTTTTCTTCACTACATCTTTGTGCTTATACTTGACGCTTTATAACCCAAGAGTGTTTCGTTAACATAGGTTGCTACTAAAAATTTAATGGAAAGTGTCTAAAATTTTAGTTCTTACCCCTTTGAAACGTCATTTGTAACAACTTGTAACATTTAGGTCTTATGTGCCTAATTATTCCACAAAATTGACATATAGGTATGAACCTCCGATTTTTCTTTAAGATTTCTCCTTGGACATATTTGGTTGTACCAATTTTCTCATCGTTCAACTTGGAACATTCACCTCTATAGCCAATGTCTTTAAGGTCTTCTTTAGTCTTACCAAATTTCAATAACTTTTTTAGCTTTTCAATACCTCCATTTAACATTTTTATTCCCTTTTCCGTGCTGACTAGCTTCAAGTTTGTTTCATTAAGCTCATCTATTGTAGATAACAATTTTTCAAGATCTTGAATGGTGTTCGTCATGGTAGAGTTTTCCTCCTTCAACTTCTCATTTTTCTTACATGTATAGACTCATTTAGCATACATTAACTCATAAGCTTGATAAATATCTTCCTTTTTATCATCTAAAGCACTGTCATCACTTTCATAATCTGATATTGAGCTTTAAGCTTATTCGTCTACGTTTTTCCGAAATTTTTTGATTTACTCACATTTTCGTCATCGGTTACTTTCTTTTTAGTTGCTATAAAGCAAGTAACTAGACTTTTGTTATATAAAGCAACTAACGTAGCATTATTCTCATCTTCTTCTTCATTATTATACTCATTTCCAAATTCATTCTCACCCTAAGTGCTTATATAGGACTTCCCTTTTCCCTTTTTCAAGATGTTAGCACATTCCGCTTGCATATGTCTAAAGCCATGATACTCATGACATCGAATTTTCTTTAATTTGCTTTCACCCTTTTGAGTTTTCCCTTGTCGTTTGAAATAACTATTTGATAAGTGTCCACCTTTTTACCTAAAATAGGATCTATCCTTCTTCACTTTCTTTAACCACTTACTGAAATTTCTTGTAAATAACTCCATATCCTCATTCTCATCAGATTTATCTCCTAAGTCATTCACGACTTTACCAATCTCAATTTGCAATGCGAATCCTTGGTTCTTCTCTCAATTGTTCCTCATCAAATTCATCTCAAAGTTGATAAGAATCTCAATTACCTTATCCAAAGACAATTCAGTAATATCATGGGCTTCTTCAATGGCTGCAATTTTTAGTGTGAACCTCAGAGGCAACGATCTCAATGTCTTTTTAACCAGTTTCAGGTTAGATTACTTCTTCTCGAGCTGATGTGCTTGATTTGCTACTTTTTCTCTAGTTGATGTGCTTGATTTGCTATGTCACGTAGTTTCTCATATAAGTCTCCAATCAAATCTCATAGCCAACATCTGAAGTTTTGAGGCAATCACATATTTTGATCCTTCATGTATAGTCTGCAAAGTGTCCCACGCTTCTTTCACCGATTTACAAGCTGATATCATTGAAAAGCAACCTTCATCAATGGCATTAAAGATGGCGTGCATAGTTTGAGAATTTCCAAATGCTCTCTCTTCTTCAGCCCTTATCCACTCAGATACATCTTTAAGCATTGCATCTGTGTTTTCATTAGTTGTCACTGGATGTGTCCAGCCATTTAAAACTGAGCTTCATGCTCTTGTTCTTTGTGCCTAAATGAATACCCTGATTCATAATTTCACGTAGGATAATTTGAACCATCTAATAGCAGTGGCCTACTGATTGATACCCCTTTTCTTATAGTCATAATTGCGAAACAAGGATCTAAGCTAACTTGTTGTATCAAGTTCTGATTCGATAACCTTGCTCTGACACCAATTGAAAAAACCATAGTGGTGTAGTAGTGTCGTAAACTTTCAAATTTTGACGCAGTTGTTTTAGTATAATCAAAAACCAAAAAAGTTAAATGAACAAATATAAATCAACACTAATATTTGTTAATGCATTTTGACATACCTTGTCTACATCTACGGGACCTTTACCTAACTTAATTCTTTCACTAATGATAATAGTTTTATACAAGGTTTTACTGAGCCGATACCATTTAATTCTTGATACTATCCCTCATTCCCACTACGTGTGAAAGAATGTCATACCTAATAGTACAACCGTCTCGTATTAACCTCAATAAAGGATTTTTCTCAACAATCTTATAACGAAAGAACACTAAATAAATAACTTAAGTGGTTAAACAAAATTCAACATAAATGAGAATACTTGAGAAGTAACCAAAAAACAACTCCCCTATAGGTTCAACTCCACTGAAATAGGTTTGAAAGTTTTCACCATAAACTATGGGCTGATTCACGAAAGTAGTATTAATTCGTAGTTGTAGCATGAAGACACCAATTATAATAGCCCACACAAACAAACCACTGCAAGATGTTATAGCCACAAAGAAATCAGTCAACAAACGTTGTTACTGAAGATGGAACTATACTAATATGATAAATAATCGAATCAGTCCTTCAATCTCCTTTTAATCACCAAATCAAAAGACCCATAGCCTCATCTCACACACGACCTACAACCAGAAAAAAACAACGCAACGAAGGAGTCACGCGCTTAAGGCGAGACACATACAACACACCCAATCTGTAGCTCCTACACAATATCCTTCAACCCACAAGCATGCCAACTGAACTAAACTCCAAAGAGACTCATGGCTGCAACAAGAACCAAAATCAATTCACAATAAAAAGCAGCTGAAGTTACGCAAATAACATCATAGGGAAGTCAAAGCTACGCACATACACCCCATTAACATGTGTTGCGTGATTCACTAAGGACCCATCTAACATTTGTTCCCCACTACACCAAATAGTCTTTACACCCAAAAAAATCAGCAATAGATAGATTAATATCTTGAAACAATCAACTGCCAGATATCATCAAAATTTAACTTAAAATCCTACTGCTGTTGTCTCATATAAGCTGTTGTTTTTTGACGTAAAAAACGACAACATTTCAGCTCATAACACATGAAAATCTTAGCCATATTACATATACAAATAATTAGATAACCATTATCCTAAAATAGGATATACATTGAATCTCATCTTGATTAAGACTTTAATTTCAATCAACCTTATTTTGAAAGAGTCCCACATAAATTCAACTAAATCTAATTATTAAATAATGACCAAAATTAAGTAATAAGATATAATAACATATATCTTAATAGTTATGATAGTTTTATATCAGGGCCGTAATGTGTACAGGGATAAAGATTATAACATTTGTTTGCCAAGACACAGTACCAGGCACTCGCTAAAAGTTTCACCCTCGTAATCTTATGTTAATAACACCCTATACGAATTCAATCTTTCTCCAGGTTCGTTATTGTTCCTCCAAATGAAGCCCCTCGAGTGACTATCATGGTCGTTTAGACGTATTTGAAATGTGATTGGTATGCCAAATTAATTTATAGGTGACTCTAAATGATGATTTGGTTATACAGTTCAATGTCTATCTTCGAAGCAACAAAATAGTGAAAGCTCTTACGATCCAAAAACGTTAGCTGCTATATGTAGAATGGAACTCTTTTGCAATTTTATGAAAAGGGCATCAAATTAGTTTTACAGTGGCGATTTGATTACCCTTTTAAGCGTTTTTACTAGTTACATTTTTATGCACTGCAATTAATTTCCCATGAGTTGAGCGCAATGGAAGACATGAAAGCTTACAATATAAAGAGTTACGGTCCTTTAGTTGAAACCTGTCAGGCAAATAAAGTCTCATTGATGGCGGGGCGTATTCATCACTCGCTTGGACAGCAAGTTGGCTCAACTATGGATCATTGAAGTTTGACAGAGAAAGATACGTGACAACTTCTGTGTTTGAATCCAAAATCCAAATTCATTTTGGTGTATCCAATACATTCTGTGCAGAAAGTAAAATAATAATAGGATGATGATGATGATGACATAATCATTCACTCAACCCCTTCCCTCTCCATTTCCACACAGTTTCATCTCATTCACTACTACTTACTACTCACATTCCACTAGATTCCTTATCCCTCTCTTACTCTGTGCATGGATTCAAAACTACACTTTGAGTGCCCCACTTCAGGGAAACATCAGCATTACCAATCTGCAATTTTTGGTACTTTTTCTAACTTTTAACCTCTCTTCTTCATATTCTTCATTGTTCACTCTTTCTCACACTATCCCTCTCCATTCCTTTTGTCTCTGCCTCTCTGCTCTGTCTCTCTATCCCTCTATTCCACTGTTTCTTTTTCCCTTTTCCCATTATTTATATTTCCTCTTTACAGCTTATTCCATTCTCATAACAGATAAGAACCATTAAAAAAGAAACTTTAATAACCGAAGGGAGATTATTGTCATACATCATGTCTGCTTCAACTTCTTCTAGGTGGTGCCCAACACCTGAGCAGCTTATGATCTTGGAGGAGTTGTTTAGAAGCGGGATTAGAACACCTCATGCATCCCAGATTCAAAGGATCACTGCCCACCTCTCTTTGTACGGAAAGATTCAAGGCAAGAATGTGTTCTATTGGTTTCAAAACCACAAGGCCAGGGATAGACAGAAGCTTAGAAGGAAACTCATTAAACAACTCCACCAGCAGCAACTGAATTACCATTATCTTCGCCACCTTGAACAGCCACAGTACAGGCCCTCAAACTATCATCTCCTTAACTACCTTTATCTTCCCACACCACTTTCAGATATCCATCAACTCCCGTATCATACCTCAACTGGTTTTCATCCTCATCAGGTAACATTATCAAATTCTTGCTTCTTGGCGTTCTTAGTTGTTCCTAGCTACCTGCTTTGAGAAACCTATTTATGTATCTTGCTTCAGGGACAGAATTAGTCACCAGAGTTTTACATACCTAGTTAATTAATCACCATTTCTAAGACGCATACACGCAGATACTATAGATTTTGGTAAATGTATAATACATTGTGATACTTTCCTGACGAAAACCAACAATATTCTATTTCATTTAGTACACAATTCTCCAAACAAGGTTATAAGTTATTTTTCTTATGAATGAACTTTTATAAGTTATTTTTCTTATGAATGAACTTACTTATTTAAGCTGGGGTCTTATACTGCATAACAAATGTACAGTAAGCTAATTATGAACAAAAACGCCTGCATCGACATCAGAGATCTGTTTACAGCTCTGGATAGGCGTTGGGTTTCAACTTTTAAATGCTGGCTATGAGTTATCACTTAGCACTGACAACATCATGTCACTAACTAGGATTAACCAAGACAGGATGAAGTTATAGCTAGGGCTTCTATTCGTGGTATAGCCTGAAAGTAAATGAGATAGTTTTGTTGAAAGTTTGTTTGAGTCTTTAGGCAACTCGTATTCGTTCTGTTGGTTCATTGCAAGTAAGATTTAATCTCTTCTTGTTTCAGACAAACTTTGTTTATTAATTGTCTTTTCTAAACGCTGAATGAGCTTCAGTACTAGTAATTGACTGTTTTTCGAACTGTTTTTGGATCAGGGACGACTTGAATGTGCACCACCAGAACTGATGAAGTACAACAATTGGAAGGTTGAGATGCCATCGAGGGTCCAGACGGAGAGTTCCATGAGGATAACGTGCGGCCATGATCGGATGATGTCGACGGTGGACATTGGTCCAACCTCCCATTGCTGTAAAAGACCACTGAGAACCCTTGAACTCTTCCCACTCGCAGCTACTAATCTCAAAGAAGAATCCAAAAACTCATCATCCAAGCATCTATCTTTTCACACACCCACCAACTAATATACATCCAACAGTGTAATCCTTTGTTGCCTTGCTAATAGAGGTAGTTTGAAAATCTGGATTTGACTTAATGTAGTGCGAGATATTTGCCTTGGTTTCTGCTACGATAAGTATAGAGGTCGAACGTAGGTAGGGCTCTAGATGAGCGAGAAAGATCCGAATTGTCTGGTCAGTATATTACTGGTCCTTTCAACTTATCTTCTTTCATCTGCTGCCTTGTCTGTTTAATATATAATAATGTTCATTTTCCATATTTATACCTGCATTGGGTTTCAAAATTGTTTGGTTTTGTGTACATTTTCATTGTTTAGTTTGTCATTACGCATAAACTATTGCTGTCAAAATTTCCACCAGTACATAGGACAGCTACAGTCATATAGTACCCAGCTTTTTTCGCTTGTTTTGGACCTTTCGGACAAGTCAAATGCTGATATTGAAAGCACATCTTAGTTATACGGAACAAGAAACACAAAATCCGTCCCAGAGAAATTATTTTTCAAAAAGAAACAAAATGTAGCAGCTACATGGGCTGCATTCTGCGATGGTGATTGTACGGATGAAATAATTCCAAGACACAAAAAGATGTAAGTGATCTGATGGTGATAAGAGGCATTTCAAGTAGCCTACGCTGTACACAAAGAAAATTGTGTTGAGTAATGTTAAATTGTTAGTTAGCTATTACATCTTCTTGAATCAAAACATGCTATTACTTAACGTCTCTCTACTTCGGCGAGACAGAATATCCCAAGCCTCTTTCGAGGTGTTTGCAGTGGCAATAAATGGTATGATGGTTGGTGAGAGAGCACCAATGATGATATTCAGAATCAGCTGATCTTGGCAAATTCAAACTTGATAGTTTGGGTTTGGTATAAGTATGTCATTGGTGGTGATAGTGGTTAGAGGACAGCTCTTGGTGCCATCAATATAACCTTGCAAATTATAGCCTATAAAGAAACTATAAAGAAACTATTGAATTGCATTCTCCAGGCAAGATAATTAGTGGAAGTAAGCTTCAAAGGAGCTTGAGCAGCTGGGTTAATGGTGATAATCTGGTGGGTTTCATCTGAAATAGGATTGATGATTGAGGCCATTGGGTTGGGATCGAAAAAAGGACGTTAGTCGGAGGCTTTGATACCATATAAGAGTTAGAATTGTATAGGAGAATGAATGAATTTATTCATGTATCACTTTTCTGTTTATATACACGTATACTTGTATATTTGAATATTCAAAACTAAAGCTATCTAATCCTATGATTGTGTATTCGAATGATTGTGAATAGATAACAATGAATCTGTTTAAACTTAAATTTGCCCTATTTGATTATCTACATTTGAGTTGTGGACTTGGGCTGGTGTAGGATATGGGCTTGCGATATATCCTTAATATGGCTCCTCAACCTGGTAGGCGTCGACGAATACCTAGCTTGAATTTCTGTCGGAGGAAGGGTTGTCGGGAGAGAGGTTTGATGAGGCAGTCGGTCGTTTGATCCGCAGCAGAGACATAAGAGACGCAGGATGCACCCGATTGAACCAGATCCCTAATGAAGTGAAAGTCAATTGCGACGTGTTTCATCTGAGAGTGAAAAATCGGATTGGAACTCAGTTGGGTGGCACCGACGTTGTCACAATAGATCACCGGAGTGTGTGACAACCCAATTCGAAGTCACCTAGAAGATTGCGTATCCAATTTAATTCAACAGCTGTGTTGGCGACCGCTTTGTACTCGGCCTCAGTTGATGACCTAGCCATCGATCACTACTTCTTTAAGCTCCATGACACTGGGTTTTGCCCTAGAAAGACAATAAAGGCGCTAGTGGAGTGATAGGTATCCTTGTCACCTCCCCAATCAGCATTAGAGAATGCGTGAAGTAGGGTTCCATAAAGTTGATTAGTGAAAGCATGGAGATTCAAATTAGAGTGTTGGAAAAATTGAATACCTTCATCAATGAATCTGACGAGATACCGAAGTAGTCGTTTTACAACCAGTCAGTGCTCAGTGATGGGACAATCATTGAACTGAGGCAATTTATTCACAACAAAGGCGATATTCGATCTTGTGAGTAACAGGTATTGTAGACTTCCGATGATCTTTCTATATTCACTTGCATCTATTAATTTTGTGCCTGAGTGTAGGGTCAGAGTCGGGTGACTCACCATAGGCATGAGCACGGGTTTTGCTTCATGCATCTTGGTGTCATATAGTAATTTAGTGATGTACTTCCTTTGAGAAAGTAAAATGCCTTGATTGTTCCGAATAACCTCAATGCCAAGAAAATAGGATAGGGACCCTAAATTCTTAACAAAGAACTTCTTAGCTAATAGACTGACATAATGATTGAGGAGAGTTGCATTGTTACCTGTGACGATAATATCATCTACATATACAATAAATATAATGATACCATGTGTTGTGTGATTGAGGAATAGGGAAATATCTGATTGCGAATTGGTGAATCTGGACTAAATCAAAAACTGTTTAAGTGCTTGATACCATGCTCTTGGTACTTGTTTAAGACCATAGATACCTTTCTTCAATTGACATACATGATGTGGTTTGTCCGGATCAATGAAGCCTTTGGGCTGTGCCATGAACATTGTTTCTGTTAAAGGGCCTTGTAAAAACGCATTATTCACATCTAGTTGGCGTAAATCCCATCCATTTGTGATAGCTATGCTGAGAATGATTCTAATAGTAGTTGGTTTCACAACAGGGCTGAATGTTTTAGTATAGTCAATGCCAGGACGCTGATGGAAACCTTTGGCAACTAGGCGGGCTTTGTACTTTTCAATTGACCCATCTGAGTGGCGCTTTATCCTGAAGATCCATTTGCAACCAATAAGGTTTTGCGAGGCCTCAGCTGGTACCAGCTCCCAGGTACCATTTTTGACTAAGGCATTGAATTCCTTTGAGCAAGCTTTGAGTTAATTACAATCCTTTAGAGCCTGCGAAATACAGGTTGGTTCAAATTTTGTATTACCTTGTAATTGAGCTATGAGACTTAGCTTTTGAATGGGCTTGTAGATATTGTTCTTTCCTTAAGTGATCATGGAATGACATGGGACTGATGCAAGGTGGTGCACTTGTGCTATCTCATTGTCTTCTCTTGAAGAGGTATTAACAACAGGGAGTGCCATATTCTCAGGTGCAGCATCGAGCAGATAAGAGGGTTCTGTAAGAGGAGGATGAGATGATGGAGGAAGGTGCAGTGTAGGTGGAAGCCAAGTAGCAGAAGGGTCAACTGAGGGTGATTCTGGAGACTGTGATAAAATGGCAAAGGGAAACACTGATTCCACAAATTTGACATGATGAGAGGTGTAAAGACAAGACATGTCACAGTCAAGGCAATGATAGTCACTCTGAGAAGGTGAGTATCCTACAAACACACAAGGCATGGATTTTGGTTCCACTTTGTTAGATGTGTAGGGCTTTAACCAAGGATAACACAAGCAACCAAAAATTCGAAGTTTAGAATAGTTTGGACTTGTGCGAAATAAACAGTGATAAGGAGTGGACATGTTTAAAGTGGCAATAGGCATACGGTTAATTAGATAAACTGTTGTGGAAAAAGCTTGTGGCCAGTAGGATGAAGCCATAGATGCATGACTTAGAAGAGTGAGACCAGTCTCAACAAATGTGTAGATGTTTCCGTTCTGTTACGCCATTATGTTTAGGTGTATGAGGTGGTGTGGTTAGGAAGGAAATCCCATTTTTGGATAGGAAATCAAAAAGAGCAATATACTCTCCCCCATTATCAATGTATAAAGTCTTAATAGATATGTCAAAGAACTTTTCAACAATAGCTTTGAACCTGATAAGGACAGCATTCACATAAGATTTTCTTTGTAAATGATAGATCCATGTGTATTTAGTGAAATGATCAATGAAAATGACATAGTATTTGCCATTGTCATGAGAGTAGATAGGAGAAGTCTATACATCCTGTTGGACCCATGGGTTGCGAACCCCCATGACCCCCAACTGTTGAGCCCATGGGTTGCGAACCCCCATGACCCTCAACCTTGCCAGGTATTGTCCCCTCTGGC
>JANIJH010000224.1:15046477-15059715 GCA_024520975.1 Erythroxylum areolatum
ACTTCCCAAATTGTCCCTATACCATCCTATTCCTTTAATTTTTCTAACACCATACAAACTCTCACTTAATCTTAATTCCCTCAACCTAAGCAAATAAAACCCTCAAATTATTCTAACCTAAAGCAATTAATCAAACTCAACCTCAAAAAAAAAAATTGAACATGCTTATTCAGTATGAAAAAGGAATCGGGGCCCAACAAGTGATTTTATAAATTTCAAGAATAATACATTATATTTCTAATCCAAAGATTTTTAATATCTTGTACTATTTATATATCAATTATTAAGGTGTATAAAATATTATTAAAGAATCATATAATTATTTTATATTTATTAGGATGACTGCTGACTACATGTTTTGGTATAATACAGATCAATAAGTTGGTTCCAGAACAAAGTGAATTGAATCTAACAAGCAAAATTTCTTACAATTACAAGCTTTATCTTCAGTATGAGTTTCAAGATCAAAATGAGTACTGATGGACTATTAAAGTTGCAGGGAGCAGGTTGTGGTATTGTGTTGCGCAATTAGGAAAGAACTATAACTTGGGTAACTTTTAATCCAATTCCTTCTCCATCTCCATCTCCATCTCCATCTATTGTTGAATCGCATGTAATTCTTCATGGAATTCATCTTTTAAAAGTTTTCAAAATTTATGAGGAATGTTAGAAAATGATTATGCAGAAGTTGTAAAGCACCTTATGATACGATTCCAAATGAGCAAGAGGAGTCCAACAAGCAAGCAGACACCAATGCAAGTGCGGATCCAACAGAAGGATACAACAAGGAGGAGGAAACCACTGATAATGGCTTAGCTCCTTTAAGGCATAGTACGAGAGTACGGCATATACCAGCCAAGCTTAAGGAATAAATGCAGAAGCACATGAATGAGTGAGGGGTAGTTATAGTGAGAGAATAGAATAACGATTTATACAGGTGCGTACAGCTGATGTGGTGAGAATCAGAATATATTAGAACTTGTAAGGGATGGGAACGGCACGAAATGAAAAGAAAATTATAGAAATTATTCTTCTCTTCCTTCTCCTGTTATTTCTTTAAATAACAAGCATATCATCTGGTGCTTTCATTGACCTCCATGGATGCACAACCACCATGGGCTCAAGCATTATAGGATACCCTGCAAGGTATTGATAATCACTTACAGGTAATCGAAAACCAACACCAACATAGACATGTAGAGAGGGAGGCCGTCCTCCTAATGGCCAATCCACCTTTAATCCAGTCTCTGAAGATTGACCTTCCAAAATTCTATGGGGACAACGTCCAAGGGTGGGTGTATCGCATTAATCAATATTTCAATCGCCATGACATCCCTCTTGACCAACATCTACCTATTGCTTCCTTACATATGGACGGACTAACGTTATCCTGGTACCATTGGATGCATGTAAATGGTCTACTATCTACCTGGGTTGCTTTCTACCTGGGCTGTTTTTATTGAATCTCTGTCCTGTCACTTTGGACCTTCTCTTTATGATGGCCTTAGGGGAGCCTTGGTGAAGCTACAATAGATGGCCACCATTGCGGAATATCAAGTTGCTTTTGAGGCATTATCCATTAAGGTGCATGAACTCAGTACGCCTTTTCTCATCAGCATCTTTGCTTTAGGCCTCAAACCTAAATTGAAATGTGGGCTGCAGATTGCCCAACCCCTTTTTCGTCAGTTGTTGTTTCTCTCACTAAGTTACATGAAGCCAAGTATAATGAACTACAAGCCACCTCTAAGACCGCCTCCTTCTCAATTACATGGCCTCTTACCCCCACCAAACCCCAAACTAGTCACCAACCTGCCAGTTTTACCCACCATCCAAAAAAATATCCTTATTCGCAAGCTGTCCCATAAAGAAATGCAACAGAGAAGAGCTCAACAACTCTGCTATAATTGTGATCAGAAATTTGTACGGGGCCATCATTGTAAGAACAAATTTCTTATAATGTCCTTTGAGGATACCTGTCTCGAGGAAGAACAAACTTCCACTGAAGCCTCACCAGTTGATATCGTCAAAACTATGGTGGAAAACACTCCACTAGAACCACCTAAAATTAGTTTCTTGGCCTTATCTGATTCAAAACTCTTTAGAACCTTTTAGTTTACTGGACAATGTGTGGGCCAGAGCATTCAAGTTTTGGTGGATAATGGGGTGACGAATAATTTTATTCATCCTAAGGATGTCAAGTGTTTAGGCTTTCCAGTCACGCCATGTCCTGGGTTCTTTGTCTAAGTCGAAAATGGTGACCGGTTACCCTATTTTCATGTCTGTAAACAAGATTAACTGACGTTGCAGCAACACTATTTCATCATGAATATTTTTGTATTGCCCATTGAAGGAGCTGAGTTAGTTATGGGATTACAATGGCTTTACTTGCTCGAACCTGTGCTCAAAATTACCAAACCAAAACCACGCAATTTACATAGAACTAGCAACCCATTATCCTTTATGATGAAAACCCTCCGTGCCCCTCTTCGATGTCCTTACACCAACTTACCAAAATTAACCACTCTGACCAAGTCATCTCATACCTTTATTTACTTGAACCATGTTACCAACTTTCTCTTTCCCACGTTACCAAAACCCCACTTGAAATTCCAGTTGATCTAAATCAATACTCTCAGGTTTTTCAAGCTCCTACTAGCCTTCCCCCATCTCGATTGTTTGATCACCGTATCCACCTCTTACATAACTCCCAACCAGTCAACGTTAAACCATACAGATATCCCCATTTTCAAAAAAGTGAAATTGAAAAACAAGTGGTTGACATGCTCAAACAAGGCATCATTAAACCTAGCACTTTCTTCTGCAACACTCCTCGTCAAAAAGAAAGACAGCACCTGGCGATTCTCTATTGACTATCGTTCACTGAATTCTATCACTGTCAAGGATCATTTTCCAATCCCTACCATTGACGAGTTAATAGACAAACTTCACGGTGCTATGATTTTTTCTAAATTGGATTTGATGGTAGGCTACCATTAGATAAGGTTGCATGACTAGGACACCTACAAGATAGCATTTAGGACTCATGAAGGTCATTATGAGTTCCTCATCATGCCATTTGGCTTGACAAATGCCCCAGTCACCTTTTAAGGAGCCATGAACACCATTTTCAGGCCATATTTGCGTAAATTTGTGACTTTTTTTGACAATTTGATTTTTAGTAGGTGTCTAACTGACCATGTGCAACACCTCAAACTGGTTCTATAGACACTCAAACTTCATCACTAAACTATCCAAGTGTGTTTTTGGTGCCACAAGTATTGAATGTCGTAGCCACATCGTGGATCAAGAAGGTCTCAAACCTAGTTAGAACAAAATTCATGCAATAGCCTCATGGCCTATACCCCAGACAGTTAAGGAATTAAGTGGATTCTTGGGACTTACCAGCTATTATTGTCGCTTTATTAAGGCCTACGCTATCATTTCAGCCCCACTCACAGATTTGTTGAAGCATAAATCTTTTCAGTGGACTGACGCAGCTGATGTTGCCTTCCAAAAACTTAAATCTGGCATGTGCTCTGCTCCTGTCTTGGCCTTGCCTAATTTTGATTAAGTTTTTGCTATGAAAATTGATGCTTCAATGAAAGGGATTGGCATAGTCCTGAGCCAGAACAAACACCCTATTGCTTTTTTTAGCAAGAAGTTAGACCCCGCATGAGCAAGAGCTCTACATATTCTATAGAGCCGTATGCCATCGTGCAGGCTGTCCTAAAGTGGCGATAGTACTTGCTAGGTAGGAAATTCCTTATTTATACTAACCATCGGAGCCTCAGAGACTTAATGTAGCAAGTAATCCAAACCCCAGAGTAGCAGTATTAACTGAGCAAGCTCTTAGGCTTTGACTATGCGATTCTTTATCGCCCAGGTAAGGAAAATAAGCCTACCAATGCCCTCTCCCATTCCTCTGCGGCAGTGCTCCTTTTGGAAGCTAGATAAGTTCTCAACATAGTGGACAACATCAGGAAAGAAAATCAAATGTCTCCGGAGCATAAGGAATTGAACAATGCTTACCATCTTGGTCATCTTCTTGATGACTATCAGATTGTGAATGGCATTATATTATTCAAAGGCAAACTCCTCTTGACTTCAGATTCTCCCCTTCGAACCACTCTCCTCCATGTATTCCACACTACCAAGCTCAGTGGACATGTTGGGATTTTAAAAACATACATGCAAATCAGCCAAAACTTTTGGTGGCCTAAACTTCGGAAGGACGTCGTTGCTTTTATCAAAGAATGTCAAACTTTTCAGTAGGTGAAATATTGCACTACACCGCCAACTGGTCTTTTGCAACTAATACCCTTTTTAAGTTATGTATAGGAGGACTTAACCATGGATTTCTTTACGGCATTACCTCCGACCAAAGGTTTGATTGTCATAGTGGTAGTGGTGGATAGACTTACAAAGTTTGCTCACTTCGCTGCCCTACTTCGTTCCTTTAATGCTTCAACTGTGGTAGAGAAATTCGTTGATATGATTGTTCGTCTATATGGCTTCCCAAAATCAATTACCACTAACCGAGACCCACTTTTTGTGAATCAGTTCTGGGCTAAATTATTTTTTCTCAGTGGCACTACTCTTCAATGATCCACCGCCTACCACCCACAGACGGACGACCAATCGGAAGTTGTCAATCGAACACTCCAACAATACCTCCGTTGTTTTGTGCATGAATGCCCCCATAAATGCTTGCAGGGTGCAATGCCACCTATCATACCTCCACCGAAATGTCGCCATTTAGAGCTCTCTAAGGTCGCGAAGCGCAACATGTTCCCGTATATATACCATGCACCACCAACATTGAATCCTTGGACACTTAACTTTAACACTGTAATGAGCTCCTCAAGTTTCTCAAACATCAGCTGGAACAGGCTAGGAACATAATGAAGCTAAAAGTAGATAGACATAGACAGAGCGTTCACTTTAATGAAGGATATATGGTCTTAGTGAACAACCTTATAGACAGCACTTAGTGTCCTTCAAATGCCATTAGAAGTTGGGTTTACGATATTTCAGTCCTTACAGAATAGCTCGTGAAATAAATCATGTTGCTTATAAATTGGAGTTACCTGCTAGGAGTCGCATTCATAATGTCTTCCATGTCTCTCTCATCAAGCATTTTCATGGACATCAGCCCGCTAGAGTCACCACTCTACCTTCATCTGCTATTGACAAGTCATTGGTAGTAGTCGGCCGTCGAATTCAAATGCTTTCTAATGGTCAAAAGAAAAAATAGATACTAGTACAGTGGAAGGGTTGCAACTAGAATCCTCCACCTGGGAGGATTTGATCCAGTTCACTAAAGAGTATCCTGACTTGGACCTTGAAGGCAAGGTCCATTTCGAGGAATGGAGTGATGATACGATTCCAAACTAGCAAGAGGAGTCCAACGAGCAAGCAAACACCAATGCAAGTCTGGATCCAATAGAAGGATACAGCAAGAAGGAGGAAATCAATGAAGATGGCCTGGTTCCTTTAAGGCGTAGTACGAGAGAACGGCATGTACCAGCTAAGCTTAAGGAATAAATGCAGAAGGATGTGAATGAGTGAGGGGTATTTATAGTGAGAGAATAGAATAACAATTTGTACAGTTGCATACAATTGATGGGGTGAGAATGAGAATATATTAGAACGTGTAAGGGACGGGAAAGGCACGAAATGAAAAGAAAAATTATAGAAATTAGTCTTCTCTTCCTTCTCCTGTTATTTCTCTAAATAGCAAGCGTAGCACCTTACCTTACAAATTACTATAGTATTGTCTGTCAAGAATGATTGTACCTTTCTAGACTTGAAGATGTCTATGTTTTTGGTCTTAGGCAAAGATAAAGCTGTAGCTGTTGGATTTGTCTCTTGTAATATTGCATTTCAATGAGATATTTTATGAGTTAATTATTTATGTAAAAAGTCAGTTTACAAGACATTAAATTAAATTATCTAATCCAAAATCGCATATTTAAAATTTTACACTCATAAAACAAATTTTCAAAGAATAATTTCTTGTACGTTATGTAATAAAAGGAGATGAGATAATGAACTCTCAAGGTACAAAATTTCTCTTGACTTATTGTTAAGCTCGACAAATTGTAACATCTAAAATATGTTCTCAAAAAAAATCTAAATCTAGGTAAATCCTAAAACTTAATGTCATGAATCTTGTGATGCATATACTATATATACACATTTTTCCTTTGTCGTGGGCTGAACAGCCGCTCTCAGTAAAATTCTATATAAGATTTTAGGACATCAAATGTACTTCGCCGTTCAGAAATTTTCCTTGTGGAACTGGAAGCGGGTTGTCGAATTCAAGCTAAACTCCTGACAAAGTTGCTTCAATGTTTTGGCAAGAACAACACTTCCACAGAAGAAGACACCTGCAAAACAGAAGGGGGAAAAAAAAAACTGCCAATCAATGAGCACAAGCTTCTAATGGTTCATGACGGCGGAATAACTCCCGATTATAGAAGGGACATGTCAAGCCAATTTCGAGTTGACAGAGAATACCACTTCTCTGTACTTTATGATAAACGAGCATTTGAATTTAAGGCCTCTAGGTTATTATATGATCTTGCGATATTTCAATTCGACTTACCTATCCTAGTAGACGGATATGTGTTTGCCATTTCAGATAACACCTTTCTCCAATTTGGTCTAGCAAAGTGCGTTCTTATCTGTCTCATGTAATCAAACTATGTTAGGATAACAATTTAAAAGGACATCTATAGTCTCCTGATCAGTAAATCCAACTTTTTTTGTACCCGGCTTTGGGAGACAATGTCAACCCCATTCTTGGCATGCTGTAGTCTCTGCACCATAGCAATAAGTGCAGACCTTGCATCTCCTTCTTCGTATACACTAGTCAAGTAGTTGTGCATTTCAATCATGTTCTGGGTCATTGAAAGACAAAAGTGTTACCCTAATCAGTGGCGCAAAGGAAAAGAAAGACGCAAAATTGTGGTACATGGAGATTGAAAAACATACAGTGCGGTCATATTCTGCTATGTCATTCATGACACCTTTAAACCATTCAAAAGAACCTTGTTCCCTTGTGACCCAGTAAAAATAGGCTCTTTCAGGATATTTTCTTGCAGATGACGCTTGGTCCTGTGTATGCAATTATTGTCAGGAAAATAATGTTTCTTGATAATTTGAAGATATTCCGTTAAGGAAATTAAATTTGGTTATGTACTACTAAACTCACCGGTTTTGGGGCGTGTAGCTTGATGTGATAGAGAAGATCCTTTATAATGCTAATAAATGGGGTTGCGCCGATTCCTAGACCTACTAGCAAGAGAATGTCATACTTCTTGTAATTCTGAGCAGGAGCTCCAAATGGTCCCTTGATAAGGATCCTTGGAAATCTGTCGTAATAAAAAATGAGATTATATACAGATCTCACGTGTTCTGAAGAATTTGAGCAGTTATACAACCACCCTACTCACGTTGCTTGTATTTCTTCATAATTGGAATCCGATAGTGCTTTAGTCTGCATTCTCATCAGGCTTCCTGGTTTTTGTTTTGCAGCTGGAGGTTCGCATAACTGGAAAATATAAAGACCAAAAGAAAAAAAAGTTTTATCAGTTCAGGACATGAACAACATGAGAATTAAGTGGATGAGCTATGAGGGCAGGAGCTGACACATATTCAGGGAACATAAATATCTGTCTATGTCAACTACTGTCTTAGAGATTGGAATGTAATTGCTTTAACAGCGTGACAAATTCCCTGTCATGACATACAAATGAAATAACATGAAAGCTTTTGTCTTGGCATTGTAAGATAATGTTCATATGCAACCTTTTCGAATTTCTTTCTGAGTGCAGTCGTCCAATCTCCTAATGTTCGTATGTGGACGCTCAAGTAATCGTCCCCAGGCGCAGAAGTAATTGAAAAGGGATGCCTGTACCAAATGAGAACTGTAGTGGTTAAACATGGAAATATGATGATTTCGTAGTTGATAAGAGATTATATCTTATTAATCACCATTCGAATTGTGATAAATCGGGGCACTTGACAAAAATGTACATTCCACTTTGGTACTTGAAGCCAGGAGGTTTACTCATGTATAATGCAAGAACGTTCCCCGAGTATACCACTGCCTGCAACGTCCAAAAGAGCGATAGAAACTGGAAGATAATTTATCCGCGAATGAAACTTGATGATATACATTTAAGGAAAAAGTTTCATACCTTAATGACGTTTACTCCATGATTAATCTGGTTTTGAAACCTTGAGAAGAGTCTCTCGCAGAGATACAGCAATACTGGCACGATTATATACATCCATGTCTGCATAATAGCAGGAGAAATTTAGCAACAGACTCACCCGTTGGGAATCTTAAATTATTGGAGGAGGTGGATCAGGTTGGACTCACTGTCTTTTCGTACCAAGGCTTGTCAAAAATGAGGACGTAGCCATGCAAAAAGAGAAGGATGTAGGAGAATATCAACAAGTGATGTGCATACCAAAAAGAATTGAAACCTGCCAAATGGTGAAATGGCCCTGGCAATTTGACAACATTCTTCCTGAAATAGTGTGTTGCCAGGGTAAATGAGTAGGTCATAATGAGAATCAAGAGGATCCCAGTTATGCCTACTGTAGTTGATAGGAGAGACCAATATGTTGGCTGTTGGTATTTGAACAGCGGTCCAACAACGGCCATGAATTTCTCTCTTGGACATGAAGTCAACAATGGGAAATTACAAGCCAAATGAGCTATTGTGTGGACTGCTGTGGCTATCGCTATCAGTAATGCAATCATCTTGTGGAAGTTTATATTGTCATCAAAAGGGATGAAATTATTAAGAAAAGATGATCTGAGCATAGTAAGTGTTTTCCGACAGACAGGAATAAGAATGAGAGCCATATCAAACTTGAGATTTTCTGCTGTAGCCTTGGCTGCAGACAGACAATTTCCTGAGATTTTGTAGATAGGCGAGCCCTTGTGCTGATTAAATTTCCAAACGAAAAGAATCACATTTATGGCTAACAAGAGAATGACAACCCACACTCTCCTCCAATTCTCGTGAATCAGTTCTATAGTTAGAGAAAAGAATTTGCTAACAGGTGTCCTGTATCTACTTGGGATCATGGCTTTTGTGAGGAGATTTTCATCTTTGTGCTCTAGTTTAGGGCATCCATCAGGGCTCACCATTCCCCTTAGTAGAGTTTCTAGCTGCCACATCTGATCAATCCAATAAGAAGTTGAAAGAATTAGAGTTACCAGTTAATTGATCACATGGTCTGAATTTTACGACGAATATCTTTGGTTCTTTTCGTTTCTACGAACCTCTATGTATCCATGATGATCGGGGTCGAGTTCTTCCATGATTAGAGCTGCATATGTTTTCGCGTTCTCTTTAAGATTTGCGAGCTTGTTTGCTGAGGCACTCAACACAATAACCTTTTGCCATTAAAAGATAAGCATGTGATGAGAAACTTCATTACCTCGTATATCTATGCAGAAAGGGGAACGCTCACTCACCTCCTTCACTTCATCCTCAGATAGCCTACCATCTCCATTCTTGTCAAACCTGCAAAAGTTTTCATTGTCAAAACTTCCTTTTGGTAAGCTGAACTTCAGGTATATAGTTGTTTGAAAGTGAATTTTTACAAAAGATCCTCACATGTCAAAAAATATTTGGATCCGAGTGTCAAAATCTTGTCTGGTCATATCTTCCCAAAACAATTTCAATTCATCCCGAGTTATCCCATTTATGGTGCACACCATTCTACGCCTTGCAATGGCATCAAATATTTCTCCAGCAAAGTCTTTTGATTGATCTCCCATTCCTATAAGGGAAATATAAGTTTTACCCTTTTCAGATTCATTTGGTTTTCTGATGTGTGCCTGCCAAAGTACGAGAAACATGTTTAAAAAAGAGAGATATTCACCGACGCATACTCCAAATTTTTCTCGAGGGAGCCTCCCATCAACTGCATATTGATCGAAGCACCTTTCGATGGATCTCCATGCGTCCTGTTCCTTCCCTGTCACCGTCCTATCAAGAAACCGGAGGTTGTTAAGCCCTCTAGCTGCTGCTGACGCTGTCCTCTCCATTTTTGGCGGCCGGGAATGTGCCGGCGCTGGACCCAGAACACCACTTTTCCTCAATGCATTGCTCGTAGTTTTCTTGATCGACGCCCCAAAATTGCTTGTAGTTCTTCTTAGGGACATGCCAAGATTACCGGAATGCCTGATATTGGTTAGCGAATCATTGGCAGGTCTAGATGGTGTACATGAATTAGTCTTGTGTCCATCATCGTTTATAGGTATGTTAACCATTTGATCAATCTCAACGCTGTCCAGCATCCATCTTGAAGACTCTCCCTTGTTGCTCATTGACACTGACATCGATCAGACCTGGACAAGATATGAATAAATGCACTTCTGGCGATAACTTACTCAAAATGGAGGAGTTTGTAAGCATGCATGCAGACGATTTGTTATTATGGCAATTGGGTGGGGCAGAGAGGTACAAGAGTACATATGAAACGGTCAAGCTGGTTTTTGGGAAGAGGCAAACAATAAATGGAAGGTTCAAGAGTAACTCAGATAGGTAGTTATGATCCGGAAGGAAGTTATTTTAGTTATATGTCCAAAATAAGAATAACTTGAAGAACATGATTGGTGTACATAAGAACGTAGAATGACACTTAATTGACCAAACAAGAATTATGACCTGACCAGACGAGTAACTCATCATTAGTAGAGTGTCATGTTGGCAGCTATCTAATTATTTTTATTCTTTTGTTTTAATGAAGAAAAATGTGGTGGTAATTAAATGTACGTCTTAAGCAATATTAGTGGGTGATGCTAATTTAGAGGTGTGATATTATAAAGTGGAGATTGTATACAAACTCTAAACACATATATTAAGAAATTTAGTGGGAAAAATCTCAAAGGTCTTTGCTTTCTTTTTTTAAGTTTTTAATGTAATGAATTCAAAATCTAAAAGTTATTAATTTTATGGAATTTGTACATATTGTTCTAATATGGTTTTTTAAAAAGTTTGCGTTACGTTGATTGTTTCATTTCTATTACAAAGAAATCTTCCTACTATATCCATAAATTGCAAGTATAGGTTTTTTTAGAAGGTAATCTTGGGATTTATGTTTTTATCTTGTTTTTCATTGCAAGGGGTTCTCATCATACTTGCGTTGTGCTTTCTAACGAAAAACATTGGCTAATTTCACGTAACCACTTGTTCTAAAACATAACTTGAATCTCCATAATATATATGTTTGCTTTTTTCTTAATTACAAGAGAAAATGCTAAACATAGTTAATCTAACTCTCGCATAGCTCTGCGGTACACAACTCCTTGTTTGTCCCTTTGGATGAGATCCTGGACTGACAGAGGTGGCTCCTAAAGAATATGCATGCTTAGGCTGGTCTTGACTGCAAAGGCTGCCAGATGTCCGCACATTGATTTCCCTCCCGGTGTACGTGCTGGATTTTCACCTCCCAATCTCGTTGGAGTAAGCTACAAGTACCTGCCAATAAAAAGTTATTTATATCAATCTCGATAATGGGAGGTGAAAGCAAGTTAATGACTTCTAGGGCGTCCACTTCTAAGATGACCCTACGATACCCAAGTGACCAAGCTAGTGTGAGGCCCGAGTGGATTCCCCCGAGTTCGGCTATTATAGACGAGCTGCTACCAATGTGCTAAAAATCCCTCCGCACCATTGTTCGTGACAGTCGTGAATTAAGCCACCAGCGGTAGTGATACGTGATCCTGGGTTAAAAGCTCCATTTGTGTTGAGTTTAAACCAGTCCGCTGGTGGTTTGGTCCATCCCACTCGACTGTCCACCAAAAGGCCCTGATTCTGAAACACACATCTTTCCACTTCTCTCGCTCGTACTATCCACTCTAGATACGCCATAACTACCGTCGTTCCTTCTTCCGACCAAACAAATTCTTCTTTAAAAAGACTTTTGTTTAGCTACGTCCAAAGCATCTAGCATGCAACTCCAAATATAGTGGACCATTCCCCTTGCATCACCTGGGAGTGCTTGAGTAGGTTGGTCTTCACCCAAGCCTCCTCGGCTTGATGGAAAAAATCCATATCGACTACTTCCGAGGGGAATTTCCTCCAAAATGCTAGTGCTCCCGGACAGTCCCAAATGACATGTAAGGTGGATTCTTCCTGGCCGCAAGTGTGGCAGCTGCTATCTGACGCAATGTGTTGCGCTACTTGTTATTAGTTCGTTAGGAGTTTGTTCTTTGTCATGAGCAAAAGGAAAGCTCTGATTCATTGGGGTCCTGGCCATTTCTAAATTAAATTTCAGGGACTATTAGAACTATCCTAGGTGGGCCCTTCAATTAACTCATAGGCCAATGCTACCGTGGATCTTCCATGTTCAATGTGTCCCCATCTTAAGGTATCTTCTGCTGAAATAGCTGTATTGGGGTTTAACTCCGCTAGATCCATACAAACTGAGACTGGAAGGTACTGTTGAAACAAATTCTACTTCCAGTTGCCATCCTCATTCCACAAATCCGCTACTTTAGTGTACAATTCGCCCTCTGGTATTGGAGAGGTCGCCACATAGAGGAGGGGTCCCTAATCTTTCACCCAATTATCCAACCAGAAACATATGTGTCTACCATTGCCCAATTTCCATTTTATACCTTGATGGGCATACTGCCAAGTGGCCGCAATACCCCGCCAGAAGCTCGAAGACCCTACTCTATCAATCATGGTAGGGATATGGTATAGGTCTATACGATATTTAAGCCGTAGGACTCTGACCTATAAGGGCGTAGGATGAGTAAGCAGAGCCCAGCCCATTTTGGTTAACAAGGCATTATTGGTAGACCTAATGTGTTTAATGCCTAGACCCCCATCTTTTTAGGTTAACAAATAAAATCCCAATTAATTAGGGGCAATTCTCTGCTCTCCCATGGAACCGCAGATAAAGTTGTGTATAATTTGTTCCAAGTCATCATATAGTGTTCGCGGCAGGCACACAGTTTGCATTGTGAAGATTGGGAGGGCGGAGGACCGAGATCATAGAGTAAGTTAAGATAACACGGTCGGCTAGTGACAGCTGTCTTGCGCACCACCCTGTAATTTTCTTTTGAGCGTTATCTAAAATATGTTGAAAAGTAACATTCTTGGAAAAGAAAATCTTCATTTTTTCTATGTTGACTTTTTGTTCGGAAGCCTTACAAAACTCTGGGAAAAGATAGGAATCTGTTGCTTCTGTGAACAAAA
>JANIJH010000224.1:15066496-15079410 GCA_024520975.1 Erythroxylum areolatum
GAACATGAGGAACACTTAAGAATTTCTTTGGAGACATTGAGGAAGAATGAGTTGTATGCCAAATTCGACAAATGTGAATTTTGGCTAAAGGAAGTGACACTTCTTGGACAAGTGATTTCAGAGCAAGGAGTACATGTGGATTCGAGGAAGATAGAAGTAGTTGTGAAATGGGAAGCGCCTAAGAATGTAGCTGAAGTGAGAAGTTTCTTAAGATTGGATGGGTATTATAGAAGGTTTGTGGAGGGCTTTTCTGTAATAGCAGCTCCACTTTCCAAGTTGACAAGAAAGAATCAAAATTTTGTATGGATAGAGGAGTGCCAAAGCAGTTTTGAGGAATTGAAGAACTGATTTACAACTGCATCGGTTTTGACTTTGCCTTCGGGAAGTGACGGATTTATAATGTATAGTGATGCCTTAAGGAAGGGAATGAGCTATATGATGATGCAAGGCAATAGAGTGATTGCTTATGCTTCTAGGCAATTAAAGCCTTATGAGATGAATTATCCTTTGCATGATTTAGAATTAGCTGCCATAATTTTTGCATTGAAGGTATGGAGACACTACCTATATGGAGTCACCACCAGGGTGTTTAAAGACCATAAAGTCTTAAGTATCTGATGAGCGAAAAGGAGTTGAATTTGAGACAAAGAAGGTGGTTAGAGCTGTTAAAAAATTATGATTTGATGATAGACTAGCACCTGGAGAAAGCTAATGTAGTAGCGGATGCACTGAGTAGGAAGTCCACTTGGCACACGTGGAGACGGTATACCTTCCTTTGTTGATGGAATTAGCCAAACTTAAGGTGACATTAAGGCAAGTAGAGTCTAATTGTGTATTGGCTAGCTTTAGAGTGAGGCCAGTATTGAATGAGAAGATTAAGGAATTGCAGGAACAAGATGAATATTTGAGCAGGCTTTGAGAAGAGATTAAAAGTGGTAAACCTTCTGAAATAGAGATAAGAGAAGATGAATTGATGGTGGTAGGTAATAGATTATGTATTCTAGATATGTAGAAGTTGAAAGAAGAGATTCTAGATGAGGCACACAATGCGCCTTTTGTTATGCACCCAGGAAGTACGAGAATGTATAGAATTTGAAAGAGCATTGTTAGTGGAAAGGAATGAAGAAAGAAGATGCGGAATATGCTAAAAGATGCTTAGTGTGCTAGCAAGGTAAAACTAAACACTAGGCACCTTCAAACAAGCTTAAACCTCTGCCGATTCTGAAATTGAAATGGGAGAAGATTACGATAGATTTCTTAAAGAGATTGCCAAGGACTAGTAGGAAGCATAACGCAATATGGGTGATTGTTGATGGGCTAACCAAGTCCGTACATTTCTTGCCAATTAAGCAGACAGATTCTTTGAATATCTTGGGGAAGAAATATAGGGATGAAATAATCTGACTTCATAGGATTCCAAGCTCTATAGTTTTCGATAGAGACCCCAGGTTCACCTCTAGATTCTGGAAAAGCCTACAGGAGGCTATGGGAACCAAGTTGCATTTTAGTACAGTTTTCTATCCACAAACTGATGGTCAATCAGAAAGGACAATACGGACATTGGAGGCAATGTTAAGAGCTTGTGTTATGGACTTCAATGGTTCATAGGATGATCATTTACCCTTAATCGAGTTTGCTTACAATAATTCCTATCACTCAGGAATTCAAATGGCACCTTATGAAGCTTTGTAAGGTAGGAGGTGCAAAATTGTTATTTGTTTGGATCAGGAAGGTAAAAAGAGACTAGTAGGACCTGAGTTGGTACAAGCCACAGTTGATAAGATTAAATTAGTGAAGCAGAGACTTAAAGCAGCTCAAGATAGAATGAAGAGCTATACTGATACACATAGAAAGGAGATGGAATTTGTAGTTGGAGACAGTATTTCTTAGAACTTCTCCATGGAAAGGAGTTTTGAGATTTGGTAAGAAGGGCAAGCTTACTCTGAGACACATAGGCCTATATGAGATCATTGAGAAGATTGGGCCCTTAACTTATAAGTTAGCTTTACCACTGGAGTTGTCTAAGATTCACAATGCTTTCCATGTATCGATGTTGAGGAAGTGTCGGTCTGATCCTTCACACATAGTTCAACCTTTGGAAGTTTAGTTAAGAGAGGATTTGACCTATGAATAACAACCAGTAGAGATCTTAGATTCAAAAGAAAAAATTTTGAGAAACAAGACTGTGAAGCTAGTTAAAGTTCTGCGAAAGAACTATTCTACGGAAGAGGCCACATGGGAACCCTTGGGGGCCATGAGGGAGAACTACCACACCTTTTCAATGTCCTAGGTAAGAATTTTTAGGACGAAATTCTTTAAAGGAGGAGAGTTGTTAGACCCTGAAATTTTTTTTCTTTAAGTAAGCATGATTTTAAATAGTTTTGAGGTTTAGATAGATTAAATTTTTAGAGTTATAATTATGCCAAAGTTAGTAGGATTTACTGAATAGTTAAGTGGAATTAAAGTGTTAATGTAATAAGGATGTTCAAGGACATTTTTGGGAGATCAGTTAAGCATAAAGGAACATAAGCTTATAAGGAAGGGTAAAATGGACCTTTTGGACTCATTAAGGGCATAAATGGAAGAAGAATATTTTGTCTTTCTTGTTAAGAAGAAAAAAAAGTGAATTGAAGGGGGAGGAGAGCGAAAAACAAAAATAGGAGAGAAGAAGAGACGTTTTGGTGAAAGAAGAACAGAAGAGAAATCAAGTTTGTTAAGGTAGGTTAATCATCCTTCTTCTTGCTTTATTAAAGGAATAGGTTGTGTTGAGGATGAAGGAGCTAGAGAGAAAACGGGTTTGTGTAGAGAATAAAAGGTTTGTGTTGGAAGAAGATGGATTAGGAGAACACAATTGATTTTAGGGTTTCTAAACTAGGTCTTAGGTTTTCTAACCTAGATGGACTACGGGCAGGTTAGATTTGAGTTTAATTTGTGTTTGCATAAATTTTGTGATTTTTTTGAAATTTATGAATTTTACTAAAATGTGTTTTGAATGGAACTTTGGTTGTTTTAGGAAACAAAGGGAATCCTGCCCAAGAGCAAGGGGAAAGGCAAGTTTGACTTGGATTTTTGCAAGCTAATTAGGTGGGTAATGTATTTATAGTTATTGTGTAATTAGGCAAATTCTTGCCTATATGGGTATATGTTGATTTGATTGAAATTGAAATAATTGTGAATGTTTGGAAATGCATGATGCATTGTAATTATGTTATACCTTGAAAAGGGTTATAACATTTTGTATTAAATGACAAGAAGACAAAGCATAAAAAGTATGAGCATATGAGAAAACGAATATGTGCTTTTGTTTGGGCGAGAGTGGAACCATTCTATTCTTCATGTGCACGTTGACAAGAGCCTTCTCCCGACTGCCCGCTTGTGACATATGAGCTCCAAAATTGGACTTATTCTGTTCGTGGGGTAAACTTTGGTTTCTCCATTCTGTTTCTATAGAACCCTCGAGCAATTTTTTATGCATTACATCCTTAAATTTTCAAATATGGTGCATAGTTGAGTGTTATGTTTATTGGCTGAAGTTTATGTTGTGTGTTATAAGTTTAAGTTAAATTGATCAAATGCTTAAATTGTTAGAATAAATTGAGAATGCTCGAATTGCTAGATATACATGTACTTATGTTTGAATATGTGGTCAATTGCAAGTGGCTATATATATATTAGCCATTGATCTGTGTACCTCACCCCACTATTCCCTCCTTAGGTGTAGAACAAGAAGGTTAGCAATCCTTGCAAGGTATCGGAAACTTCAAGATATTAAAAACTTTTGTAACTAAGTTAGTTTGATCACTTTTGGATAGCTTTATAAGCATGTTAAACATTGAGCATCCTATGTATGTTGTATTATGTGTTAAGCTTTCAATTATAATGTTAATATGTAATTAAAGTTATGTATGAATTTCTTTTGATTTGGCAAATGAGTTTAGAATTGAAAAGTCCCAAGGTATATATGCATGTTTCTTTTGTAGTTGTACATTTCAAAATCCAAGTCTTTCTTAGGTGTAGAAATTATGTGCCAAATTCAGGGGAAAAACTAAACTAATTGAGGCTAAATTAGTTAAAATTGTCTTCTGGAAAGTGATAGCTTATCTTTCTAGATTTCCAACTATATATAGTATGAAATTTTTGGACATCGGAGTCAAAAGTTATGATCATTATGAGTGGAGATGCTCATGAGTATACTCTGCTTCGTCTTAGGTTGACCTGCTGCTTCGTCTTAGGTTGACTTTCTGCTTCATCTTAGGTTTACCTTCTACTTCATCTTAAGTTGAACATTTGCTTCGTCTTATGTTGACCTTCTGTTTCGTCTTAGCTTGGCCTTTTGCGTCGTCTTAGGTTGACTTTCTGCTTTGTCTTATATTAACCAAAACATCTTCTGGTCCAAATATGACCTTATAGACAACTGAATCTGTCCTTTAGTTCTGCATGAAAGTTATATATCTTGAAGTCCTCTTTCCAATCATCTAAAGAACATCTTAATCCTAGTTCTTTAGAGAAAATTATGACAAATTTTCCAATTCGTCTCACCCTGTGTTCGGGTTCATCTAATCTTATCGTCTGGTCCCACTTTTGACCCTACAGATGATATAATTTGTCCTCAAGTTCTGCATGAAACTTGTAGATATTGAAGTCCTCTTCAAAACCATCTAAATAACACCTTAATCCGATATCTCTAGGGAAAGTTATGACAATTTTCCCAATTCATCTGACCCTTCATCTAGTTTCATCTGACCCTATAGTCTGGTCCCACTTTTGACCCTGCAGATGATAGAATTTGTCTTCAAGGTCTACATTAAAGTTATAGATCATGAAGTCCTCTTTCGATTTGTCTAAACAACACCTTAATCTGATATCCATCGCAAAAGTTATACAAAATGTCCCAAAATAGGTTTAGTATGGTTGAGGGCAAGTACTGTTTCAGTTAATGACTCCAAATGCTGGGCTCTGGAAGGGAGGTCCAGCATCTAACATCCAAAACTCGCCCAGCTCCTTATAGTACACCATTGTCAAATCCAACGCCGTATAGAGCTATGATTGAATTCCTTCAATACTTGACATTCACCAGGCCAAACATCTCTTTCGCTATTAATTTTTCTATTCAATTTTCTTAAACACCAACCTATCATAGTTTTACTCTAGTTAAATGCATCCTTTGATATATTAAAGGGACATTAAACCTTGACATACAATTTATAACAGATACTACACTTGATTTGTGTGCTTTTTCTAATGCAGATTGATGGGATGATCACTAACTCAAAGGTCTACAACTGGCAACTACACATTCCTTGATAGAATATCATCTCTTGGAGTGCCAAGAAACAAACCACCATTGCTCACTCTAGTACAAAAGCTAAATATTAGGCCATGGCCTATACTGTCACTAAACTTACTTGGCTTACCTACTTGCTTTGAGATTATACTGTTACTTTACCAGCTCTGCCACTTCTTCTCTGTGACAACCTTAATGCAATACACATGACAGTAAATACAGTCTTCCATGCCTGCACCAAGCATATTGAAATTGACCACCACTATGTACAGGAACATATTGCACTTAGGTTGCTAGTCACTCGACATGCTCCTTCATCGTACCAACTTGCTGATATTTTTACCAAGTCTCAATATTAAGCTTCTCTACTCTCTTTGCGCACCAAACTTTGCCTCAAACCTCAACATAGTTTGAGGGAGGCTAATAATGCAAGCTTATATCTTGACAGGAGTGATAAGGTTAAGGACTCTCAAGAACATATGCTATAACTTGAAGGGAGTGTCATTGCCAGTGAAACAAGATCAACCCAGTCCAGTTCTAATAGTAGACGATTGTACAAAGGCACCTTATTATTAAAGTCTAACAAGTAGCTAGCCTAGGTTATTTACTAGGTTGTTAGGTTATTTCATGTTTTTGCTTTTGAAAGGTCATTTATTGGACCTCGAATATTTCATAGAAGTTAAAACTATTTGAAGGAGAAATTTTAGCAAGTAGTCATGAGTAAAGAACAAATGAATGAAGATTTTTGAATCAGAAATGATAGACAAGAGTAAAGTAGTGAATGAGGAATGTGGACATGTCCAAGTTTTGCTTTGGTGCTTTTAGTGGATAAAAGATTGTGAAGTGAGAAGAATTAAGGGGAAAGTTAGATGCATAATGAAAGCCGAAAATGAAGTTGCATTTGTGTAGTATGGACCTAGAATGTTTCATAGAAGTTAAAACTATTTGAAGGAGAAATTTTGGCAAGTAGTCATGAGTAAAGAACAAATGAATGAAGATTCTTGAATCAGAAATGATAGACAAGAGTAAAGTAGTGAATGAGGAATGTGAACATGTCCAAGTTTTTCTTTGGTGCTTCTAGTGGATAAAAGATTATGAAGTGAGAAGAATTAAGGTGAAAGTTAGAAGCATAATGAAAGCTAAAAATGAAGTTGCATTTGTGTAGTATGGACCTCGAATGTTTCATAGAAGTTAAAACTATTTGAAGGAGTAATTTTGGCAAGTAGTCATGAGTAAAGAACAAATGAATGAAGATTCTTGATTAAAAAATGATAGACAAGAGTAAAGTAGTGAATGAAAAATGTGGATATTCTAAGTTTTGCTTTGGTGCTTCTAGTGGATAAAAGATTTTGAAGTGAAAAGAATTAAGGTGAAAGTTAGAAGCAAAATGAAAGTCGAAAATTAAGTTGCATTTATGTAGGACGTTGATGAAAGAGATGTACATATGTGTATGTTCTGTTGTTGGTGTTCATGATTAATCATGGAATATATATATATATTTTCTTCAGATGCTATTAATTTGAGATAGAGTTGAGAATGAGGAGTAAACAAAGTAGAAAAAGGTGATCTTAGTATGATTTATGTTAAGGAAAGATTGTGAAACATAGTGGATGGTTGATCTGGAAAATGTTTATGGAGAATGTTTCAGTCCTCTAGCCACGACTTCTTCTCCAGTTATCCAAACGAGATGATTCTTGATTTGGATTAAACTAGAAAACACGTGGCTACATTTCTTATGAAGACATCGAATTTAAATTCGGTCTTTAAGAATCTCAAAGTTTGTCATGAAGTTAAAAACTGAGTGCAATATATTGAACGAATGTAGAAAATTCATGTTCTGTATTTGAGGGAAAAACCTGGATTAATCTAGGCTGATTTAGGCTTATGTATCTACTAGTAAGTTGTAGACCTTTCTTTTAGCTTTCCAAAGATATATAGTATGAAATTTTGGACGTCTGATCTGAAGTCAAGGTCCTTACAAGGGAAGATATACAAGAGAGAAGTTAGATCTTCTGCCTTCTTGCTTCTTCTGTGATGACATCATCTCCTTCTGTGTTTCCTTATGATGATGTCATCTTCTTTTGTGTTTTGTATCGTCTGCTTTTTGTATCTTCTGCATTTTGTATCGTCTATGTTTTGTATCTTCTGTATTTTGTATCGTCTGCCTTTTGTATCTTTTGTGTTTTGTATCGCCTGTGTTTTGTATCTTCTGTGTTTTGTATCGTCTGCCTTTTATATCTTCTGCCTTTTGTATCATCTGTGTTTTGTATCATCTGCCTTTTGTATCTTCTACCTTTTCTATCGTCTGTTTTTTGTATCTTCTGTGTTTTGTATCATCTGCCTTTTGTATTTTTTTTCCTTTTGTATCGTCTATGTTTTTTATCTTCTGTGTTTTATATTGTCTGCCTTTTGTATCTTCTACCTTTCTATCGTCTGTGTTTTGTATCGTCTGCCTTTTGTATCTTCTGCTTTTTGTATTGTCTGTGTTTTGTATCTTCTGTGTTTTGTATCGTCTACCTTTTGTATCTTCTGCCTTTTGTATCATCTGTGTTTTATATCTTCTGTGTTTTGTATCATCTGCCTTTTGTATCTTCTGCCTTTTGTATCGTCTATGTTTTGCTAACGCGTCTTCTTCTGTGTTTTGCTGACGTGTCTTCTTCTTCCTTTTTGCTCCTTCTTAGGTTTACTTCTTCTGACTTTTGTTTCTTCTGAGTTTCACTTCATCTGCTTTTTTTTGCTTCTTTTGTGTTTTGCTCCTTCTGTTTTCGTTCCTTCTGTGTTTTGTTATCTTCTGCCTTTCGCTTTTTCGGTCTTTCGATTCTTCTATGTTTTGCTATCATCTGTCTTTTACTTCTTCTGTCTTTCGCTTTGTATGTGTTTTGCTATCTTCTGGATTACTGTTCACCTTATACCTTCTGTTCCATTTTTTATCTTTCAGAAGATAGAATCTGTCTTCAAGGTCTTCATGAAAGATGTAGATCTTGAAGTTTTCTTTCAAACCATATAAAGAACATCTTAATACGATATCTGTAGGGAAAGTTATAGCAATTTTCTCACTTCTTCTGTCTTTTTCCAGTCGTCTGCTTTTTCCTTTGGCTTCGTCAAATCCTATTGTCTGATTCATTTTGACCCTTCAGATGATAAAATCTGACCTCAAGGTCTTCTTCAAAGTTGTAAATTTTAAAGTTAAATGAAGTGATTCTTGCACTCTTAGATTCCTAACATTTTCTGTTTGCGTCTCCATTTAAGGTCATAGCTCTTGGTGTTGATTTGAAAGAGATGGATTGAACCAAAGAAAGGATATCAATTGGATTTTTTCCTAAACATACTTCAATATTTTGATGATTTCTGGAGCAGTAGAGCTCTGAATAAGATGATTCTTATTTCAAGATAAACTAGATACACGGAGCTACAAATAGTATGAAGAAGTTGAAGTCATATTCAGTTTCTAAGAGGTTTAAAATTTCCGATAGGAGTTGTGCGTAGTATGCTGATTTGGACAAGAGCAGTCCAAAAATTTTTGAAGTGTATCTTTCGAATCACTGACCCGAATTGAATGATTTTGGTGTCATTGGAAACGTAAGACAATAGAGAAGATTCTTCTAGAATAAAGTGTTATATCAGAATATTCATGGGTGCTTTTGGCAAGACACTTACTTGTAAAAGACATAAAGCATAAATGGAAGGGCATAATTGGAAGAAGAAATGTTGTCTTGCCTATAAATGAAAGGAAGCAAAAGAGGAAAAAAAGGGAGAAAGAAAGAGAAAAAGGGAATGTCATGAAAAAGAGAGAAATACAAAGACAAGAAGAGAATGAGAGAGCGAAGAGAAACCAAGCTTGGGTTTCAATTTTCTTAGCCTATAAGAGAGATTTTGGAGTTAATCAAGAAAGGAAAAAGGTAGATGATGAGAAGAGCTTCCATTTAAGCCAGGGATCTCTTCATTTGGTGAAGAGACCTATTTTAGTTAGATTAGCTCACGGAGCACACATTAAAGATACACCAGAAAAGAGCCTTAGAGACCTCAGGTTGTTTGCAAAGAGAAGAGACATTCTGAGCAAGCTTATGAGCAAGGAAATCAGGTGGGTACATGTTTATAATAGAGTAAATAAGCCACTGCTATTTTCTTTGAATCAAGAAAGTTTAATGTTTCTAATTACATCATAAGTGCTACATTCGTTGTTCATGAATGATTTATGAAATTTGCTATGTGTTTGCTACATGAGTTGTGTGATGATTATAAAAGTGATTTCTTTTGAAAAGATCACATGTACATGAAATCATGTTTTCGAGAATCGTTTTCAAGATATATATCAAGTATATGAAACTTAAGTTTTCAAGAAGTGCCATTTTGGGCAACACAAGTTTACAAGTTATAAAATATGTGTTATGTGGGTTTATGGTGGTCTCCTAAGTTAAGTCACGTGCACGTTGACCAAGTTAAAGGCTTCTCTTGCCTGTCTGCTAGTGGCATGGAGCTCCTTCATGGACTCCCATAAGTTCACGGCTACGCAAGATCATTATGTGAAAATGTGTAGTAATTCTGCTTTAGATCCACCCGAACCATTCTGATATGCTTATGTGCTCATGACAAGTTTCATGCATTCATATTTTGTGATATGTGGATTTTGGCTAAAAGCCTAAGAAACATGTATTTTATGAACTCACGGAAAGTTTACTATGACAAGAAAAAAATGGTTTTAAAAGTTTCGCTTATCTTTTTATTATAAACTATTACCCACAAGCTTTCAAGCTCACCCCTTCCTGTCCCCACCTCCAGGTGATGAGCAAGAGATGGAGTGAAAGAGAGTCAAGGCATCACTCCAAATTTGCTTATGTCGTATTTTGAGTTAGTTTTGGAAAACACAAGGATTTAGTCACTTTTCAAGAGTTTTTAATTCATGTAACTTTAGTATTTTTGAGATTTGTGATTATGTTGTAATGTGACTTGAAAGGCCATTATAGCTTTGTAAAACCCTTTTGTTTTTGAGGATATTGAAATGAGAATGATGAAGATTATTCGTATGTAATGTATTAAAGAGAATGATGTAGTAAAGATACGCTCAAGTCTTATGATATTCGCAAGAGGTTGGGTTCCAGAAATGGGTCCCAAAATTATTCATTTCTGAGAAGAGCTTTTGGATTTGGCGCCAAATTTTATACCCAACTGAAGAATAGACATGTTTGAAGTCATTGTGAATATGCTCATTAATCTCAGATTATCTGTGAATTTATGTGCCGGATCAGATCGGTTTCCTATTGGACCATGAATTGTTAATGCCATATAATTTCTTTAACATCTAAAAAAGTTCTTAATCTTAGTTTTCAGCACCTTAATCTAGCCCACTGAAGCATTCAGGTGTTGGTAGTTAGTCAAAAGCGCCCTTAGTTCCACATATATATTACTGATAGGACTCTGAACATAACCTATTGGCCCCCAATTTTTTTTCTTGATAAATAAGTATGATTTACATTAATTATGATATAAAAGTTTGTGGAGTTAATTATTATGATGATGTTAGGAAGATTATAGGATATAGGTTGATTGAATTAAAGAGTTAAGGTTATAAGAATGTTTAAGGGTGTTTTTGGCAAGACATTTAAGGTTTAAAGAACCTAAGCTTATAAAGAAGGGTAAAATGGACTTTTTGGACTCATTAAGGGTATAAATGGAAGAAGAAATGTTGACTTGCTATTTTAAGAACGGGAAAAATGAAAATAGGAGAGAGAGAGAAGAGAAATAACAAATTAAAGAGGAAAGAAGAGAGATTTCGGTGGTTGAGAGAAAAGAAGAGAGTTTAGCTAGGGTTTCTTCATTTCTTAGCTTTTAAGAGAGATTTTGAAATGGTTCAAGAAGAGAAAAAGGTAGAGGAAGAGAAGAGCTTCCATTTGAGCCAAAGATCTCTTCGTTTGGTGAAGAATCAAGATAAGATCATTTTAAATCTTTTAGATTTTTTGAAGGATTTTAGTTCATGGAGTTTAAAATATGCATAAGTTTAAGTATTCTAGCACCAATTTTTGTGATTATGCTTTATGGGATTTTCAATTGAAAACCCTATTGAGTGGGATTTTTTTTTGTTATTGTAGAAGGAAATCAAGAAAGGTAAGAGAAGCAAGAGTAGAGATATTTTGTTCAAGTTTTTAAGCAAGGAAATCAAGGTGGGTGCATCTTTACAATAGAGTAAATAAGCCACTAATATTTTCTTTGAATCAAAGAAGTTTAATGATTTCAATTGCATCATAAGTATTGCATTTATTGCGTTTGAATGATTTGAAAATTTTCAACATGTGGTTTTATGAATTGTATGATGATTTATGAAAAGGCTTGAAAGTGATTTTTGAAAAGATATCATGTTTATGAAATCATGTTTTCGAAATATCTCATGTCTATGAAAAGTCAAGATTCGAAAAAGCGCCATTTTGGGCAAGATGTGAAATACATGATTATGTGGGTTTATGGTGGTCCTTTAAGTTGAGTCAAGTGCATTTTGACAAAATACTTCTCCCGCTAGCCCGCTAGTGACATGGAGCTCCTTTATGGACTCCCAAAAGTTCACGGCTATGCAAAACAATTATGTGGAATTGCATTAATATGTTCTATTCACAGCTATACAGGGCCCTTAGGGGAAATGTGTAGTGTTGGAACCCCACCCCGGTGAGACACGGGTCCAACGTCCTACGTGACATCTGGACGCGTAACTCACGAGGGAGGGATTCCTCACCATGATGGAAAACTTGCTTCGGCATTAAAACTGCAAAATCATGAACCTTGTGCTTATAACCTTGCAGGGTCCTAAGTTGTAACTCCACATTCGTGGCAAGCGCACACTATTTAAACACCAAAATCATAGGTTGACTTATTCATATAAGTTGTAGCTCTATGCCTCAAGTTCGTTTTGGAACAAGAATCACCTCAAACGGAGTTATATAACTCAAGTTATGCTTAAAAAGCCTAAAAGAGCTCATACTCCAAATATGATCTCCAAACTGACCTCTCACTTACTTTAATGCAAACGTTTCCAATTAAAC
The DNA here is from genome assembly GCA_024520975.1 of Erythroxylum areolatum. Lineage (NCBI taxonomy): Eukaryota > Viridiplantae > Streptophyta > Magnoliopsida > Malpighiales > Erythroxylaceae > Erythroxylum > Erythroxylum areolatum. The sequence goes on from JANIJH010000224.1 coordinate 15,078,809, forward strand.
TCTAAATGGTACCAATATTTATGGAGAGAAATATGTATGTCTTAAGAATCTAATGGTTTAAGTCTCATCTCAATTGGAGGTCGGATGAGGGATTTATGCCCAAGAGAATCAAGTATGTTTATGCCCTAAATCAGTTTGAACCTCTTTTGGCGCGATCACCATAACTTTCGACTTATAAATCAAAAGTAGTTCTTTTCTAGACCATTTGAAAGTATACATCTATATCTACAACTTTCATGAAGACCATAAAATGCGATTCGGCCTCTAACAATTTCAAAATTCATCATCGTTCCCGAAGCTGTTCGTTAAATGGACATCCATGTCCGTTTAACGGATACGTTCGGGTGAAAGTGTCCCAAATGCTCCAAGATTGTCCGTTTAACGGACATTCAAGTCCGTTTAACAAACATGGGCAGGCTAAGGGGTGTTTTTGCACCTGAGGATTTCCTTTTAACGGATATGGGATTTCCCAAAACTTCAATGCTTCTCCCAATCCTCTCACCTTAAACCTAACTTCATAACCATTTATACACTTCCCAAATTTATTCATTCCATAGCCTAAACACTTCATAACACCTCAAACTTCAAGTTTAACTCACCAA
>JANIJH010000224.1:15150777-15174631 GCA_024520975.1 Erythroxylum areolatum
ATATGTATACTTGTTAAGAAGCTTTATATAAGTCGAAATTTGTATAAGGATGAGTTTCCCAAAGTGGGAATTATTTGCTTTGATTTGAATAAGAAAGAAAAGAAAAAAATTTAGACCGGTTTCGGATTGATGTAGTCTAGGTTTCCAACGCGACCCTTTGTTTCGTTGTATGTTATCGGATGTCGGATCCGCTTTCGCATTTGTTTCGCTTTATGACTTGATTGATCCGTTCGTTTGTATGCCTCGTTTCCGATATGTTTCCGCTTGTGAGTCCGATTTGTTTTTGCTTCGCTTTGATTTCCGATCCGTTCGTTCTTTCGTATTATGTATTTCCGCTTCGGACTCTTTCGATTTATGATTTTGAGTATTCGATTCCCGCTATTTGTTCACGGATGTTGGAATTTGATTTTCGTTCGATCAAACCATTTGTTGTTTTGATTCAATTTGCTTTCGATTCCGGTAAGAATTCGATTCATTTCCGATATGCCTTTAGCATTCGATTCCGAGCCAAATTGCTTTGTCTCGATTCGGTTTCGCTACTTTCGTTTTCATTTGTTTTTTTGCCTTTCGATTCGATTGGTACCTGTTTAGCATTCGTTTCTGTCTTTCGTTTTCGCCTTTGCTTTCTGCTTTTCCGGTTAGGATCCGGTCTCGGATCGAGTCCCAACACTTATATTGAATTTTATTATGTCCATAATGAACTTCTAATTTATCCTTACTGTTTCCTCCTCACATGCTCCCTTACCTTTAGACAAGTTTCTGTTTCGGGTTTGAGTTATAATGTACATGAAAGAAAATGTTAGTAGTAAAAGCATTTCCTCATGTGTTTCTCTCAAAATTCATTTTATTCAGAACCTAAACTCATGACTAAAGGTTCTTTTCAAACTAGACAATCCAAATCAAGATAGGTAATTTAAAACCTTTCACTTTTGTCAAATAACTCCTAAGGAAGAATATAAGACAGAAAAAATAAAGAAATGCAACTACAGGCTAAGCAAACACGAAAACTTAAGAACATATAATTAAGCTCTATAGAACTCTTAGATTAAATTGAATAAAAGAATAAGAACTTGATAAGAATGAATTAAACAATAATAATAAATAAGAAGTTTTCATTAACTTGAAAAAGAAATAAGGAACTAGACACTTAAGAACAATTTATTTTTAATGAATCTTAAGAATGACAAGAAAACCAATAAATTAAATTTATGGAATTAAATACACAAGAATATTGAAAATGTAATAACAAAACTTTTAAGAACAAACTTAACTATAGAGGATGACTAATTCCAAATTATAATAAGACCCTCTATGATAGGATTAGCAAGATTTGATATCAATATGATAAGACTAAAGACAATTCTATCATGACAAATTTGATCCAAAAAATAAACAAGAAAATACAAATTAAGGATATGAATCACCACACTTATCAAAAATAAGGATTGGGAGTAATAAGATCCTAGATTTGATCTTTGATATTAAATAAGATAAAATAGTTATTAGAAAACCTGAGAAAGTTTCTCTAAGAACAAAGATGAATTAAACCCTCTACAAGGTAATTTGATTAAACCAAAACATAAGCTATTAATTACAATAATAAGAAAGCCTATAAACCTAAAAATAGAGTCTTATAAAGAAATAACATCTTGAAATAATAAAACCCTAAACAACTAAAACATGTCTCTAGAACCAATCCAAGAAACACCCAATTGTTGATTTTGTTCCAGAACTTTTAATTCATATAAAGAAAATGAGTTTAGCTTTAGTTATAAGTTTGAAACCATGGAGGTGTATTCTAGTTCACTCCTCCATGAACTATGATGTTACTAAATATATTGTGTCACAAGTGCCAATATGTGGCATCGAATACTAATATGATGGAACTCCCTTTAATTTCATTTACACCTTTAAGAAATGCGTAGAATATTCAAATTCAAAGGTTAGAGCATATAATGATTGAGATTGAGAAAATTTTGGCTTCATTTTTCAAGTTTATGGGATTTAAACCCCCATGCCCTCTTAATATGGATGGGTTATGCTTCTGAGATTTGAGGGTGTTATAATGATATTTTTGTTAATTATGTAATTTATTACCTTTTATTTTCATACATTTGTAATCAATTTTATATTTAAATGTGGTATCCAAGTCAGATAAATATTTGGCTTGTAATTATCATAAGTTTATATTCAAGTTACAAGACAAAGGTGTTGCAATTATCTTGAGTTTATTGAGCATCGCATGAGATCATAACTAAGTGAATTGATGAATACATACAATATCTGGAGTTTTGATAATAGAAACAAGAATATGTAGATGACTCTTTGATCCATTATTATTTCTCCTATTATTCCTTATTAGTTCTGATAGAATATCACCATTTGACACTTATTAACTTAATGGAATGGAGCAAATAATGAAGTGAGCATGTTTGACAATGATTTTAGGCATATTATAAACATTTCCATAAGACATATAAATGCACTTTATGGAAGGATTTCTTATGTTTTTTACTAGAAATGTTTGTGGATATTTCCATAAGCTGTTAGGACATCTAGGTAAGGCATAACATCTTTGACCTTTATAACTAAATTGAATTTGCAAACATGCCTCAAAATATGTTTGAGAATAAAATATACCTAACTGAGTTGTTCTCAGTCATCAACATTTTTTATCCAATAAATGCATATTGGCATCATAGTTAGTGTTAAAAAAACATAGCATAAAAGAAGTTTTGTGAGAAACTTTCCTCCATCTACATACCCTTGGTTTGTAAAGTACAAACTGAACAACTACTTGATCATTAACTTCGTAATTCTCATAAAATTTAAATATCTTAGCCTTATCATATTTTATATGTACTCTTTGTTCCCATAAATCTCACCTACTTAATCCTCCTTTTGTTTTATCAACGTAAAGTCATCTAGATCGAAGCAAAGAGACAACTAGTAAGTAAGGTCCCCCCTTACTTGAAACATCTCTAAGTTGGACTTGTCGTACGTACCCTAAATTAGTTCTCTATAATTAAACAAACGTAATAGCAGGAAGTAGGAGCCAATCTCACGAGGAATTCTTATTTGCTAATCATTGTGAAAGGAAAAAATTAATAGAAGGGGGTTGATTAATTTGGCAATAAAGAAAATAAAATAAGTAATAAAATGAACCTTGGTTATGGTTGCTTCCACCCTTTGAAACTTCAATTGATTATTGGCACAAAATAATTATTTCATTAATCATATGTTTGATGTGATATTGAATATTCGTCTTTCCTTAAGGTTAGTTAATCAAGAATACGTAATGCAATTAACCCTTATTGCTTAACGACCTTACATTCGATCAACAATTTAATTAAACAACAATTTTAAGAAAAGAAAGAGCATCGAAGCAAGATAACACAATAGCCACAGTTATATTTAATATAGTTAAATACTTTTCTTTAGAGTATTAATTTCTGACGCAACAATTAAAACTTCTAGTTGCTACAAATGATTAACTAAATTGAACTTTTATATATTCAATAATTAATCTAGCAAATGATCATTTAATTAATAATCTAACTTTAAAATTTAGAAATCAATTAAAAATCATAAAATAGAAGTGTAGAAAAGAATAGACCCAATTATCTCCCAATCTTCAAAGTTCGAAAGGGCCTTCACTTCCTTCAACTAAGAATAAAAGACTTAACCATTAATAGTCACTCCAACTACTTGCATCTAAAGAAAGATTATTCTAGTATATACTAAAGAAAAGAGGAAAAAGAAGACTTTGAGAAGTTAGAACATATGGCTAGAATATGTGATGCTTTTCTCTTTCACATCTTGACTCTATTTATAGCCATTAAAAACCATATAAAAATCTTGTGATTGTGATTCTATGTATCCCCTAAATTATAACTTCATTGATTTTTTTAACCCAAATCCAGCTAAGATAAGTTTTAAAACCATTTTTAACACATTTTTCTCTTGCAAATTTGAAGTCTAGAAATTGTAGTTTGCATTGAGCGTGCCCACACCTAAGATCACGTTAGACTGTTTTTCTCATATTTCACATTGACTCTAGTAATTTGATCCCAATATGCAAACTAAAAATATTTTATTATCTTAAATCTCCTTGATTCACCCTTGATTATTGTTGAGATTGCTCCTCCATTTAAATCTTCGAATTTGAATTAAAGCCCAATTATTTTTTTCACTCAAATAGCATCTTTAAACCTTATCCTACAAAAATAAATGAAGTACTAAGTTTTGAACATATTAAAATAGATTATGGAAGATTGTGAGTGCTAAAAATAAGGCAAAATTATAACACATTACTCCATCTTTTTAAGTTTACATAATGCCATATTGATCTCCTAGTTCAACTATTTAAAAATAAGGCTATGCATTAATTTATATACCTTTTATGAATAACATCTCATTTGACAAGTCTATAAATATTCAAAAAAAATCTCATCTAATAATGAAATGCCTTCATTTTTTATAGAACAAAATTTACTAATTTTATTTAAATTAGTCCAAATTTCATTGTTCACTTATGTGTATGGAACTTATTATATAAGCTTTTTTTTTACGTAGATGATCTAGTTCTTATTGAGAATGATCCAACTTAAATACATTAGGTTAAACATCATATTGATTTAGCTTTTTTCATCTAATACTTAGGTAACCTGAAGTTTTTCCTTGTTATTAAAAATGCTCATAGTCAAGAAGGAATGGTACTCAATTAACACAAACATACCCTCATTCTCTTTAAATGCACGTTGCTTCTAGACGTTTGACCTATGTGTTTTCCCATGAAATCGTGGCATAATTTTATACAAGTATAATTGACTCAATTTTAGATATAATTCAATATTGTCATCTTAGTGGTAGGTTGGTATTTGACAATCACTAGACCTGGTATCACTTTTCTAGTGCACGTGTTATTAATTTATACAAGATCTTCGAGTTCCATATTTGAACACAACACATAAAGTTATTCAATATCTTAAAACATCCCTTAGTTGTGATTTAGATTGGGCAAGATGTCTAACAATTAGACATTTTACCACTAGTTATATAGTTTTCCTTTGGTATAGCCTAAATTCTTGGAAACTTAAGAAGCATAATATAGTTTCATGTTCTTTAGCTAAAGTCAAATAAGACTAAAATCAAAGCTACTAGTGAATTATTTTGGCTTCATTATATACTGTTGCACCATAAGGTTTGACAACCATCTATTATGTCCATCATTTATGATAATCAAGCAACCTTGTACATAAAATCCAATCATTTATTTTGTGAATGTACAAAACACATTGAAATTTATTGTCATTTCACTCATGATTGGATATTCAATAATGAGGTGAGAGTCTCCTATATTTTCTCAAATGAGCAAGTAGGAAATCTCCTTACTAAGGCACTTGAAAAAGTGAATTTCTTTATTTACTAAACAAGTTAGGCACTGGTGATCTACATGCTCCGAATTAAGGAAGAGTGTTGAAAATTTCTATTGCACAGTTATATAATCTCTTTGTATACTTATCATATGCTTTTATGTGAACTGAATCTAGGAATTAATTTGTATATATTAGAAAGTAGAATATTTAGTACACATGATTTCTACCTTATGTATTACTTTGTATTTTGTATATATTTGAAGGTTCTATATCAACAAGATATGTTGGAAGTCTTTCCCAACTCAAATTTTCTTATGGAGAATTAAAGGATCCTAGTCCATAGACATAACACAGATATATTGTATATGTAGTAACAATGGAGAACTTAGACATTGTTGAATTATTGATTTATGTACTTTCTGAAGAGCTTGGAGTTTGTTACACTAATAAGGGTTATCTAATGACATGTTAGAAACAGCATCGAGAACAAGCAATGAGAGCAAAATCTTTGTAAGTGCCATTGCAACTTGAGAATTGTGGAAATGAACTAGATTGAGTCAAAATATACAACGGTTAGATGCTAGATTTATCAGTCGAATTACGATTGTTGGTGTTGGTGTATTTTCATCAACCATCGAAGTAAGCATTCCCTAAAGTCCAATTCAAAATTTTTTGTAATAAACAAATTTATAAAATTGATGAAGTTGGTGCATTTAGTTGTTAAATTCTAAGTGAGCTAATGATCTTTGACAGTTATAGTTTTATCTTTTAGTAAAGAAGAATCTTTGACAATTATAGTTTTATCTTATGGTAAAGAAGATATTAACTTGTTCAATTAACATACAAGTTAGTTCAATATTAAGATGATGATTTGATTGGAATGATTCAAACAAGAGGCTACAGACAAGTTTTGGAGAAGGAACTAAAGGCTATTATCAATAGAAGCAATATCATAATTATTAAAGTTGTGCTTCTGGCATCAACAACTAGTTTTCTCATAAAGACAATCTATTTTAAAGGTTAAGAAATTTAAGTGGAGTGATTGGTACTTTTTTAAACCAACAAAATAAAGAATTGAAGGTTGCAACATAATAGTGATAATACATATGAGTGCTCAAGCATAAAATCTTCCAACTATAAAATTGACATTTCAACTTGATATTTTTGTCTTATATAAACTTATTTATATTCTACTCAACTTAATTCTAATGTTGTAAGCTTAGCTATAAGGTAAACTAGCTTATAATGGAGTTGTTTGTACTTTCATGAAAAATGAAGTTTGTCTCAGTTACTTAAATTTTCATATCTTTTTATCTATTGGTCATATGATATTTAAAAATATGGCATGTCTTGAATATATATTAGAATTTTATCTTTTGTATATAGTTTTTTATACAATAAAAAGAGGGTGGCAATCCAATCTGAAACAAAATTCTTTTGCTTCTTTTTTTATCTCCGTTTTCATTTTTGGTCTTATAATTTTAACAATGTTAAGAGGAAAACACCATAAAAGTGGAAAAAACTTTCATAGCGAAATAGTTGTAGGGTATAATTGTAAGTTTAAAGTTTGGGTATTAGATGCTTCATTTTAAAGCCATTTTAGGCTTAAAGTTTGGGTTTTAGATATGTCAATCTTAGAAAAACGAGTTATAAGATTATCTAACGTTGCTAAACAATCAAATTCAATATTATGATTTTTAGTTAATTTTCCCCATCTTTATATACTTAGGTGTAATTAGTGAAAAAGAAAACATTCTTGTACATGGGTATGGACAAGGAAGTGGAAGGCTAACCATTAGACTGAAAAGGAAAAACTTGTTTATAAAAATTACATCTTTTGAAACAAATTATTTTTGTCTCTCTAAATCATAAACCTTATAATCTTTCTACTCATGAGGATATGTAAGAAAGCACTTATATGATCTATAGGAGAATTTTTCTTGTTATTTTTTTATGGTTGTGAACATAACTAAAGGAACCAAACACTTTTAAATGATCATAAATGGGTTTATTGTAAAATAAGAATTCCTATGGACTTGTATTATCAAGAATTAGGTTTGGCATTACATTGATAAGATAGATAGTAGTTATAATACATTCGCTCAAAATTTGAAAGATATTAAGCTTGAATAGGCAAAGACCATGCTATATCAAGAATAAGGTAGTGTTTATGCTCTATCCTTTTAATTTGTTAGGTGTGGCAACACAAGAAGTTTGATATTCAATCGCATGCTTTGTAAAGAGATCTTCCATATTTCTAAAGACAATTTTTTATCATTTTCACTCTTAAATTAACTAATATTTCACTAAGTGACCAAATATAGTCAAATAACTACAATTATTTGACTTATTTTCTATAAGGTAAACTCAAGTGTATCTTAAATGATCATTCATAATAGTTAAGAAAAACTTACCACCACTAAGAGATGAATAAGAGTACAGACCCAAATGTCAACATAAGGTAAAGCATTCAACACTTTTTCATTATTAATAGAGAAAGTTAATCGAAGCTATTTGGCCTTATAACAAGTTTCACAAACTTTATGAAAATTACAAGAAGGCATAATATGATCATATAACACTTCCTCACAATATTCCTTGATTTCCTTTTAATTGATAGACACAATCTTATCGTTTACTCATTCCATTCATTGTCCTTATACATAGGTCCTAAAAATGTAAAAAAAAATTAAAAAAGAGGATTATTAAGTAGTTTAGGTCTGTTATGGATTATCTATTGAAAGAATGTTACATTTAAAATCAAAAATGTGAAAATATTTTTCACTTGAACTTTTTAGTGCAATATAATCAATACTAAAATATGTTATTTTAATGGTAGAGCATCGAGTCTTTTAACAAGTGGATCGAAAAAACCCCTTTTAATGTTATCTAGATTTTGTCTTCCCATCATATGTCAAAAGCACCATTACCTATTGTTTAAGGATCATCCAATGATGTATTCTTACCTACAAATTTTAGATTTTTACTACCATGTTTCTAATTTATTGCTAAACCATAAAGAGTTAAAAGTTTCAACAATTAATCTGTAGCCAATCCAAGTGATTGATGTATATTGTTAGAATCATGGTTAATAGATTTGATCTTATGTCATTAATGTTATCAACACTAAATGGTTATTGGTTAGTTGTTGCCATCTTACCTTAGCTTTGTTTATTTCTAAAAGTACCTTGCCTCTTTTCATTATTACCTCTGTTATATCTAAAATGTAATGAACTAAATTTTTGTTAAATTACTTATAATGGACCAATAAGGAGAAAAGCCTATAAAAGTATAAGTTGAGCTTAAGTTCATTTCTCTCTTAAACTCTTTTCCCTATAGGTTACTATTCACTCCCAACTTTCGGCACTCGTAGCTTCATCGTCCAGCCACCAATTTTGACTATCTAGGACTCTACAGAAAGCTATCGATATGCTCTACGAAATCCCTAAACTTATTTCATAAAAAATGTCCCAATTTTAGAAGAATCACAACTACAAATTTCGGTTCATTTAGGTAAGTCATCGATCTCCTAGTTTTAGTCATTTTTAGGTGAAACTAACGCCACCATCTTGCCTAACAACCCTAAAACGTAATAAAGGAGGGAAACTCGACACCAATTGACCCATTTTACTATAAACAGAAATGGGTTACCTTTGAGCTTTAATCCTTCGATTCTTGCAAACCAGGAGAAGTTTCAACATAAAACTAGTTCCATTAGATTTTTGGAGGTGAACTTGTCATTTCTGGGTAGGTGTGAAGATGACCGCCTCTTTGATGGTAGCGCATGTATCCCACACTTTGATGACAATGGTGATTTTCCAACTAGCCCAAAAATGGCTAGAAATAATTTTAAAAATTCTCAAATATTATGTGGATCAATTTTTGTAAAAGCAATATAGTGAAATTATTCATAGTTTGTGAGATAAAATTTTGAAAATGGTTATGTTCTTATAGAAATGCATGAAATTGGTTAAATTGAGTCGTTGATTAGAATTGAGACTATCTGGATGTATTGAGTATAAATGAGGGTGTTCAGTTTAGAAATTGGTATACCTGAATTGTGAATTAGATTTATTATGAATTTTGCAATGTAAATGTGGACTTAATTAGACATGAATATATAGTTTGGAGGACCAAATTGAGCTGTGGGTATTGGTAGATATAGAAGTGTATTTTCATTACAAGAATGATCCTTCTTTTAGAAGGGGGATATTTGTTTTATAAGAAAATTTTGGCAATTTTTCAGTAGGCTCCTCGTAAAAACATGACATCGTCGTTTTTAAATAGAAAATAGTACTCCTTAGTTGTGAGTCATGGTCTTATTCTCAAGGTATCAAAAATTGGTTTAGGATTTAAATCCTAATGATCATTCCTATTTTTCTTTCTATAGATCAATTAAGAGCAGAACCCTCCACTTTGAGATGCTAAGTTTGGCATAAATGAGCGTATTCTACCTGTGAGTTAATATTTATGGTTATGAACATGCATTAGAATTCATTTTCATATTCATGATGGAAATCACCATCATTATCATATGCATGCATGGTACTTATGTATTGACACATGTATGCATCTTTTTGTGTGTAATGCTATGCTTGTCTTAATATATGGTGATGTGGAGAATTGTTATGATATAAGCTACCTGATGGGCATCACCAGGCTGTGTGCACAATGCGTCAATTGGTCGGGTATAGATTTGAGTTAGTATTTGATCCATTGATGGAGATATGACACAGTTGGGGTGGTTCAATTGAGCTTGCTCTCGGATGTCGACTGAGATATGGTACATGATATGGTGGCATGATTATGGAGGTTCGGTCAAGCTTGCTCTCAAATGACAATCATGTTGTAGTGAGGCTATAGCAGTTTGGTTGAGTGTAACTCTCGGACGACAGCTCACTACATTTGGATCAAGTGACCCATGTGGAACAAAAGAGCCCTTTTAGCTATAGTCTATAGGTAAGAGGCATGTCATAGGGTCCTTCATTAGTCCTCCACAATTATTTGTGATTTATGATTGTGATGATTATGTGACTTGATATTGATATAGGAAATGCATGCATGTTTATGAATAAAATCTTGCATTTATGGATGTAATACATTACAAATATATACATATATACATATATAATATATGTATCATTTGAAATCCTTAGGAGTGCATAACATAACCATAGTATTAATTCACTCAGTGAGGTCTAACTTCCCGCAACTATTTTTCATGATCTTCTTTTCAGATCTCTTCTAATAGGGTACTTCACTGATCTTTTTCCTCTACAATGATTTGATGCATGTTTGTTGGTGACCTTTAACTTTAGAGCCATAGTAGTCTTGTATATGTTAGATTTCCCTTTTATTAACTACTTCAACGTTGTAGCAAATTGTGAATTGGATATTGTTAAGACTATTTGATTGTTAAAAGTATAAGTTTGATCATTTTGGAATCTCATCTTTATTACAGATATAGGGATTTGATTATGTTTTAAGCTTGCTAAAGGTCCAGTAAACCTTGAGTTTATTGCTCCTTTAGTGTTAGTCATGATCCAAGATTAAGGTTGTGACATTAAAAAAATTATTATTACCTCTCTGATTTTATTGATTATTTCTCCATTTGGATGGATAGCTTACTATCTTAAATCATTCTTCTTTCATATGTCTACCACTATTACAATGTTCAAACCACTTACAATGTTGATTCCTTATATATTCTCCACCTGTTACAATGAGAGCTTATGATGTACTTAGGAAATCAAATAAAATTTTGCATAATGGAAAAACTTTATGAAGAAAGTTCTATTTACAAATAGACACAGGTTAATCCATAAGTGGAAGAAGGATGTACATGAGAAATCAAATGAAATTAAATTTGGCAACAGTAAGCTACTAATAATGAATTAACCCGTGTCTATTTGTAAATAGCACTATCTTCATAACATTTTTCCATTATGAAAAATTTTATCTAATGAATAATATTGACACAAACACCACTCTTAAGTAGGCTAACAGGTGGAGAATATATAAGGAATCTTCTTAATTTGCTCCGCTTACGATTCTTCTTGTTAATAAGTTGTCTAAAATGTTAAACATATTACTATGCATTATCTATGTATAATTTATGACTAGGATATTATAAGAAAATTTAAGTTGGATTCAAATATATACATAATATAAAGTAACACAAAAGGCAATAATTACATCAATCAAATATTCTAGTTGCTAATATATAGAAATCAAAATTTTAAATTAGTTCCTAGAAAAAGAGAAAGACAAATATAAAAAAAGATTATATAATTTTATATGGGGAATTTTGAACTTATTATGAAAATTTGGCAACCTTAAGCTTACCCACAAAGTAGCCTTAAGTTTGGGAGAGAGTTTGGGAGGGCACATAGTAGCAAATAGATATGTTTTTTCTTATCGTGCATCAATTCCTTTTTAGGAAGCCAATGCCCTCTCTTCCCTCGCACAAGCCCTCAAAAGGTATCATTTGGATATATTGATGTTGATTATCAACACTTTAAAGTTGATCCTAAAACATTTACTTGTTATAGACTTAATACAATAAAGATTAACAAGGTGATCTACCTTGCTTCCATGGCTCTATATGATGACAATGGAGTTTAAAACATAGCTTAAATTTATAAAGGAGGTTAGACTATATGAACTCCCAGTTTCGTGCATATGATTGAAGAACCATTATCACAGTTCTATAAGTTTCTTCAACACTTAATGCTTTAGGTACCAAGGACCTAAGATATTTGATGAGGCATTTGAATTCTTATACAAAATAGGATATTCACTAGCATATGATCTCACCTTATGCAACATCCTTCTTTGGGTTTCTTTCTAAGTGGGCATAATTGAATAGCACATGATCACACCTATCCAACATCCTTCTCTGGATTTCTTTCTAAGTGGACATAATGAAATATTTAATAGCACGGGATCATGACAACATCATTCTCCGTAAGATTTTTGAATAATTTCATATTTTATTTTAATTGTTTCTTATTTAAAACTTTAATTAATCCCTTTAATTCCTTTCCCATTTTTTCTAGAAGTCTTTATAAGATAAATTAGAGTTTTCTATTTCTTTTGGCAGTCTTTATATGATGAATAAGGGATTCCCATTGTGTTTAGAAATTTTCCTAAGATGAATCAGGTTTATGTAAACCTATTTAAACAACATTTGAGAGAGATTAACATAACTCTCTCTCTCAATGAAATTTATTTTCTCTTTGAGAATTTTTATTTTACAATTCTTGGATTAGAATTATACTTGTTTATCTTGTTTTGTGTCATTTGGTATCATTTGAATTTCGCAAAGCTTGATCTTTCTGACTATGGCCATGACAACGTTGAAAGATTACTCGATGTTTGGAGAAGAATAAAAGAATATGGGACAATTATTTGTAATATTGAGCAATAGTTAACTACAGTCACTAGACAATTGCAGACATTAATATGAGACAACAATAACAGGAGATTTAGGGAAATAGCTAACCTGCAAGTTACCCTTGCACAACCTCAGATTTTAGCATCTCGTATGAGAACTAATGATTTCAATAATGATGAGGAAACCATCCCAAGAGGAGATTATCGTAGACTAAATAGCGTAGATTATGAATATCCTGAAAGAGGAGAAGATGGCTTTTGTTGGAACTATTCGGAGATTGATGATTTTTAAAAAGATAATTAAAGATTGGCAACGACACTAATTATTTCACACTAGAGGCATATTAAAAGGAAATCATTGTGAGTTAATCATTGATGGAGGCAGCCAAGGGAATATTATCAGTAAATCGATGGTCAAGAAGCTAAAATTGTGAACTAAGCCTTACATTGAACTCTATAACAACACTTGGATTACAACCATTGGTGATATCCATGTCATGAAAATGTGTAAGGTGCTATTATTTATTAGTAAATACTTGGATAAAATTATCGTGGCATTGTTGATATGGATGTAGGTCAAATTTTGTTGCATAGACATGACAATATAATATGGATGCATAAGGGAGAATATTTATCTATTTGTGAATAATGGTATGAAGTATAAGTTAATACCTATAGTGAAAATAGATTAGTGAAACCTAATGAGACAAAGAAGATATTGTTAAATTAGAAAATGATAGAAAAAGTTTTATGAGTGAGGTGAAAGGAATGAGGGATGCATAATGTTGATAGCAAAATGGGAAGACGAGAGTGAAAAGAGAAAAGTTGAGATTCCTTTAAATGTGCAACCATTTTTAGAAGAATTTAGGAATGAAATACTCAATAAGCTACCTAATGGATTACCTCGATATCCAAACCATATTGGTTTTATTCATAGGGCTATTTTACCTAACTTATCTCATTACTGCATAAGTCCAAAAGAGAATGAGATCTTGAGGAAGAAATAGAATAATTGACTGTGAAGGGCAATATTAGATAGAGTATGAGCTCACGTGCAGTTCCTCCTTTACTTACTGTTAAGAAATAAGGTAGTTAGAGAATGTATGAAAATAATCAAACCATTAACAAGATTAATATTAGGTAAAAATTTCCTATCATAAGGTTAGGTGATATGTTGAATCAATTAAGTGGGGTAGTGATCTTTTTCAAGATTTATCTCAGGAGTGGTTACTATCAAATTTGAATTAAGCTTAGGGATAAGTGGAAAACTGCACTCAAGACTAGAGATAGGTTGTATGAATGGTTAACGATGTTTTTAGGGTTAATCAATGATCTTATACCTTTTTTAAGGATGATGAATCAAGTGCTTAAACCATTTTTTAGGTCATATTTTAGTTGTAAACTTTGATTATATACTTATCTCTAATAAGTCAAAATAGTAGCACTTAAATCACTTGCATGGTGTATTTAGTGTTTAGAGGAAAAGTAAATTGTATGCTAATTTGGAGAAGTACATTTTCATGTCTAAAATTTTTTTGTTCCTTGGTTTCATTATAAGGAAAGATGGATTGAGAGTAGATGAAGAGAAGGTGAGAGCCTTGAAGACATGGGAACATCATTTAATTGGGAAAGAGTTTATTTTGGATACTAATCATTAAGCTTTAAAGTATTTGGAAAGTCAAAGGCAATTGAGAATGAAGATATATGCTAGATGGTCCACTTTTGTTGATAAGTTCCCATGTACATTGATGCATAAGGGAGGGAAGAATAATGTGATTACTGATGCATTGAGTAGGAGGGTCGCTATAGTGAAGATTTTGAGTATGGATCTTATGGGCCTTAAGTATTTGAAGGATTTATATGAGAGTGATGGAGATTTTGGAGAGATATGGGACCTGTGCTTGGTAAAAAAAAGTCTCATGATGATTTTCTTGTACATGATAGGTTTTTTATGAAAGGAAATCAACTTTGTCTTATAAGAACTTCACTCAGGGAGAAGGTGACTTAGAATTGTATGGAGGAGGCTTAAATATATATTGGTCACCTTGGTAGAGATAAGACTCTTGAAGAGGTGCGAAAGAGAAACTATTGGCTACAAATGAGGAGATACATTGTTACTATTGTTGAGAGGTACCAAGTTTGTCAAGCTTATATAAAATAGGCTTTAAATTCTGGTTTGTACATGTCATTGCCAATTATAGTGCTATTTAGGAGGATTTGTCTATCAATTTCACATTGGGACTTCTAAGAACACAAAGAGGTATAAATTATATCTTTGTGGTTTTAAATAGATTGTCTAAAATGGTACATTTTATCCCTTATAAGAAGACAACAAATGTTACAGAGGTTGCTAAGTTGTTCGTTAGAGAAGTGATGTGACTCCACAGTGTTCTTAAATCTGTTACTTCTGATCATGACACCAAGTTTTTGAGTCACTTTTGGAGGACCTTTTAAGGGTTATTTGATTCTTCTCTTAAGTGTAGTATGATGGAGGTGGCGAATAGGACTTTGGGTAATTTAGTAAGATGTATATATCGTGACAAACCAAAAAGTTAGGATTTAGGTTGGTCTCCATATAATAGCTCAAGTGTTTAACGTTGAAATGAAGGGATGGTTTTCTTGAGAAAGAATCGAAATGTTGGAAGTGTTCATAAACTACAACAAAAGAAATATAGTTCGTTTAGAATTAAAAGGAAAATTAATGATAATGCCTTTGTTGTGAACTACCTTCATAAATAAGCAATATTTCTCCAACTTTCAATGCTATTGATCTCTCACCTTATTTTCATTATACGGAGCTTGGATATGTTGACAATAATTCAAGGTCAAGTTCTTTGACAAAATGAAGCATTTGAGTTCTTTAATAAAATAGGATATTTAATAGTAAGTGATCTTGCTTTATCCAATATCCTTCTCAGGATTTCTTAATAAGTGAGCAAAATGGTATATTGAATAGCATGTGCTCACGCCATATCCAACATCTTTCTTTGCATTTCTTTCTAAGTAGACAGAATGAAATATTGAATAGCACGTGACCACGTCTTATCTAAACATCCTTCTCTGTAAGATTTTTGAATAATTTTCTATTCTATTTTATTTGTTTCTTATTTTAAATTTTACTCATTCTCTTTGATTCCTTTCTTATTTTGTCTAGAAATCTTTCTAAGATAAATTAGAGTTTCTTAGTTTCTTTTAATTCTTTCTAAGATAAATTATAGTTTTTTATTTCTTTTAAAAGTCTTCCTAATATGAATTAGAGTTTCCTATTTTGTTTAGAACTATTCTTAAGATGAAATAGTGTTTATGAAAAATCTATTTAAACAACTCTAAAGATATTAAAAGAGCTCCTTACCAATAATTTTTTTCCTTAAAATTTTAGATTAGATCATTGTGTTTGTTTATCCTTTTCCGCCGAGAACTATGCGGACGGACTACTACAAACACACGGTTAGAATCTACAGCATGGCCAGGGTTGCAAATGACTCCAAGGACAATAATTTCAGACACGAGATATACAATGACTTACTAGCAAGTTACAACTAATTTATAGAAAATATTTTGTGATGAATTATTAGTGATCATTTATGGTCAATCTTATTATATGTAGTAGAAAAAATATTTTTATAAAATAAAATTTTATTTAATAAAATGATTACAAATAATTAACCATGTAATTATGTGTTTAGTTTATTATCCGTGCAGTAAGCTTAATTTATTTGAGTCAGTATTGGTCATATTTTGTCTTACTAGCCAGCCTATGATGTGTGGACAAAGTTAGACTACTGAAATAAATACTATGGTGCTATAGCTACAAGAATATAATATTTTATACAATTACTTACAGTTCACAGTGATGACATATACAGACAAATGCTGAACTTTGTTGTAACAAAAAATTGAAATCATCAGAGATGCAAAATTGAGAGTAAGTGACGAGACGAGTGTAGCAGTTAAGCATTCTCATATCCAAGCAAAAATTTACTTTGCGAAGTGTCACACAGAACAAATATCATAGTGAACTTTTCAGAACAACATCAGAAAATAGATTTGTATAGTAAATTTGCATAATATATGACTGAAATTTTTTTTTTACTGTGTTAATTGTGAAAAAGAAACTTATATGATATAACAGCTAATACAGACCTAAAATGCTAATAGAAATATGGAACCATTCTTTTTCGGGCCTCGAGTCTACTGTGCATGCTTGCAATGCAGCTTGGCCTTGAAGATTCCATGCTCTAAGCATCGGCATTCCAGCTTATTAATAAACAAACCAGCCGGCGGCAACTCACAGAGGTAGTGACACGACATAGACTAGCCTAAGATCACCAGCTGTCCCAAACTATCCTCCCATGAAATGAAAGCAATTTCTTAAGTTGGCTTAAATGGTTGAGAAAAGTTAAGATCCGTACCGACACATTTTGATTTCATGCGCAGACTATTTGAGTTTGGAATAGTATGCCAAACCCAACTTAACCACGTTAATGAATGTAATATTAACACTAAATTAAGTTTTTAAGAAGAAATTTCAACATGAAAAGTTTGGGTCCACAAATTTACAGTACATGAAGTATCTCGAGTGGTCTTCTTCTTTTTTATTAAATTTTAATATCTTTTAAATTTTAGATTTTAGATTTATTCTAAGCATTTTAAACTTAACTAAACATTTTTTCTGCTTATTTATTTTATTTATTTATTTACTTTTATTATTTATTTTTATCTTTATTATATTATTAATTTTATATATTTATTTTATAGTTTTCTTACTTTTTAATGTTTACTTTTATTATTCTTTATTTTATTTTTATTTTTACATTTTAATTTTAAATTTTATGTTTACTCAATTATTTATTTATTTACTGACTTTTACTTTTAGAAACAGTTTTTTGAATCTTTTATTAATTAAGTATAAAGTTGTATAATTTTAGATCCTTACAAATTTTATGACTCTAATTAAGAAGACGTTGTTATTATTTGGAATCATACTGGGCTAACACATCAAATTGAAGGCTCGCTATTGTTTTGTCCGTGGAATCAAAACTCGAATTTATAAATATTTATTAGGTCTACCAACGGCTATATATTGTGACATACTCACACTCAAAAACCTACTCAATCTGGACACCGTCTTCAACGATGATTAAGCTGTCGAGGTTTCTGATCACTGTTGTTCTTATTCAAGCTCTTTTATTAATGAACACATCAGTTCAAACAGCACCAACAAAATCCAATCTTTTTAGAGAATACATAGGAGCCGACTTCAAAAATGTTAGCTTCAATGATGTTCCCAATAACCCAAATGTTCAATTCCATTTCATTCTCTCCTTTGCAGTAGACTATGACACAACAAAATCTCCATCTCCTATTAATGAAAAATTTAACGTCTTTTGGGACTCCAAGACCCTCAGCCCCTCACAATTTTCTTCCATCAAAACCCAACTTTCCAATGTTAAAGCAGCCTTAAGCCTTGGTGGAGATACCGTGACAAAGAATAAGTACGCATATTTCAGACCTTCCTTGGTTGATTCTTGGGTTTCTAACGCTTTTCTTCCCTGTCAAAAATAATCAAACAATACAACTTGAACGGCAATTACATTAATTACGAGCACTTTCAGGCCGATCCCAATACCTTCGTTGAGTGCATAGGACAGATGATAGTGTTGTTTTATCTATCTATCATACGAAAAACTAAAGACTATATTATTGAACTTTTGGAGGATGAAGATTAGAGAGAGAAAGTGTAGTAAAATAGAGGCGAACAGAGTATGGTTTTTAAGAACTCAACAATACGTTGAGATTTCTTCAGTTTTTTTATTCAATATCGAAAAACAATATGTACCACTTCTGTGAATTCACAACATTTATAACATCTCAATTTTTCCTAGTTGTCATCTAACAACTGATTCAACTAACTCTTCTTGAATTTTTTAAAACCGATTCTTTACGTCGTTGCATGGCGCTGCATGTACGATCGAGATGCCTTCTTCATGTCTGAATTTTTGAGACATTCCTTCTACATACTCTTCCTTGGATTAAAAATTCAGCTTCTGAATTCCCACCAACCTTCTCAACTGTTCAAATCGAGAAACATGAAATCCTTTTGTAAACAAATCAACTACTTGATCTTACGTATGAATATACTCAAGCTTCAGTTCCCCTTCTTGTTGTATATCCCTCAGATAATAATATCTGAGCTTCAAATGTTTTGTTTTGCTATGGAAGACCGAATTCATCGAAATAGATATTGTCTCCTGATTGTTAATGTATGTCACTGTAGCTGACGTCGAGTGAATTTGCAAATCCACAAGCAATTTTCTAACCCATATAACTTGCTTCGTTGTTGTCGTTGCTGCAACCAATTTAGCTTCTGCTGTTCAGAGTGCCACCAACTCTTGCTTCTTTGAGCTCCATGAGAAACAAGCTGAACCCAACGTTAAGCAATAATCAATCATACTTTTCATGTCCTCTGTTGCTCCACCCTAATCACTATCTACATAACACTTGAGTTCACACCTCCCTGTCCTCTCATACACCAGACCGTATTCAATAGCCCCTTGAGATACCTTAAAACCCTCTTCACAGCAACTAAATGTTGCTTTCCTGGATCACTCAAATATCTAGAAAGTACACTAACTGAATACACGATATCAGGTTTAATAGCTTTAATATACATTAAACAACCCACCATACTTCTGTAATTCTTTCTGTCCACCTTGTCCTCATCTTCCTTCTTCATCAACTTTTCTTTCGGACAAATTGGAGTCGATACTTGCTTACACTGATCCAACTTAAATCTCTTTAGCACATCACAAACATACTTCTTCTGACTCACTGCTATGCATCCTTCACACTGAAGTATCTCCATCCCCAAACAATATTTCATCATCCCCAGATCATTCATTTCGAAGGTGCTACAAAATTAGTGTTTCAAAAACTCAATTTGATCTTTTGAACTTCCAGTTAGCAACAAATCATCCACATATATCGAAACTACTGCAATGTCTTCTTGTTGTAGTCTTACATAGAGTGTTGGCTCACTACAACTCCTTTTGGAATTGATCTCCAGTAGAAATGTGTCGATATGTGAGTACCAGCATCTAGGGGCTTGCTTCAAACCATAGAGTGTTTTGTTGAGTTTATTTACATTCTCCTCCTTTCCTTCTATCACAAAGCCTTCCGGTTGTTGTACATAGATCTCCTCTTGCAATACTCTATTAAGGAACACAGACTTTACGTCCATTTGATATACTTTCCAACCCTTCTCAGCTGTAAGTGCCAAGAGAAGTCTGATGGTTTCAATCCTAGCCACTGGTGCAAAGGTCTCTACAAAATCCACTCCTTCCACTTGTGCGTACCCCTTCACTACTAACCTAGCCTTAAGCTTGTTAACCAAACCATTAGGATTCAACTTGGTCTTGAATATCCATTTCAGTCCAATGGCCCTCTTGTTTGGTGGTTTGTCTACTAAAATCCAGGTTCCATTCTTGTTGAACATGGAGATTTCTTCCTTCATTGCTTCAAACCATTTCGGGTTATGAAGTGCTTCCTGAATCTTCGAAGGCTCCAACATTGCTTCATTCCTTCTTTCATAGATCTCTGCTAGGCTTCGTGTTCCTCTTACTGGCACATGATTAAAATCATCATCTTCCACTTCTGGATTTTGTTCTTCCTCAGAATTCCATTCATTTTGATCAAGTTGATCATCTGGATTTTCCTCTTCCTCAAAATCTAACTCATCCTGATCCAATTGGTTCTCTAGATTTTCTACAATTCCTGTAATGGCTGAAGGTGGTCTGACTATCTTTCTTTCTTCCAAGTTTCCTTCAGGCCAGTTCCAATGTTCTTCTTCAAGAAAGTGGACACCCCTGCTCACCTTTACCTTCTTCTGAGTTGGATAGAACAGTTTATACCCCTTTGTTACCTCATAATATCCTACAAAAATTGCAAGTTTTGATTTGCTGTCCAATTTGTTCCTTCTGGCTTGCGGTATGTGTGCATAACAGAGGGATCCAAACACCTTTAAGTTCTTCAGTCTCGGTTTTACTCCATGTCGCATTTTATGCGGTGTTTTGTCTTCCAGAGCTCATGTGTACGATCTGTTCAGTAGGAAGCATGCGGTGGAGGCTGCTTCTGTCCAAAAACTCTTAGGAAGTTTCTTGTCTTCGAGCATACATCTCACTATCTCCACCATTGTTCTATTTCTCCTCTCCACCACTCCATTCTGTTGTGGAGTGTAGGGTGTGGTTAGCTGGTGCTTAATACCTGCATCTTTGCAAATCAATTAAAATTTGTCAGAGATGAATTCTGAGCCATTATCTATTCTAACATATTTAATGCTCAGACCAGACTGGTTTTCAACAAGAGTTTTGAACTCTTTAAACATTCTTGCTACCTCTTCTTTGCTCTTGAGACAATATATCCACGAGTATCTTGTATAATCATCTATTATAAGCAAGAAGTATCTGCTCCCATTCAAGGATTTTACTGGCATTGGACCACATATGTCCATGTGCAGCAATTGAAGTGTCTCATTTGCTCTCCAGCTTGATTTGGTGAAAGGAGCTTGTGTTTGTTTACCTAGTATACAAACCTTGTATTCTGTGTGACAGTTAGAGACAGCTGGCAGATCATCAACCATGCTTTTCTTCCACATTGCTTCCAGCCCCTTCATATGGTAGTGTCCGAGCATTCTATGCCAAAGGTTAGTCTCGTCTGTATTGCTCACCAATGCCTTCTGTTGTATCTCTTCTGGTCTCATGACAAAGCTTTTATTCTTCATCTTTGTGCTGAACAATTCTTGCCCATGCTTGTTAAATACTTTACACTCATCAGATTCGAAGTATACAGACATACCTCTTTCAATCAATTGGGCCACACTTAAGAGATTATGCTGTATTTTGGGCACCAGTAACACATCTGGGATGATCTTGACACCATTCTTGGTAGGTATCTCGACCATTTCTCTTCCGTTGGCACAAATGCACACACCATTTCCCAGCTTCACATTGGCCTTCACATTTTGATCTAAAGACTTGAATAGTATTGAATCTGGAGTCATATAACTTGTGCATCCACTATCTATCAACCATTCAGATGGATATGCTTCAGGCAGATCACACGTGACGATGAAGAGCTGCTCTTCTTCTTCAGCAATTTGCATATTGGCATCAGCTTGAACAGCTTGCTTCTTGCATATCGCCTCCATGTGTCCCTTCTGATGACATCTTCACCACTCCACATTTGGTCTCTTCCAGCACCTGAAAGCAAGATGGTTCGACTTATTACAGTGAGGACAAGGATTGTACTTATTTGCCTTGTCTCCTCCTATATTTTTGCTTGTATATTTATGGTATGTTCGTGCATTCTGAGAACTTGATCCACCTTTAGTTCTTTTCTTCTTCTTGGACTTTTCTTGACCTTCAGCTTTGGCAAGGGCTCTATATGCTCCTTCAACAACTTCAAACTTTCTCATCAAATTCCTTTGTTATTGAGCCTGTAGAGCGCTTACAACTTCAGCAAGCTTAATCTGTCCAATGTCTTTGGAGTTTTCTAGTGAGACTATAGTAGCCTCGTATTTTTCAGCCACCGACACCAGCAACTTTTGAACCAACCTTGATCCTTAAACTCGGCTCCTAAGAACCTAATTTGATCTGAAAGTTGAATCAATCTTTCATGTATGTGAAGTGTGTTTCAGAGCCATTTGTTGCTTTTCTATAGCAATAATTTACAATGTTCGCTCTGAAATAAAGTAACTTTTTGGTGCTTTTGTATGGCAGAAGAAGGTGACCATTCAATGAAATACCCGGTCGTATTGGTGATTCAACTGTTGATCTAACTGTTCAATATATATCAGTAAATGAAATCAGTACAGCGTTTAAAACCTATGATATAATCAAATTTATTACAAAAAATTGTATGAATAATCGAATTCTTCAGTCAAATGCGATAGCTACAAGATTCTAGGAAACTTTCAGAAGATATACACGTTTCCATCTAACAGTTAATTTCGAACTTGGAGATTTCTGAAAGATTTGTTAACTGATTTTGAGAACTGGTTATGAGAAACTCAAGATCTCCCTTGGAATAGAAGTTCAATTGCAACTATGAACAAGTTGAAATTCTTTCTTGGTTTGGGTTATAATTATACTCAATTGTGTAGTAATAAACAATAATTACTATCTTATTTGTCTTCAAACACATCATAAGAA
This sequence comes from Erythroxylum areolatum, assembly GCA_024520975.1. NCBI lineage: Eukaryota > Viridiplantae > Streptophyta > Magnoliopsida > Malpighiales > Erythroxylaceae > Erythroxylum > Erythroxylum areolatum. Next base: position 15,173,759 of record JANIJH010000224.1, read on the forward strand.
CAAGCATATATAGGTAAGAAATTCGGAGGAATTAAAGAAAAAAAATCATACGTATGTGGACCTGACGATTATAACTAGAGCATCCAATTAGATAAGGTTTAGGTATAGATTTCTAATCCTCCAAGTTAATTAAATAAAGTTTCACTTTTATGCACTAAGGTACTAAATGTTCCTTCTGAATTTGACAGCTAAAGGATAGCCAGGTGTGAAATGTCATCAATTGCATAGAATGAGGCAAGCGCATTTGCCCCATTGAAATACGAGAACTTTCAAGTTGTGCCCACCGAAAAGATGATTTTTTTTTATTTAAGAATATTTATTTTAGTAAAATTACTCTATCATTTATGTAATTTGGCTGTGCTATAACAATGTAAGAAGAGAATGGATAAGGACAAGCATTTGGTGAGGTAACCTTCCTCATAAACTGTTAGACAACTTTACAAAAACATTTTTTAAAAAAAAACAGACTACCAAAACTACTTGGACACTTTAACTAAACAGTTTGAGATTATGTTTTTCATTGTTTTGATGCAAATAAGAACATGTGATATATAACCAAAACAATGATATTGAGATCTATACTAAATCACTAGTAGTAGTTTGACTTTTAATTGCTACATAACTTTTAAACTCAAGAATTAATCTTTTGAAATCGAAGCAAAATAAATTTTCTGAATTAATAGAAATTTTTTTGAAGCATTTTAATTGGGTAAGTCATATACGAAAAAACTGAGGGGGCGTTTGGTTTGAGCACAGAGTTCGGTATGGATATGGGTATAATAGTAGAAGGGAATAAGAATGGGTATGAAAAATAAAAAATGATGTTTGGTTTGTAACTTGAGTTTCTGTATTAATACCAATAATGTTGTTTGG
>JANIJH010000224.1:15217811-15231494 GCA_024520975.1 Erythroxylum areolatum
TTTAGTTACCCAACATCATGATTTTCCTAACTATTTCAACTGTCACTGACGTTGGGACCATCATGGGCGATGCTCTCTTCTTTTCTATTTGTCGCAGCCTTCTTTCTCAACCTCTTGCGTGATTCTTTTACGAATTAAGAAGTCCAGCGTTTTTGTCCACTCTTGCGCCAGCTACCACCCACTGTTGATTGATTTGACAAATAAAGTCTTCAGGTTCCTTTAATTCACGCCACTTTCACCTTGCCTTCTATCTGTCACCGCCCTCTCTTCACTTCTACTGTTTTTATGATGGGACGAATTAACATCCCTCAACTCTTTAAAACCTCACTGCTCACGCCTCTCCTAGTCTGCGTTTTGAGTCAAAACGCCTGCATCCCTGCTGTAGCATCTTGATCCACGATTTAACTTGGAGTCCCACTTAAATCCCTATGCCTGGGACGTTGCGTTTTAATCAAAACGCCCCCTCCTCTCTTTGGAACGCAGACGAATGCACTGTACATGTGATTAGACAATTAAATTTGCAACCCCTAAAACCTTCGCTCCTTCACTGCTTCTTTGAGCTGCGTTAAATGCCCAACTCTCCTCTTATGCGCTATCGTTTTTGCTTATTATTTGCTGCTCCTTGCTTGGTCAATGATGCTGTCATTTTGCTTTAGATTTCTAACCTGCTATGTTTCACGTTTCTGATTGTTGCACGAGGCCACGTCTAATTAGAGTCAACGTCTACTTCAGCTCTTTTTATCCCAAAATTGTCGCGGTTCTTTCGATTTAGTTCCAAAATACACCTTGACATGAAACAAGATTAATTCCCATTAAGTATAACTTCAAACCTCAAGAATAAAGAAAATTAACACATAAAAAGATGGAAAATAAAGACACTAATAATACATTCCCTATAGATATTACATCCGCTTCTTCATTGTTGACAACCATTAGTTTTCTTGTCCTCTTTAATTGGCTTTATCATGGATATGAATCCCTGGATCGTGAAAGCAACTCAATTAGGTGCTCCACCATCTAACCACTAAAAGCCATATGTGACTATAACATAATTGGATTCATGAATTGATAAGTTAAGGAGTTACCTCTCAGTTTCCATCTTTCCTTGCAGGCCTTATACTGTTAGCTTCTTTATATCTGCAAAACCTTTACCAGTACTGGATTAACTAGCATCAACATGTGGAGAAGATTTAGGCTTTCTACTTTTGAACTTAGCAAGCTTCACCTTTGCCTTCCCTTTAGTTGCTTCGAGGGTTGTAGAAGCGGCAATCTTAAGTTTCTACTCCTCAATAACACAATAGGTAATCAAAGCATTAAAGTCCCATTCCTCATCTTGCAAGTAATATGTCATTACTAGATCATTAAACTTTGGAGGGAGTGTACTTAGAATCTGGTGAACTATACAAACATTAGGAAGAGGAATATTTAGTATCTTCAGTATATTGTAGATGACTTAATATGTACTCCATCACTCCCCTTTCTCCAGTATACCTCACAAAGAATAATTCTTTCATCAAGACACTTATCTCAGCATTAGATAAGACCATGTAGCTCTGGGAGACATTATAAAAAAAACTTCCTCGTTATGTCTGTCTGCAGAAGTCTACTAAGTAGATAGTCAATTATAGATCTCTTAATGGTCATGCAACACATTTTATTTGATCGATCTTAGGCTGCATAGGTTGCCTTATGAGTTCTCGAGCTTCTGGATGTAATGGAGATGGCCTATCCATACGTATGGCCATATCAATCCCTACCATCTCCATTAAATTCAATACATCCTCTATCCACTTCTTCGAATTGAAACTAGTAAGAGTTTCAATAGTGACACAGTGATTATTAACAGAAAAGGTAACTACAAAAGGACAACACAAATGTAGCATAACAACGATACTCAAAGCCATTAAATAATATCTGTAACGAGAATTCAGTCTCACATATTATAAAACACATGTGGGTTGAATACATAATATATATAACTAGATCTCCATATAAAAGCGATTATATTGCACACAATCAACTATCACGACACTACCACCTATGAGCGAATAGATTATTCAAGCAATGACTTTCCTCCATTTAATGCCTTTATACACATCTCAAAATTTCATGTAAGGCCAACACCTAGGGACAAAATAACCAAACATGATACTAAAGACATATACATCCCCTAACTTGTAAGCGGAACAATTCAAAGTACTGACTTGGTGACTATATTTTCATCAATACCTAAAAAGTCCACAAATACAAGGGATACATCTTTATTTTATCCTCACATTCTGTATGGGTATACCGTATGTGATAACATATCATCAATAAATGCAAAATTCAAATGCACAATTTAATTATCACATACTTGTGCTGAAAACATTATTAATGAACTTGATTTGAGACTTTTATGATGAAAAATCTCAATCTAGGTGACTCTCATAGTATTTTAAATAGTGAACATAAGACTTGAGACACGAAAACTTCAAGTATCTCCCACATGTGAAGTCCAAAGCATGAAAATTCACTCAGAAATGATTTCAAAATGCCTTATTTTCTTTCTCTAGAGTTTAATTTATTACTCATGTAATAAATCTAGAAAAATAAAAAAAAACTCACTTTATAAATTCCCGTAACCTGGAAACTGACTCAAAATGACTTGGGGTACCTTAATGGGAATTCTAAAATTTTTAAGTTTTTCTGTCTGTATTGCTGACGTCAATTGACAACATCAATTGCTGACATCACCAAAGACGTCAGTAAGCGTGTGTGCACGAAATGGCATGTATAGTCGACGCGTCCTATCTGACAAACGTGGAATGTGTCTGGCATGTGACGCACACACACCCATCAACATTGGCGTGTGTGTCGCATATACCAGACACTCATCCAGTCATTATTGCGCCACGTGTCTAGCGTGAGAAACATGCGTGCTATACACAACCTTCAGCACCCACTACTATGCATTGTCGAACGCGTGCACCACACACGCTTGACGGTACTTCTCTCCCATGTCAAAATAATCTAATTTTGACAAGTTTTGGGTTCAATTTTAGCGCTCCTTGGCTTGTTTTTTAATCGTTTTTAAGGCTAAACATATGTACACCTCTTTTAAGCAAGCAAAAAACCAAAAAATGAAACTTTATTCTCTGAAAACCTTACGGAGAAAAAATAAAAAAATCTTTGTTTTTAACCACCTAATCATGTAACCTCTCTGATACCACATGTAACACATATCGTAAGCCTTAGTACATGTTCTGGATCAAACGTGAAAGGGAAATAAATGAAGAAATGTGAAAAATACCTAATTTCTATTTCATAACTTCAAACAAGCTTTTTGAAGCCGAAATGAGCACTAATTCACTACCACCTTCACGTAATCTGCTCACCAGGATGCATTAAGGCCTTTCTGTAGCTTTCTGTATACAAGAACCTCTGAATAGGTCAGAATATCCTTACGTTCACGATTTGCTATAACAGCTACAAGAGACCTTAACCTTCTATATATATCGTTCATATCGGGCTTCTCTATCACATGCCCGATATGGGTCCGATTTATACTAATTGGGGCCTATTTTCTTCCTGAAATTCAACTCATTAATTTAGATAATTTGTTGGATCATTTTATTATCTTTATCCGGATCAAATTTACATAACTTAACCGATAAGTTATTAAAATCGAGAAAATACAATTAATTTTTGTTCACTAAATGGAAAAATTTATAACACTCATGACAATTACTTCATCAAAATGGCTCCTAGAATATATATGATCAGTTGAAATTTTAAAATGTGCATAATGCTTGTGTATTTTAGTTTCACACTGCTTCACAAAGTGATGTACTTTTCTTGTCTTTTTTTTTTTTTGATCAAGGTGTCGTAATCTTATCTTATTAGAAAAAGTATGGTAGTTAAATCTCCTTTAAACTCAAATAAGTTTGGCCTCCCAACAACTGAGCAATAGAGACCCTTCTGAGTATTCGATCCAACTCATTACACGATCCAAGTTGAGCCCTTTCCAAGTTTTATTTCTGACATTAAAACATTGTTATCTTTATTCGTATAAAAATAGATTGATTTGAGAATGACATTTCACTAGTGAGGAATGTGCTAAAGAGAGTTTATGAGGATGATAGCACCTTTACCATATGATCACAAAATCACTCATTCTAGTGGTGAAAAATGTTCGTGTTCGAAATGTTGACCCCATTTGACGTGCATATATGTTTGCCCACAACACCCTCTATGTTGACTATTTGGTTGCTGCCAACATCATCATCTTGTTGTCTCAAACTCTATGCCTTTTCCAAACCCCCACCTTCATGTTCTCTTTCCATGTTCTTCCTCACAGAAGAGAGAAAAAGAGAGCATGATTGCCTTGTAGGATTTCATAGGGTTTCACTATTCCTCGTGGGCTAGGAGAAATTGAGTACAAGTTGCATCATTTTACCTCTTTTGCTTATTTTCTTCAATAATTGGGTAATACTTTGTTCATATATACACTAATAATGTGAACCATGTTCCTGCTATAAACACAATTAATTTTTTATCATGAATTTTTTAACCAAACGTAAATTTTTAATAACCTAGTAAACAAAAAAAGTAAATCAATTCATATACATGGATAGAACATTATTGATTAATTGTACTTTATATTCAAAATTTATCCACGATTAAGTAAGGAAATTTTAGTGGTGAACAGAAGTTGATTAACTATTTTGGATTGTAATAAAGTTAGTTTTTTTTTCCTTAATGAATAAGAACAAAATCTGGTAAGGCATTAACTAATTATAGGGTCAAAAATATTTTCAATTATGGGAGGATATAATATATCAATTTCCACAAATCAACCAATCATATGCAAATTGACATAGAAAAATTTTACGGGCACTAGGTATATATTAACTCCAAGGGTTGGTTTACTTCTTTGGGCTAATTTGATCAAAGTACGAATAGATAAATTCCAGCACTATCTTGCGTTGAACTAAAAATATCTTGTGAAATCGAATAAAATTTATAATTTATGTATAAAATTAAATTCCTCACTGGTGGAACTTTAGATCCGAGACAGGTTAAGATTTTTAAAACCTCACAAAACTTAGAATTAGGTTATTATCGGTAAATGGCTTACCTATTCTTTCTAGATCCTTTTCTTGTCACGATCACTCGTTGGATCGACATCTTACTACTACTAGCAGTAGATTTTGTAAGATCCAACTGAACCGACCATTGTTTAAGTCGCTTCTTGCACCAATCATGCATGTCAAACCATCATCATGCCCCATTCCACATCAAAACTGAAGTTCGAAGATTGTGGTTGTAGTTAATAGCTTTTGTAAACTTTATCTTCATCAACTCATACAGATAATAGAATGATTGGACTGAAGCTTGAGAATTGACTCTATATATTCTTTCAAGTTAATAGTACACATCGTCCAATGAAAATGTAATGATATTACTGTTATAAAAGTACTTACCAATGAAGTTATGCCTTCGATAATGGATTGTACTTGTTTCGAAGATTATCGTCTTGTGTTCTTTTTGTGATCTGAAAATTAAAATATAAAATCAATTCGTATTAAAAAATTAAATTAAGATAAAAGTGAGTTTTTTTAAGTATCGTATACATATCTTGAAACAACAAATCTTATCAAGTTGTACGTTTTATAACTAAAACCAACTACAAGAAGGGGATTTGACAAGTCATATCAAAGTTCAATAATGGTCATGCTTTCGATGTGGAACGACTTTGTGGTTGAAATTTTTGCTGTTGTCTAACGTATTAGGTTGATGTTGGCTTCCAATTTCGCTTCAACTAGCAAAAGTGCTGGCTATCCACAAACTGAAGATCGGAACATTTGAAGGGTGTTTCGAGATAGTATATTTTGAGTACCAACAACAACATTCTGTTGACGGGCAGAATTCGGAGGTATCTAATACTAAGTGACCCTACTATTAATTAATAGAAAAATTATTTTTAGTTAACCCAAAAGAAGAAGAAGAAGACAAACAAGAAGAACAAGGCGACGATGAAAAGAAAAACCATAATAATTATTATTATTATTATTATACGACGAAAAGAGAAAAGATAATAATAATATTATTATTATTATTGTGTTTTATAAGTATAGGCTAACTACAATTAAAAAAAAAGCTAAAAGACTTATAAAAATTATAAGGACTTCTTTACGAGAGATCATTTATCTATATAAGTTTTTTGTTTTGAGTCATGTCATCGGTAAGTTCCAAAGTTGTTATATCATTCTTGATCACTTTTTTTCAATTTTTTAGGTCTCTTTTTTTTTTCTCTCTTATAGTCTCTATGTACGATCTTCTGGTATTTTTTCACTAAAACGTCTAAGCATCTCTTCTTAACATGTTTAAATTACCTAAGTCTTGATTTTCTTAACTTGTTAATAATATTAACGACATTCAATTTATCCCTTACCAATACATGCCTGTTCTTATAGTTTGAGTACCAATTGAGCAGAAAGTTTTCAAATGCTATCAAATTATGGTGACTTTTGAGGTCTGTCAAGAGACAGCTACTCCTTTTTGAAGTGATATGGATTATTCTCATGAACCTACTCCTGATGGGCTCCAAATCCTACAGAGACCTTGTTGTGAAGTTCCGCAAAATCTTTTCAACCCGTGCATCATCACGAAAGACCTATATTCTCTTATAAAAAGAAAGATGGATCATATCGAGACTTTTTCTCTAGCAAGTTCAAATATGAGGTTTCCGAATTTCTGCGGTTTAGACTCAACAACATTAATATCAATACTTCCTGTTTTATTAATTTATTTTCTATGTTTAATATCCACTAAAACAAATCTCCAATAGTTCCACTTGTCTATTAACTAGTAGTAAGTTGTGGCAAAAGGAAGTCTAGAACGTGACAACATATGCCAAAGAATCTTACCGAGAAAGTCTTAGGCTCAAATCTCCTCGCAAGATTGAATTATACGATACTGTTTATTGGGTGTAAATTTTAATTTTAAGATATAGTGAAAAAATACAATTTACAACTAAGTCAAAAAGTTAAGAAATGTTTCCGCACATATCTAGAAGATATTACATACATATTTGTTTTAGCATTTCAGTAATTGTCCGTTAACATAATAATGTAAGCTCGTTGATGATGACAATTCTTTTACTTGTTAATTAATCGCAACTTAGACCCTCCCTAAGTAGAGAGACATCATTGAACTCTAATGGAAAATCCCAAACAAAGGATTATAATCCCTAACTTATGTATAAATGATTGGAACAGATGCTTCCCACATGGAGAACTCTTCAACAATTATCTCTTGTAGGGACTTAGGTTGGAAGTTGTGGTGGGCTCTTCTTTTATGTTTGTCAAAGTGCAAGTTGGGTACCATTTCTTTCTTTAATTTGTTTGATATCCTATGGAAAACCTTTCTTTTCCTGGTGTTTTTACTCTTGAGAAGGAAGATGCAATATAACTTGAAAAGTGTCCACTTTTAAGCTATAATTGACTGTTTGATCGAACTTGCAAGTGTTTGGTACTCAAAATGATCACAGTCAAATTAAGAAAAATATTTCTCATACAAGACTTGCATCCTTCTTCAAGTTTTTCTTTATGATTCTATCGGAAGCCCCTCAGTTCATTGTCCCTCTCTGGGATTATCAACAACCTCTACAAGCGAAGGTGAGGTCCTTGTAAGGAAGACTGCCATTAAACTAAACAAGACGAATTACATAATAGCATTCCCCGTTTTCTATTCTTCGGGTGCATCTTCTTCAAGTTGGCTCACATGCTAAAGTTAAATATAATTTGCTAGACAAAACTTAAATTTCTCTTACATAGTTACTTCTTTAAGAAAAACATTTATATCATAAAAAATCCATAACCAACTTGATGATTTTGCCATAGTCTTCCCATAAAATTCAAAGCTCAAATCTTATTTGAGTTCAAATTTGCAAGAATAGTTTGTCTAAGAAACCAGTGCATGCATAAAGTGATAAAAAATAACCTTAGAAATCAAAACTAAATTTCTTAACCAATATTTGACAAGAAACAATTACAAAAAAAAAGGAATTTGTTAATTTTTATCTAAAATTATAATAGATTAAGAAAGAAGGGTATTCTTTAAGTAGAATAATATAAAAATATATTCAAACTAAACATGAATTAGATATTGTAATATTACATTTAGCTAATTTGGATACTTACAAAAGTGTATAAATAGATATTTTCAATTTAAGATATGGAAAAAATTTTGAAAATAAAAAAAAACTTCTATTTTTATTAGTAATAAAAATGTGCAATATATTTCTAGTCATTAGAATTGTACGCAAAATAATTATTCGACCATTGAAAAAAACTATTATGTCATGCATTACAAAATTTTATAGTGATTTGTTAAACTAAAATTTTCTTTTCCATATTAACTACGAACTAGTAAAAGAAGTTATGTAAAAGATGTACAAAATATCTTATTAAAACAAAGTTTTGTTTGATGGTGAAATATTTTAAATATTTACAATTTTGATATTGAGTATTAAAGATAAAACAAATATTGTCCACAATTTTCTAACTCGTTAATTCTTATAATCCAAATCATGATTCTATGGCCTAAAAAGTTAGATTCACCTTAGAGGACACCTCCATAAAACCAGCACAAAACCTTACAAAAACTCCAAACCAATTAAATCTTAGAGAAAAATTTTGAAGGAGGAGAAAAGAGTACCATTTATTTAAAAAAATGTATAAGGTGAGTTGTGACAATCATCATTCCTTTAGATAAAATACAAGAATAGTTACCCCATCTATTTACAATGCTAGAGCGAGTAATGGCTCCAAGAAACTCTCTTGAGAAATGCTCACGAAAGCAAATATGCTTTTGCAAATTTGTAGAGAAAATTTTTGTTTTACATCAATCAAAACCTCACAAAATCAATAATATTTAATGATCCTTTCTCAAAATGTACAAAAACTCATCTCTAAATCTTTTCTTCTAAAATACCTATTTCAAAATATTTTAATAATAAAAATTAATTTTTATAATCCCAATCCCCTAGAGGCCACATAAAACTTCTTCTTAAAAATATTATAAACCTTAGGACTTATCAGAATTCTAAGTATTTATTTATATATTCTTAATGAATCTGAATCAATTAAAATAAAATATCATTTTGTTGAAACTGATAAGACCATACTAGCATAATTTACTTGCAAAATTATCAAAGTTATTATATGTAATAGGGCTAAGAAATTTGGAGCCTAATAACCTTTTAGGCAAGATTTTCCATGATCTTCTCATATTCAACAACTTATAACTATTTTGACTATCAACAAGCGTGGTTTAATTCTTTGTTGACAAAAAAAAAAATCAATTATCATTCCTAGCTATTTTTCTTCAATATTAGATCAAAATACAATTTCTTATGTTGGTTTGAAATTATGGAAATGGTATAGGTTATTTCCACATGTATATCAAGGCTATTCTATAATCGAGTATCATCCAAAGGGCTATAAAGCCATATTATATCAATGTTATATATTTCTAAAAAAATTATCCCATGGTTCATAACCTGGATGTATGATTATAAACAAAACCAACAATTAAATGCACCCATCATAATAAAAAGATTCAAAGTGAAATGGTGAGACAAATTTGCTTTGGACCATATAACTTCATCATCAACTATCAAAGTATGACTAGTCCAAAGTTTGTAACTACTTAATGTGTGAGGGATTTGTGCACATATGAAATCTACGGTAGAATTCCATCCCTAAAGTGAGTTTGCGGCAATCAATTGATTAGGGGTGTGTGAGTATTTTGTAAGGGTGATTTTCATAACATTGGTGAGATCTCTCACGTATGTTTGTTTTTCTTCAAATGGCCCTAAGGATTTGATGTCTAAGAAAGAGCATAGTCAAAGCTTTTCTGTAACCTTCAGGCAAAGTGAAATTAGTGTGGTCTACTATCTGCGTGTATGACATATGGCAGTTTAGCCAATTAAGATTAGCTAGATGTTTTTCGCTCTTCTCTTCAACGTAAATTGAGTGTGGTTTTTAGGATTTGGCAGTTAATCCATCTTCTGGTGAAGTCACGTGGGAAGATTCTAGCAGTTGACTACAGTAGTATACTTGGAGAATAACTTTCAGATTTATCTTTGAAGAAGCTGAATTTATTGGGAAGTTGTTCTTGTCTATCTCAATTTTTTATTATTCTAATCACTTGAATTATTCGTTTATTGTTATTTCGTTAAAAAATTGATTGAGAAAATCCTCTGTCGAGGTTAGTATGAGGCGATCGTACTATTAAGTATAAAATTCTTTCACGGGAAGTGAGGTTGAGTGATAGTGTCAAAGATTGAGTGGTGTTAGCTTAGTAAGGCCTTAAGTAAATCTATTGTACTTTGATGAAAGTTATTAAGCTGAGTGAGAGATCCGCAGATGTAGGCAGGGTGTGCCAAACCGCATTATCAAATTTATAGTATTCTTATTATTTCATTTTTGCTTGGTTTAATTTTACTCGTGTCAAAGGAGTTTACGAAACAGTTAACACTTTCAATTTTTTAAGTAGAATATGACCCTTCTTAGAATCATTCTTATTTTTTTATTTGTAAATAGTAACTCTTCTTATAATCTTCTTTTAAGGTAAAGAGTAAATCCAACTTATAAATGAAATTTACAATTCATAAGATCTTTCCTTACTCTCTTTGATAACTTAAAGACTCACACACTTCACAATGCAACAATGAATGCCCTCAAAATCTTTGAAAATAATTCTTTAAAATGTCTTATAGAAAATCTAAATATTTTTATGTCAAAATCAATTAAAAAATCTATGTATTTATAACCTTTGGAACTTAACATAGTCATTAGAACCAAGAACTTAATACTAATGATTAGTTATAATCAATTGGTTGACCACTGCTATACACTAGGTAACCAATGTATATTGATTAAGAAATTAGTTGTTATAAATATTAATTGACTATTACAGTATATTAATTGACCAATGTGCATTTTGTTGATATACTGGTCGAGTACTATAGTAATTAAACAGTATATCAATTAATGTTGCTACAAAGTTTTGATATATATGTTTGACATATTTAGATTAGATAATGTGTTTGAATTTTTGTTTCTAACATCTTCAAGTTATCTAAATTAATTTTCTTATGAAAATTTAACGTAAACACTTCTCAAAATATATCTTAAAGAATGTTTTAAAGATTATGAATTTTCCTTTGTAATCAAAACTTTAATTTTTGTAAGTGATTAAAAAGTACTTTGATAATAAGTTAAAATGATGATATACTTATACATGATGAGCCTCTAAAGCATCAAAGTAACCAAATAACAAATATAAAGGTTATTACATTTTTATTTATAATCTTGTTGTACCTTGATCTTCTTTAATCTTAGTTTTTTATTCTTCATTTAGATGAATTTATTTAATACCTTTTTTGTTATCTTCGTGAAATTGCTCTAGATTTATATACTTTGGGATCTTGCTGCCTAATTATTCTCTCGAGGTCATCAGTGATCTGCTTTCTTAGGTGAACAATTGGGAGATAGACATGTTTGGAAGCATAACTCAGATGGGATTTTTACTTCGAAGTAGCCTACTCCAAGTTGTTAAGAGAGGAAGGGAAAATTGCTCCGAAGGATTAGACATAGATATGGAGGCTACCAAAGCTAGCTCGCTAGATTTATTGTTTACGATTAGCTAGTAAGAATAGAGTGCTCACTAATAGTTTACTGTTCTAGTGGAAGATGGCAATGGAGAGCATATGTGTTATATGTGTGGTGGAAGAAGAGTCCACGCTTCAACTTCTTCATGATTGCCCTATTGCATCTTTAGTCTGGCAGCATTTGGTATCACCCCAATAATAGACTTGTTAGGATATATTTTACATATATCTTATTTTATTTTGGCATTTTTAAATTGGACATATAAAAGGTAGAGTTTGTGTTTTATTAGAAGTCCATGTAGTTAATGGAAAATTATGTTTGCTTGGATATCATGGATCATGGACACTTTCTTGTGAGTTTATGATATACAACAATTGCCCCCTTATTTGATTTTAAAAAGAAGTCTATGACATACACGTGATAAGGATGAAAACCCAACAGAATTTCATCTGCAGCTCTTTGATTATTGTGTGAGTTTGGCACAATGATGATGGGCATGATTCTGTGATGATGTGGCACCTTGATGATGGACAGTGAATATACTTCCTATATTTAGTGGATTCTTTGAAATCTTCTAAGATATGGGAATATCTCCCTTGTGAGTAAGGAGTCTGATGGTCTTACGTAAATGGGTATTCTAGTTTTCTTGGTACAGCTCTTGATTGGTTGTTGGTTTTTTTGTGAGTCAATGGTGAACAGATTTTTGGTGTGGGGCTAACTGCGTATGTGTTGATTGATAACACTTTGTCTCACGGTTAATATTGGATAAGCAGTTCACGTATGTTAATTGGAGTTGCTAATTTTCTTGGGTCTTTGAGGAAGGTTTTTGGTTGCAACACATAGGAGAATTATTGTTGATGGATGCGTAACTTTTTGGTGCAGCAACTTGGTTCTTTTGCTGGATAATTTAAGATCTGGGAAGTTTTCGTTCTTTGATTTATTTGTTGTTATTTCTTGAATGAAAATAGATAGACAAATCCTCTGACAAGGTTGACATGAGTTAATCGTATTACAGGGTGTGAAAATCTTTCACAGGTAGTTAAGTTATGGGATAGTTACATAGAATGAGTGATATGGTGTTAGATCAATCTTGTGTAATTTTTGTTGAACTACAGTGAAAGTGATTAATCTGGGTGAGGGCTCTGCAGATATAGGCAGAGTGTACTGAACTGCGTTACCAAACTTTGGTGTCTTTATTATTTTACATTTGTGATTTTTTTCCTTGCTTGTGCGAAGAATTATTTTTAGGTAGTCTGCGAAATAATTAACCACTTCTGTTTTTTAATTGGTATCAGAGAACGGTCACCGATTTAGAACTTGGTAGCAAGTTGGTGCAGATCCTAGATTCGCAGACATGGCTACAAGAGAAGGTGCATCAATTACCAAACCACCATTGTTAGATGGTTCTAATTACCCAGCGTGGAAATCCCGGATGAAAGTCTTTATTCAAGCTCAGGGGATGAGAGCTTGGCATTCGATAGTACATGGTTGGACTCAACCAATGATAACTGATGATAAAGGAGAGGCAATTTAGAAAGATCTATTTGAATGGACTAGACTGGAAGATGAAAGTGCAATGAGGAATTCACAAGCAATGCATGCGATATTCAGTGCCGTTGATGAAGGACGCTTCTCAATGATTTCAGCATGTGAAATAGCAAAAGAAGCCTAGGATGTATTGAAAACCATTTATGAATGATCAAAATCTGTGATAGCATCGAAACAACAAATGTTAGTTGTGCGATTTGAAGAGCTGAAGATAGTTGAGCATGAGACTATCGGAGAATTTCGTGAAAAATTGAGAGACATTGCAAATCAAGCTCATCAATTGGGAAAGAAGTACTCTAATGTAAAATTGGTCAAGAAAACGCTAAGATCGCTGCCACCAAGATTTATTCCAAAAATTGCAACAATAGAAGAGGCTCATGACATTGATAATCTGCCATTGGAAAAAGTTATCAGCATTCTCACAAATTTTGAGATGAATCTCTTAAGAGGTAAGCAAGAAAGAAGCAAAGGA
>JANIJH010000224.1:15231594-15242825 GCA_024520975.1 Erythroxylum areolatum
AAGTTATCGGCATTCTCACAAATTTTGAGATGAATCTCTTAAGAGGTAAGCAAGAAAGAAGCAAAGGATTGGCATTGCAAGTGGAAGCCGAAAAAAGTGTGAACAATGCAGAAGATGAGTCAGATGAGAATGAAGACATGATTTTGCTCACTAGAAATTTCGATAAATGGCTAAAAAAAATAAAAAAAGGACAGACCCGACTCTAGACAATATGGTGAAAGTTCATCAAGTAATAACCGAAGACAGCAAGTCAAGACACAAAGAGGCAAACGGAAGGAAAGAAGAATACAGTGTCATGAATATCAGGGATTTGGACATATTTAATCTGAATGTGCTAACACGTTGAAGAAACAAAGAGGAAAGTCCTTCCCTACCACCTGGAGCGAAAATGATTCTGAAAGTGATTTCGGCAGTGAAGAAGAAATAGTAAATAATGCTGTATTAGTTGCATTATACAGCAAAAGTCCAGTTACTTGCTTAACAGTAACTGAGAAAGAAGTAACTGACAGCAGAACAGGGAGAAAATTTGAAATTTTCAAAATCAATTCAGCTCGAGATTCTATATCAGACTATGACAATGACAGAAGTGGTCTTGATGATAAAAATGGGGATATTTATGAGGATTACAAGGCTTTGTATAAAAAATGGGTGAAAATGCATAAAAAGAATGAAAGATTGAAAGAAGAGAATCTTTGCCTGAAAAATAACATACAAGAATTAGAAAAGAAGCTGATGTTAACTTCGGATGAACTTGTTGAAGCTAGATTGAAATTGGTGAGTACTGAAAAGGGATTGAAGATGTTGAATGGAGGCACCAAAAAACTTGATAAGCTAATTGAAACTGGTAAGGCTAAAGGAAATTTTGAAGGCATCAGTTACAAAGGTGAATGTTCGAAAGTTAATAAAGGAAACTCGGACACATTCAAATCACAAATGTTATTTTACATTTGTGATTTTTTGCCTTGCTTGTGCAAAAAATTATTTTTGGGTAGTTTGTGAAATAATTAACCACTTCAGTTTTTCAAGACTGATTTTATTTCTAATGGTTTGATTGAGCAGCTTGATAGGAACCTGCAGGGCAATGGAGTAAAATTACCAATTGGTATTGATTGGCGGATAGTCTTTACCATTACGATGTGAAGGCTATGAACTCGATGGTGTAGTATTAGTTTGGCACCTGATGAAGAATCAATTGATGTTGTTACTCTTATCTCCGCTGTTGGGAAACAACAAGAGAACTCCAGTGTTATGTATCCAAGAGGACAGTGGATGTGCCTTCGCCTTGCTATATAAGCTGGCTTCCTCCATCTGTGACTGCTGTCAAACTTAATACGAATGGGGCAATCAAAGGTAACCCAAGCGTTGCAGGGGCCAGGGGTTTGTTGAGAAATAGGATGAGTATTTGGCTGGTGGATTTCAAAGTTAACTTTGGTTTTTGTTTTAACATAGTAGCTGAAATGCAAGCCTTGCAGTTTGAATTATTGCTTCCATGGAGATAAGGTATAGGAATGTGGAGTGTGAATTGGATGTCCGAGTGGTGATTGACCTTATTAGAATGATCGATATTTTGTCTCATCCATTAGGTGGTTTGATTTTGGATATATGCGAACTATTAAGAAAGCATTGGTTCTGCTTTTTGCAATATATATTGAAAAAGGGCAACTTTTGTGGTGATTGTCTTGCTAAGGCGAATTGGGATTTGGAGGTAGAGCGTGAGGTATTAGCTAAGCCTTGAGAAGACCTACTCCATGTTTTATCCGCAGACGACTGTAGTGTTGTCTTCCCCATAGGCTATCTTAGCACTTAGTTATTGCTCTATTTTGTTAACTAAAAAAAAAGAGCTTTCGTATTAATTTGATGCAAAAACAAAGTCATTAATATTACTTATATTTTATTACTATTAGAACTTACATTAAAAGTTTCCTTAATTCAACAATTGCAAAGAGAAATAACGAAATTGTTGCAATAAGAAGAAAAAAAAGAGAAAAACAAAATTATAAATGTAAAAGAAAAAAAGAAAGACAGAGGTCAACGCTCTGTCTGTCAGAAAAATGACATCATTGTCCACGTCAGCTAGCAGCTTTCTTTTTCAATTTCTCTGAGTACTTCACACCCCCACATAAATAAGCCCTCTCCCTCCAGTTTCATGGTGTCTTTTTCTTCTTACAATTCCTTCTACCACAACCACGCGCCCTATGTACGGTCACTCATTCCCCACATTTTCACGCGCCGATTGTTTCCTCCTCGGGCACATCTCTCCCGATTTTACACCACCGCCTTCGGAGGCCCTTATGGTCATTCCTGACTACCAACTTGCGGCCATGGAGACGCTGTGTGGTCAGAGTACTACTACTACTACTAGTGGTTGCAGCAGCTATGGCTCTCCTGCTTCGCTCGCGAGTTGTGCCACCACGACTCAGGGTTCTCTTCACAACAATGGTTACCATTGTCACTTCACTTCTCCCTATGATTTTCTGGACATGGAGACTAGTTCTGTGAGGAGGGTCTTTAGTACTGGTGATTTACAGGTACGTCATTTGATTAATTAATGTTTAAATTAATTTATGAAAAAAATTAAATGAAATCTATATCTTTCAATGTTCTATTTAAACTTCCGGTCCCATACACGACGGGCTTTGATCCTTCAAAAATATATAACGATCCAACATTACTGGCTAATCTGAATTATTAATTTAAACTGGGACGTAAGGTGAGCTGCATATATTAGTTCTTATCTTATGTTGGTGCAGCATAGTCAGAGGTCAGAGAGCCCATTGTCAAGCGAGAGCAGTGTAATTATGGAGAGCATGAGCAGAGCAACCAAATACAGTCCAGAGGAGAAGAAAGAGAGAATTGAGAGGTACAGAAGCAAGCGAAACCAAAGGAACTTCACCAAGAAGATTAAGGTCTTTCTCTAAATTCAGTTACATCTTTAATTACAACTCCATTTGATTTATGAGAATTTATGTACTATATGTATACTTCATGCATATATACGAGCTCTAGGCTGTTGCACATGTATCTTTTACTCGTGTTTACTTCTACTAATACTTTATGTCAAATCCAACTTTTTTTGACACAACTATTGGGATAGAAGTTGCAATAGTTTCTTAGATGTAACACAAAAGCAAATGTGATATACAAGGTCATATTTATGTGCTTTTTACAAATTGTATTAAAAACATTCAATCTTAGAAATGATGGCTCGAAAGACAATCATTCTTCCACTTGGTTGACCGGAATTGTGGTTATGTGATGCTCGTTGAGATAATGATATATTGAGTCAACACTGAGGGCATCTTTTCTTATGCATAATTTCCCCTTGAAGTTCGATGAGTTAGTACTTAACAAGCAAGAGTTTTGTTCACTGAAGTAAAAGTGTAGCTCCATTTCATTTCTCTCTTTTATTTTTCTACATGGAACTTTGATCCATGTACGTGGAACTGCTAAACTACCAACTAATGGTTGTTAAGTGTAAAATAATATTATTACTTTAAAGCACATGTTATGAGTTTAATATTCTAAGGTTTTTGCAAAATTGAAAGTATGCCTGCAGGAAAACATTGGCAGACAGCAGGCCACGCATCAGAGGGAGGTTTGCAAGGAACGATGAGACTGAGAAAAACCCTCAGCTTCTCCAATGGAGCAATATATATGGGGAAGAAGAAGAGGAACATGACGATACTTGGATAAAATTTCTTCAAGCCTTCTCAGTAAATTCGTTTGCTAATTAGTCACGGAAACTATGTCTATGTTTGTGTTGGTATGCCTTGTAGTACTAATCACAGTGGTGGCTTTCTTCTTATTGTTAGTGCGATGCAGTGTATACATATAGTTGATTGACTTTTTATTAATGCCAAGCTTTGAACATATTTAACTAATTAGTGTGATTGATTTTCAATTATTTGACTGATTATACGGTACTTGGGCAAAAAATATAATAACTTTTGAAACCAATTTAGTTTTCCTACTAAATTTTCCATTTGTACATTCAGCTCTGTGGATAAATTCTGCATCATATACTTGTTATTCTTCCTATTTTAGCTAGTAAATTGTTTGTAACTAGGAGCTCATCATAAAGTACTAAAGAAAAAGTTAAAGATGAGTGTATTGGAGTTTTAATAGTTGATAGAGTAAAATTGCTTAATTACATTTTTTTTGGAATTGTAAAATAGGTAAAAACTCGTATTAGTTTCATGGTCAATAAAGATTAGAGGGCATCAAATCTTGTTTTGTTGGTAGAAAGAATGTTAGTCGCTAGAATGTATCATAATTGCACTCGTTTACATGATATCGAATGGCAACTGAAAACGAAAGGGACACTAAAGAGAAACAGAAAAAGGGAACGCAAATGTCATTATCAACACGAAAGAAGGCATATGGCTGTTGGTAACAATCAACAAATTGGCATGTGCTATGAGTTGAAATCGATTTATTACACCAAAGAAAATCTCTTGGGATATAGCTAAAGAATAACCTAAAGCACTTGACTTGAGCATCAAAGAGTACGAGTGAAAAACGCAAAGTGATGTTCAATCTGACCTGGTAGTCGTACTTTGGCCTTGATTGGAGTGTGGTTTTTGTCAGCGACTTTTGTTTTCTAAGTTTGGGAAGTGTCATGATCTTATCAGGAACTTGCAGGGTGGTGTATAAAGATTGTTATGACAGTTGTTTTCAAGAGCAACTTTGAAAAAGGGTTATAGAATTGACAGGCACAAGTCTAGCAGCAATTCATTATGTAAAGGCCAGCCATTGTGCATCTTATAAGCGAGCGCAATATTGCTTTTCTTACTGTTTTCTTTTTCTTGTAAGTGTAAGAGTTCCATCAACATTTGAACTCAGAATAGAGACGATGCTTTTAACTTTCACTAATGATACTTTCACTAATGATCTTTTGGGTCTCTATTTTTAATTTAGTTTTAAGTAACTTATCCGACCCAATAAAGTAAAATGCCTCGTACACAATAAAATGGGACTAACAATACGCTCATGCCTACATTGTTACATTTTACTTAGAACTCTCTCTATGCAGCTTTATGTGTCTACATTTGTATGCAGAAGGCCATGATTATATTTCAGTTGAAGAAAAGCGCCCACTAAAGCCAAGTAAAAACAGAGTATCTGGGAACAGGAACTCATTCCATTTTTATTGCTCCTTTTGAAGTCTTAAAGTGTGTCTTTGGCCTTCCAATTAAGCAGATAGTGCGTATATATATATGTATTGAGAGGCTCATGGTAATTAAAGATGGGGAATTGGTCTAGGTTCCCAATCTGATTTAACTTTGGCCTTTAGATAAAGGCTAAGGAGAGCCCTAGAGATGGTAAGGGCGGCGTTCTTGATATCTGTCAGCCGGCGGTGTTTTACCCACTGAGCTTCTGCATATTAAACTAATATTGCTTCATTATCAAATTCTCTTCTAACTACAACAAACAACTGCTAGTTATGGGCACGTCCTGCTTCATGTGCTTTATCTAGGGGTTAATGGCATCGTATTAGCATGATGACTGGACTGGTTTTTTAATATCAGTGTACTTTAGCTACATGCCATAACAAATCAGAGGCAATTTCCAAGCAACGAGCTTCTATTTTGGCAAAGGTCTATCTGAATCTTGATGACTATGGCTGTGCTTGATTAAAGTTGGCATTTTTTAACACTATAATGAAGTGGACAAGTACAGGAAGCATCATAGGTGCTGCATAAGCTAGAGTAGCACATGAGAAGCAGTAAGTTGGTAGGGCCATTAAAGCAATGAAATGGAAATGGGGTCTAGTAGGAGGAAGAATATGCCTCGGCCTCACCTAGAAATTCCATTTTAATGTCTTTGGTCTTGACATATCGGCTGATCAAATGAGAAACATTACTAGAAACCATAATGTATATATACAAATTTATGATGAAAATGAAGTCGACAGCAGGTGAAGCAGAGCAAACATAATTTTGTAGTAAATAAAAACTGAACAACACTTCAGCTTGTGAAAATCGTTCCTTGTCATGCTCCGTACTAAATAAAGACCTGCTTCAGAAGATGCAACTTACTGGAAAATTAAATGTGATCTAATCACTGGTCAAGCAAAAATAAGTAAATTTATACAGTATTTCGATCTGAATAATTAAATAACTTAAAAACATATATCATAAAAAAAAATAATTGAATTGCATTTGATTTGAATTCCTTCAAAAACTTACTTACAAAGTGTTAATTATGAGTTGTCCAAGTGATCAACCCCTAACAATATCCACATAGTAGATAAAAAGAACTTAATTTTTGAGAGATGATAACAAGAGTGCTGACTCCCTTATACCTTCCTCATATTTATAGAGAAAGATAAAAGAGTTTCACTCTTAATAAAATTAAATATCCTAATTATAATTAAAGTTAAATTCTAATTTTAATTCTAATTTTAATTTAATTTTAATAAAATCAACTATGATATTTTTTATCCCTAAAGTTTTTCAAACTTCATATAAGTCCAACTTAATTTAAATTGACTTTTTCTTGTTTTAATTGCTCTTTATTTGTGATCCATTAGTTCCTAATATGTTGACAATGATTATAAATTGTAATTATAATTTATAATTAGAATTAGATCAATCAAAACTCATTTTTATTTATCTCTAACTCTCCTATTAAATAATTTTTAATTGTAGATCGACATTGACGTATAACACCATGTCATGACCACCCAAATATTATGAATGTCAAAATGATTTAATTCAATATGTTCATGCATGGTTATGATATATAATTTAATCATTTTATTATTCAATATTCTAATTTGATATAGAGTATGTATAATTATCTACTCTTTCAAATCCAATTATGCTTATTCAAGTTAATCAGTAATTGATTTATAATTGATATTTAAAAATACTTTTCCAA
Organism: Erythroxylum areolatum; assembly: GCA_024520975.1. Classification (NCBI taxonomy): domain Eukaryota; kingdom Viridiplantae; phylum Streptophyta; class Magnoliopsida; order Malpighiales; family Erythroxylaceae; genus Erythroxylum; species Erythroxylum areolatum. The sequence continues at coordinate 15,238,477 of JANIJH010000224.1, forward strand.
TATCAATATATTCTAGTCAGAGAATTCTACAAATCACTACTGATTAAGAACGGTGAAACATTATCTCAAATTACTTTTAAGCGATGAATCCTGTATTTATTTACTCAACTATCTCTATATGGTTTATATTATATCCAAATACTACCAATTAAGCTACAATAAATAAAATAGGTCATAAGTAACATTAGAAACAAAGTAATTTTCATATAAGATACTTTGGTAATCTTAAGTCTGAGGATCAATTATACAATACTTATAATGACAAAATTCATAAACATATAGGTATTATTCTATTTTGGATTCCCATAATCGGGTCAATTTAGTAAATTTATTGTCTAATAAACGCTCACACATTCGTTTAAGTATCTTCATATTTCAATTTATGAGATCAGTTACTTTTTTTATAAGAATGAAATATAACATGTGTTAATTTTATCGTTCCATCAATATCCCATTTTAATGAAACTAAAATTGTAAAATATTTAGAAAGTATATATAAATGCAAATTAAATTTTACAAATCTCATCATAATTTGAATTGTATGGTAATTATTCAAGGGATTTTATCTTTAATATTAAAACATCAAATGTAATTAACATAATGCATAAAGATAAAAAAAAATGTTAATTAAAGCAATAATGTCATACATAAAATTACAACTAATTGATTGGCTACAAAAACATAAGCTAACAATCTCCTACTTACACTAAAGTAGTCTATGTAACTAATACCATATCCATCCTTATTTTGAACATTTCTTTTTTGAGACAATGACTCTGTAATAGGATCTTCAAGATTCTCTTTAGTGGGACCTTGCCTCAATGTCATGTCTTTTCACTAGACAGTTGAAAAGACCTCAATTCCTTTGCCTATACAATGACAACATTATTGTTATAGTACAATATTATTGGCTTAACAATGTTAGGAACCACTCCAAGTTCAATGGTAAACTTCTTGATCCAAAACACATCATCCTATTGGCTTAACAATGTTAGGAACTCTTCCAACTTATCACGTCATCTTTTAAAGTGAAGATATACCTTGATTGGAAACTATTATCGTCTAGATCAGACTAAAACTAGTATATGAATACTCAGAAACTTTTAGTTCAGATCTTTTATAAACCAAGAAAACATCTATAATCTTTCTTAAATACTTTAAGATGTTTTTCATAAACATTCAGCTACCATCACCAAGATTGGCTTGAAATATGGTCGTTATGCTCAAAGAATAAGAGACGTCTAATTTAGTACATAACATCACATATACGATTCATCCAATTTTTGAAGCATCTAGAACACAATCCATTTTTCTCTTTTTTCTTATGTCTTTGAACATATATTCTGTGAGAGAGAAATGCCATATGACATGAGTAAGAATCCCCTCTAGTGATTCTCCATTTAAAACCTCTTTAGCACTTTGTTTATGTACATTGATTGGGATAAATCAAGCAACCTCTTTGATCCATCTCTACAGATCTTATTCCCAGAATATAGGCTGCTTCATTATGGAGAAGTTCTTAAATAACCAAATATTTACAAATAGGAGCATTAGAATGTCATTTCTAATTAGCAATATGTCATCCATATATAGCACTAGGAAGATGATTGTAATCCCACTATTTTTCTTATAAACACATAGTTCATCCAATTTTTTTTATAAAATGAAACTCTGATTATCTCATCAAAGCAGATGTTCTAAGTCTGTGATGCTTATTTAGGAAATAGACTTTTGTAACTTCTATACTTAATTAGGAAATCTCTTGAATCCAAAACTACTGTGTCATTTACACTAGCTCAAGCAAATTCTCATTAAGAAATGTTGTTTTGAAATATATTTACCAAATTTCATAATCATAATATGCGGTTATATCTAATAAGATCCTTATGGATTTAAGCATAGCTATCGATGAAGAGGTTAGTTTCATCAAAATCAACTTCTTGTTTTTTATTGTAACCTTTAACCATGTGCATTGCTTTGTATGTATGCACATTTCCATCCATGTCAATTTGTCTCTTAAAAATCCACTTGCATCCAATAAGTACAATACTATCAAGAATATCCACTAAATTCCATACTTGGTTAGTATACATGAATTCCATTTCAAATCTCATGATTGCATACCATTTTAAAAAATCAATGTTAGATATTGTCTTTCCCCTTTTTTAGTAAGTAGATATAATCTAGTAGGGGGATGACGTATCCTACTAGTATGTCATAAACTATGTGTCTTTTGAATCCTTGGTTATACATCATATGTATCAACTTAAGATTTGTGTTCCATCTAGATGTGAATCTGTAGTTTTTTTAAAATTCTATAAGTTTTACCTCACTCCTATTACTTTCTTTAAGAGTAAATTCTCTTTCTAGAAATGTAACATGTCTTTAAACAAATAGCTTTTTCTTAAAAGGATGGTAAATTGATATCTGATACTCTCTTCTGAATATCCAACAAAATTGCATTTATTTGACTTAGCTTAAAGCCTATTAGATGTTACACACTTCACATGAGCATCACTTCCCCAAATCTTTAGTAATGATAAGTTTAATTAACTACCATTTTATATCCCATACGAAGTCTTGTCTACAGATTTGGATGGAACTCTATTTAGAAGGTAAGCAACAGTTTCAAGGGAATAACCCCAAAAGGAGACAAGAAGGATTGCATGACTCATTATAAAATGTACCAAATCTAATAGAGCATGATTTCTCCTCAGAAACTCTATTATATTATGGAGTTTCATGAGGAGTCCAACATAGGAGAAACTCGTTTCTTTTAAGTAAATAAGAAACTCATTGTCTAAGTATTCATCATCTCAACCAAATATAAGTATCTTAATACTTTTTAGCAATTTATTTCTCAACTTCAAGTCTAAATTATTTGAAAATTTTAAATAATGAATACTTTTGTTTCATTAAGTACATATAACCATATCTAAAATAATCATCTATGAATGAAATAAAATATGAGTTTCCACATTTAGTACAAATAGACATAAGGCCATATACAACTGAATGTATAAGCTATAGTAATTGATTGGCTTCCTTTCCGTTAAAGGGTAGTTTAGTCATATTTCCTATTAAACATGATTAACAAGTTTCATATGATGCATAATCAAAAGAATCCAAGTATCCTTTTTTATGTAACTTTGTGATTCTAGTTTCGTTTATATAACCTAACCTATAATGTCATAAATAAGATGGATTTTGGTCACTTTACTATTTTCATGTTATTTATATTAAAGATTGTCCTTTCAAAATCTAATCCATATAAACTATTTGTAAGTAATTCAAATCCATAATAAACCTGATCTTTATAAAAGAATAACCCTTAATCTTAATAATAAAAAGAAATCTATTTAAATCTAAATAAGAGATGGAAACAATGGTTCTAGTAATGATTGCAATATCATCATAATTATATAGTTCTAGTTTAGGGCTATAAGTAAAGCTAAAATACAAATTCTTAAAGTTAATGCAACAACTATTACTCCATTGCTAATACACAAGTCTAATTCACTTTTCCTCAATTATCTACTCCTTGTTAACATTTGTATACACCCAATACCTAATACCTAAGAATGTGAGACAAAAGTAGAAAGATTGATCTCTATCATAAACATACTTAAACATGGAGTTATCTTAAACTTTTTATCTACCAAGCTAGCAAGATAAGCTTTATAGTTCCTCTTCTAGTGTCCACTGACTTTAAAATCATGTGCCCTTGTCATTTTCTTCTTCTTAAAGCCACCCTTTGGCTTTACTACTTTAGGAGAAACCTTTTGTTTCTTGTTTTTATTCTTCTTAGAGCCCTTTTTCTTGCTCTTAAAAGAATCCACAATAAGATCAGTGCTAGGTTTCTTCTTAAGGCATCCCTCTACGGCCTTGAATAAATTTAGTAGTTGGGCAATGACATATCCTTTTAGTTGATATGGAAGTTTATAACAAACTAATAAAAGCTTGAACTAAAAGATTATAATATCATATTAATGCTTAACTTATGGTCCATATCAAAACCCAATTGGCCTAAAATTTTACTACAATCAATCACCTTTAGTATGTGTTGCTCTACTGAAGATCCTTCTGTCATCTCACATTGAAATAATACTTTGGAGAACTGATATCTTTCCATCCTACTTTGTGTACTAAATAGCTCTTTAGTATGAGCATCCATACTCCCATGCTGCTTTTGAAGCTATAGAGATATTGTTGGACCCCGATTTTTAAGTGAAATTTAGAAATAAGAAATGATATAAAATAAGTGTTATATACATATGTTGTATGTATGCTTTAAGGAAACTTATGAGAAAAGCATTATTGGATGTTGATGTATTTGATAATTGTGGAGA
>JANIJH010000224.1:15242925-15274949 GCA_024520975.1 Erythroxylum areolatum
GTTTGATTTGATTCGATTCGCTTTGTGATCCGATTTGCATTTCGCTTCGCTTTGTTCGCTTTCACTTCGAGCCAATTCGCTTTCGTTTCCTTCGTTCTTCGTTTTCCGGTTGGGATCCGATTTCCAGATCGAGTCCTAACAGATATACTAGCCAACATTTACATGTAGCTTCTCAACATTGTCAATATTATACTGATATCTCTCTTAAACTTTATTAGTTGCATTTGAAGTAGTCTATAACGGAACATCAGTGTCAAAAATATATAACTTCTTTTCTTACCTAAGAATAATTCTCAAGTTAAATTTGAGAAATTGGGTCTAGTAAGCATTTTAACATCTATAATTCTCCTCGAGAACAAAGTGTTACTCATTTTATCTAATAATCAAAAGACATAAAAGACCTAGTATTTGTTTTATGTCATAAACCAAATAAAATATGGATTTTAATAAATATTAAGTTACTCATTATTTTATTCAAAATAATAGTCTTCATTATTAAATCAAAAGAATTATCAAATAATTTCTTAATGGGATAGGATCCCATCAAACTAAGTCGATCTTGAGTCATTCAACAAACTAACTCAATTTGAATTAGGTAGATAATATTCTTATTAATCACATCTTATGTGACTCATGGGTCTATTAGTTGATAACTCTTTACCAAAATATATCTTATATATTCTTTCTTACTCTATCTCTGAATTTATATGATCATGAGTTACTCATCCATATCATAAAAATTTAGTTAAGTAAGACCTATTAATTTAAGACAAAATATATTCAAAATAAAGGAGTGTTGAGTCACTCAATAAGCACTATAATAAATAGCACTATAATTTTATTATTAAATAAATGAAGGCAACTATCACATTTTTAATATGCACTTAATATTTAATTGAGGGATTTGAAATTTCAAAAATTTTAGGTCCTATTAAAAATTAATATAATCTTATTATATTAATTATTTTTAACATAATCAAATTATGGAAGAAAATTTGTTAAAACCTTTGCTTGATTCTAATTATTGATTTGATAACTAATTTAATTTAATAATTAAACTATTAAAAATTAAATTAAATTCCAAAATTATTCCTAATTAGATTAAATCTTTTGAAAATAAATTTACAAACAATTTCTATCACGTGCTGTAAAATACAATAAATGTGAAACCTTGCTCTGATACCAGTTGATAAAGCAAACACACGCAAGAGATAAAAGATAGGGGTCTGTTAAAGTTTAAAACAATAGGAGCTTATCAGACAATAAAAGCCAATTAAACGACAGGAGCCTATTAGACAGTAGGAGCATGTTAAACGATAAATCTTGTCAAAACAATTTTAAATAAAAGACGCATGTTAAATCTAAAAGGAACCTATTGCAAGTTGAAAACAAAAGGAGCCTATTATAAAAGTGAAGGAGCCTCTTGTTAAAATGAACACACACAATATAATGCACAAATTTAAAAGTTAAAGAGAGAGGAATGATGCAGTCGATTTATACTAGTTCAGCTTATAACCCAAGCCTACATCAAGTCCCCAAGTATCCAACTTGAGCATTTCACTAACATCCCAAGTAGTAATTTAGCAAGCCTCTTCAAGCTCATGAGTACATATTTTTCATGACTCTCCAACCTTTTAAATTAGTAGTATTTAAGTAGCCTCTACAAACTCCCAACAAATGAAAAAGTGATTTGCTTGATATGGGCTTTAATGATTTCTCTCAAAAAGAATTTTCACTTTCTTAAGCACAAGAGATTTGATAACAATATGACTTTTAAGAGTATTAATGATATTGATGTATTTCGAAGGTCTAGCATATGTCCCTCATTCGAAAATACAGTGGCTCTTCCTTAAATAGACATCTTCTTCAACTAGTTGTTTCTTCTCTTATATCTTGAATTGACTTTAAATCTTCAATACCATATTTGACAAAATCTTCCAGTATCCAGATGTTAAGACAAATGATCATATAAGGGAGTTGATTGTGATTTGTAAGATCCTTCTAGATATTGTGGAATCATTTATAATAAATCAAATAAGTTCATAAGGAAGGTTTCTGCAATAAAGGAAGCATTTATCATATGATTTTATTTTCTTTTGAAAAATATATCGTTACCTATATAAGGAAATAAATCCTATTTGAAATATTATAAGATCGTCATCAAAATCATTAAGAATAAACCTTAAGCTAATATGTATAATTATTCCCTACAAATAAGTGAATTTGATTTTAATTTTGTAATTGTATTATAACAATTAATTATAATGTAAATATAAAAAAGTTATTTCTAAGTACAATTTATTTCAAATATTATTTTTATGTGCTTAAAATTATTATAATTCTTTTTAATATGATTTTAAAAAATCACATATTAATTTTATAATATAATATTTTCAAATTTTTAATGTTTTTATAAATTATGTACAAAACTCTTAACTGATTTTGTTGTTGTGAATTATAAACTTAAAATAATAATTATACATGTAACTTTCAGTTATTGTTGATTTTTCACTTCTATAAATATTATTATCTTTTCATATTATATCTATTATTAAATAATCATTGTAAAATTTTATATTTTTATTACACATATTAAAAGAAATTAACATGATTACTCTTAACGCATATAAACTTTTTTATTTTATTTTTCATATTTACACAATATATACATTATGCATATATGTATTAATATAAATCTTAAAATGAATCAATCACGTTATTAATCGAATATAAAAGTAATTAAGTTATAAAAACATATACACTTAGTATATTATATTGAAAATAGCTATTATTTTATTAAACTATAATACATTTTATAAATACTTTTGCTATGTTTTTATAAATTATTACTTTTATTAAAGTTTACTATAATTATTGTTATATTATTAAAAAGTGAATGTGTAAGATATTATCAAGTTGAACGAGCTAATTCTTCAACTTGTAAAAGTTCCGAGACAAAGCACTCAATGGTAGTCAGTGTTTTGATAATACTGTGCAAAAATTATGCGGTCGTTGTTGTCGACTTGTCTCTAATTAGAGCTTATATGTCTCTACTACACATGTATACTCTCATACAAACATTTTAATAAATTAAATAAATTTTAATAAAGAAATTTTATTTAAAAAATGATATATTTCACATTCTATACTTTATAAATTTTACTAAGGAATAAGGACTCCAACAAAAATTGAATTAATTTATAATTAAAAATAAAATTATAAGCAATAAAAGATTAAAATTAAGTTATTAATTTAATTAGTTGAAGTTACATTGACACTAATATGTTAAAAATACAAAGTTGAATTAATTAATTTAAATATAGTAATAACCTTCCATTGAAACATGTGATTATATAAATAAATAATTAATTATAAATTTTATTTCAACTAATTAGGAATTTGTAGAAAAATTCATTAAGTTAATTATACTTAAGAATTTCAATTCAATTAATTACGAATTTTAATTTTATTTAAATAATTTATTAATTATTATAAGAGAGAATTAATAAAACTAAATTCATTAACTATAGAAGTTTTTGTTGTACACGATATCCAGATCATTTTATAAGAAATGATACAATTTACAAAATTAAGATAATATCATGTCGGATAGACGAAGTTTGGATATTGGATACTAGAGAGTGCTAGTGGAGACTGAGAGAGCATCTAATTGAACTTGTTGCTAGGATTGTCAATAGTTTGGATCAAATCATTTGTATGTACAAACATTATATTTAGTAATGTAATATTAAAATAAAAAGAATATTTAGCAATGTAATATTAAATTAAAAGAAAATTAAATATACCTTCATCTTCATATATTTGATCAAAATAATGTGCAATTTGTTGATTAACTTCATTATTCACCTTCGCATTAATACTTGTGGATGTAGGAAAATTAAAAACACAATATTAGGTAAGATAATATAAAATTAGATAAAATTAATATATTAAAAAGAAAAGAATTTACCATCAATATCTTCATTATTTAACTAACTTTGAGCACATATAAGGGCTTCCATAGTGTGATAATGAAGTTGATCATGATGAGAAGTAATGACCATACCACTAGTACTAAATGCAGACTCTTAAGCAACGGTGGATGATGGAATAGCTAACAAGTCTCGTGCGATGACTTGTAAGATCGGATAATTATTTCCAGACATCTTCCACCATGACAATATATCAAAATGCTCACTTTCAATTTTAGGAACACAATTTTTAGAAAAAAAAATATTGATCTAACTCCATCATATTATAAGAAATTCTAACCCTTTTCTCTTTCAAAAAATGTGAAAGAGAATCTGTCAATAATGGGTTAGAAGATAAGGTCAAACCTAAAACAAAAGTCGTAGTGGAACTGCCTGCACTACTAAGAACCCGATCATGAGTTTGTTGCATTCTGACTTGATAATCATTAAACAATTGATACCATAATTATTTCATGGTATGTACACACTCTTGAGCTTCACCACCGTACAATGCATTATAAATATATTAAACCCCATCCATCTTATATCTCAGGTCCAACACATATAGTACTACAACAATATCTCCAACTTTAGACCAATAAAAATTAAACTTCTCCGTTATTCACTCCTATATAGTCTGAAGAACTTCATTGGAGTCAAACATCTACAATGATAAAATATGTTTTATGTTGGACATAGTGATAAAGATATAGTACGAAGTTAGATATTTTATTCCCGAGAACAATTAAGTCCAATTATAGAATAATTTTAACTTCATACAAAGTTCTCTAGCCAAGTCCCATTGATCATCTGTTGGTATGCAGATATACTAAGAATCCCTTTCGGCTAGCCTAATAAACACCTAAGCATATCGGATTGTCGACTCCAACATCTTAAAGGTTGAGTTCCATCTGGTTGGACAATCCAAAACTAACTTCTTTAAACTAGGAATGCTTAAAATTTATGCACCATCTTCAAAAGTTTCAACTCTTTTTAGAGTTGCACTCCAATATAGAACATTATTCCGAATACAATCAATTGCTTCATTTATCATCCCCAACCCATCCTTCACAATTAAGTTAAGAATATGCGTAAAACAACGCATATGAAATAACTTACCTCCGACCAATAAACTCCCAACCTACATCTTACCCTTCAACTTCTCAATCATAGCATCATTCGTGCTACAATTGTCCACTATGATGGTAGATACTTTGTTGTCGATGTTCAAATTCATCAAATAGTCTTTCAACAAATTTGCCAATTTTCACTTGTATCCGGTATCGACACATAAATGAAACTATCATGTACAAAAGTTACCAACATGAATGATAAATTCATAAAATAATGAAAAAAGTAAATGATAATAATATTAAAGAATATAAATTACCTCAAAAGTCTATTGCACAACTTCCAATCATTATCAATATAATGTGTCATCACCATCATGTAACCCTTCTTTTGGTTATCGACTGTCCACATGTCTGTTGTTATGACAATTTGTCCATAAACACTTGACAATGTTCTTAATGTTTCTCTCTTCTTGTCCTCATAAATTTGGAAAATGTCATTCCTCAATGTATTCTGACTTGGAACCTTGAAAGTCAGTTGGATTGAATTAAGAAATATCCTGAATCTTTTGCTTTCAACCATAGATAATGGTTGTTCATCTCCAATAATCATATTAGCTAACAAAATCCTTGATTTGTTGTTGTCAAAAGTTATTACGGTTAATTCATTTTTTTCCTTTCATAAGGTTAGGGGTCAAAAATGTTTGACCTCCTAAAACCATCTTCCTTCTAGTAAATGATTCCATATGTCTTGTTAAATGAGACATTCCACCTTTTGAACCACTAGAATAAAACTTTTGACAATACTTGCACTCTGTTTTTTCAATTATGTTGGTCGATATAGTCTTGTTAAAGTGATTCCAAACTTCATTTTTATGTTGAGTAACTTGAGTTCTAATTGAACTTCTATCCTCACTTGGTTCCGGATTAAAAGTTTCCACTTCTACCTCTAATACTGGATTAGAACTCTCAACTGAAAGAATATGCTCATCTATCTGACAAAAAACATATAAATACTTGAGGTTAGAAATAATCAACATATAATAAAGGTTCATTAATTTGAAGTACTTTGGTTTAACTAAGATTTGTTAGACTTCTGAGTTTTGGAATTAGTGAACGTTTAAAATATTTTAATTGTCAATGCATATTTGATAGGATGTTAGCGACCTTTTCATCTACTTGCTTATCTTTCGTGTTGTATTTATGTATGATATATAAATAATGCTTTACTCTGATTTGCTTGTGACTTAGATTTCAAATAGACTTTTGGAGAGGTTTGGTAAGAAGTAGGGTTTAGAAGTTTCTCTATATCAAATTCCACATCAACCACACAAATAATGGATAAAATTCACATAAAGAAGGAAGATTACTTAGGAATGACTAATGAGCTCACTTTCTCTCAAGTTGGTTTGCTCCAAATACACCAATGCCAATAGTTATCAACAATAACTAACCGACCCCTTCAATATGTCAAACCTATCATGATATTGTTTTATGCACGAACACAAAATGGACACGCCCTAGTCACCGCTAGCAATGCAAAAAAACCTTCAACCTATGACAAAGAGAAGTTACAAACTCACAATCATTATTCCTTTTTTTGTTAATGTTCTTAAACAATCACAAGCACTAATAAAAACTCATTTATTAATATAAATGTTTTTGCTCGTTATCAATTTAAACGTGGATTTTTTTTATTACCCTTAATTTGTTCTTTCTTTTTTCTGAAAACTCACTAAACACCTTAAATTTTAGTTTTATCAAATATCTTCAATTTGTAAATAATAGGTAGATATATATTTATTTTAGTGATATACAACGTATTTCTAATTAATTAAAAAGTTAAATAATATAACATATAAGTTTAAGATTTATTTAATAAATTGTCAACTTGTACCCATCTTAACAATTTCATTCTTGTGATTTTGAGTTTGATATGAATGCAAACATTAAAGAATCACGAACTCAATCAATGCATTGGCCGCACATAATATAATTGGAAAGTTAAGAACATGTTGGCGAAACCTTGCAAAAATTATTAGGCACAAACTTCTAAATTTTGATCAACTATCCTCTACTACAAAGCAAAATCAATTACATGTTCTATGAAAATTAGTAAATAATCAAGTAACAACGGCATTAATCTTTTGATTTTTGGTATTAGTGAGCATTTAAAAGAGTGGGGCATTTCATCAAACACTATATAAACATTATCCCATATTCCAATTATTAACATTCAAAGATCTCAAATTAACCAAATAAGTATCACCAAACCTCAATAATTTCAAAACAATCAACTATTAATAAAAACTAAAATTGAGAAAAGAGATTACCTTATTAACAATAAACGTTGGTGACTTCACACAGTCGACAAAGGAGTTGGGGAAAGGACGGGTCACAGATGACACAAAGAAGAAGAACGAAGGAAGAACATGACTGAGTGACACAAAGAAGAAGAACGAATGAAGAACATAAAGAAGAAGAAGTGAAGAACCAAAGGGGAGAGTACATGAGCGTGACTAGCTGGCTGGGTAAGGGGGAAGGAGGTAAGCATGTTTTGTGGAGTTTAATGAGAGGCAAAACGACGTCATTTTGCATCCTCAAAACGATGTTGTTTTGCATATGGATTTTTTAAACTTCTACGTTAGCTCTTAAAGCAAAACGAAGTCATTTTTCCTGTGAAAGTTACTTTTAAAATATAACATTTTGCTATAAACAAAATGACATCGTTTTGTTTATTAACCTTGGGCAGGCCATGGGCTACAAGTTGGGTTGCTTGGCCCGAGCCTAGGCTCGGCCTTACCTCCTAGGCCCGTGGCCCGTGGCCGGCCTGTTGCTCAAGGTGGCTAGGCCCAAACTCACCCGACCTGTGGGCCGGTTTAATCGGGCCGCACCTAGCTCTTCCCCTTTGCAGGGGCATATGTCTCATTTTCACAGCATCTATGGTTTATGTCGTCTTTGTCTCTGCCTCATCACTTTCACTCCTCCATTATTGCTACCTGTGTTTCTTTCTACCTTTAGCCACTCTTTAAGCTCCTCTCACCGATATTTTTATGTCTCTTATGGGTGTTCATCTTCTTCACATCAAATTACCTCTTCATTCAAAGACTATTTTGCCATTGCCACTAGTGACAATCGCCACTAGCTCTATCCCCTCCAACGACAATAAAGGGTAGCTTCACCAACGGCTAGCACCGTCACTAATGGAGACCCATAACTCACAATAACCAGCTTCATCATACTTAAACACTAATTCAAGGTTTCTAGATTCTTAAACCTATAGGGCATGCTTAAGATGTTTTCCAGAAACCTTAAAAGCAAACAGGCATGAAATTAAATTAAAAACATAACACAATAATTCTAGAAGTAAAAGAAAGTGATGGGGCAGGCGAAGTTGTTTCAGAAATAGAAAAAAAATATAGCAATATAAATCTCAAGCTATTCAATATTAAGAAAACACAAAACAAGCATGCTTTTTCCAAAATATAATACAATTTCCATTAACAAATAAAAACACGTCAGTGTTTTGAATTTTTCAAAAAAATCATGTAAAGGGAGCATATGCATAATTTTGTTTCAATTAAACAAAATTAATCTTTAGTTGATTATTATCATGATTTGCATTAGGGAATTCATTAAAATGAGTTTTTAAGTCTTAATGTTATCAAATAAATAACAATCAAATAATTTTAATAAAGTTAAACAATTAAAAGATGCTCTAACGCTACTATTTACGGGTGTAACAAAAAAAATAAATTTTTACAACTTTTCAATTAGATCTCAAAAATTAAATAACTTGAAAACATGAACCAAAAAAGGTAATTTAACCGTACTTTATTCAAATTCTTGCAAAAACTTCTTCAAGAAATGTTAATCATGAGTTTTCCAAATGTCCAATTTTTAATAATATCCAGGCGAAATTTGTTATAGATTAAATTATAAGAAATTTTTGACGTCACGAATGAATATTTGTGAAAGCAAATAAAAAGAACTCAACTTTTAAGAGGTGAAGCCAGGAGTGCTTGATCCTTTATGTCTTCCTCCTATTTATATAGAAAGATAGAAGGGTTTCATACTTATTAAAATTAAATTTCCTAAGTATAATTAAATTTAAACTCTAATTATAATTATAAATTAATTTTAATAAATCAAATATCTCATATTTAATCTATAAAATTTTTCAAACTTCGTAATTAAGTCTAACTTAATTTAAATTAAATTTTCTTTTTTTTGACTATTCCTCATATGTGACTTATTAGTTCTTAATATGTTGATAATGATTATAAATTTTAATTCTAATTCATATTAAGAACTAAATAAAGTTAAATTCCTTTTATTTTATGTTTAATTCTCCAATTAAAAATTTATAATCATAATTCAAGATTAAAATCTACCAACAGGTCATGATTACGCAAATATTATAAATGTCAAAGTGGTTTGACTCAAAATAAATGTCAAATATCAATTATAAATCAATTATTAATTCGTAAGAACGAACATGATTAGATTTTTAAAAAGTATACATTATATCCTTATTATATATGTAACTGGAATGGCAAAAAGATATAAATTATACATCATAATCATGCATAGACAGGTATCTTTTCAAATATCACTTCACTCAGGCCAAAGAATTCGTTAAATCACTACTAATAAAGAATAATGAAACATTATCTTTAATTACTTTAGAATGACGAATCTTTTATTAATTTACTCAATTATCTCTATATAGTTCATATTATATACAAGTATTATTGACTAAGCTATCCTAAATAAAAAAATTAGCATCAAACATAATAATTTTCACATAAGATTCTTTGATAATCCCAAGTATAAGGATCAATTATACAATCATCATAATAAAGAAATCCACAAATATATAAGTAATATTCTATTTGAGATCTTCGTAATCCAGTAAGTTTAGTAAACTTATTATCTAATAAGCACTCACAATTTTGTTTAAGTAATTTTATACTTTAATTTATGAAATCAATTACTTTTTTCATAAGAAAGAAACATAATGCATGTTTTTCTACCATTTCATAATATCATACATAAATTCACAACAAATTGATTGACTACAAGGGCATAAACTAACAAACTAATCTTGTAAGATAAGGATAAAATTCAAAGATTCCAATAATGTAATCTTTTTTATATTATTCAAACTTAACTATATATATTCGACAGAATCTATAGCTGAATTAACCAATATTAATGAATTTTTAAATAAATTATTGAAGTATTATGGTAATAATCTTATGATGCATACTGAGTGAATTATCACTCAATAGAAATAGCTTAAAAGAAATTTGTTGTTCATACACCTATAAATTTTCAAATTCCTATGGAATTACCCATAATTTATAGTTTTCGTGAAATCCCTTATCCTTATTCGTATGGCACGTGTGAAAGAAGGCTTTAATTTTTTGTAAACAATAAATTTAAATAAATATATAAATGACCCATTTACATGTATTAACTTTGATGATAATACATAAGGTGTATAAATTATTAGGGATGACGATGGGCACACCATTTTTAAAAAATTAAAAATGTCAAATAAAGTAGTTTGTAATTGGTTCTAAGCTTGGGCTGCCGAGGCATACCTAAGATATAATTCTTCTAAATAAAATGATGACGTTTTGTTTAGAAGAGTTGAGTCTTAGGTTCAGTCTGAGCCTGAGCATGAGCCTGACTCATAATTGGTCAATTAAAAACACCTAAATCTAGACTCATGGGTCAGCTCATTGTCGTCTCTATAAATTATTTGATATTTTAAATAAATATATAATTTTAAATTTTAAACTTAAAATAAATATACCAGGTCAAAATAAGCCACTGACATTTTGTTACTATTATTTGTGATCACTTGTATTGCTGTGATGTGATAAGGAAACTCTTGTAAACTTCAACTTTTTTTTTCTTTCTAAAGGATTAACTTCACAACACTGCTGTATAGGAACCAATAAATATACTCCCACGAAAATAGTATTTGTGCACCCCATCCTTGTCTCGTGTCTAAACCGAGACTTGACACTAAATGAGCCTGTATCCGATGGAGAGGAAACTGAAGCTACATGAACCAGACCCATAATATGTGCTAGTAAATGTAAGACCTTGGCATTGCATTAGTATCTGAAAGAATTACAAGACCGTGCCGCCAAAACTTGGCTACAACCTAGTGATCTTATACTCTATGATTTTAAAATTGTCAAACAAATCATCTGTACTAGGATCAGCGTCACACAATGCACTTAAATCCGTGTCAAGAGCAGATGTATATAAAGACCCATTTAGATGCTCACATGATAAGACAAAGTTAAGACCTAATGATTCGTTCTTCTAATTGATGTTCACGCCTCCCAATTTGAACAACATTCCCCTGCATTTGTTTTGTACGTATCAGTTTCGAAAACCTTCACAATCTAATAATTCAAATTTCTGTATCATTCCATTCAACAATTCATAGGCATAAGGGAAAAAATGCAACTCCAGTTAGGGAAAACAAAAAAAAAAAGCGTACTTGGGGCCACTATTCAAATCAAGAAAATCCTTCTTTAAAAAGTACAATCCTGTTTAATTAATCTAGTCTACAAGATCCAAACCATCCAAGTCACTTTTTAAAGGATGATGGAAGTTACTAGTGTAGACCAACAATAACTTATCCTCTAGCAGAAATCCTCTCTTGTGCTCACTCTGCCTTACGCTTTGAAGATCTGCTAGAACTAGAAGGCCTCACAACACTGTTTTGTCTTCCAATAAACTTGAGAACCTCATCAATAAGAATTACTGGTAGTGAAACAGCCAACACCAAAAGCCATTCGTTCAGACTGAGTGGCACTATACCAAAAATTTGTGCAAGGAAGGGTACATAGAGAATTAAAAAGTGCAAGCCAAATGATACAGTCATTGCGACTAGGAGATATGGATTGACCCAGGGTGGCATTGTTAAGAGGCTACCATCCTCAGAGAGGGCATTGAGGGAATTGAACATCTCAATTGCAACCAAGACTGTAAGTGAAAGAGTGGAAGCCTTAATTTTTCCAGAGCGAAAGTATTCACATGGATTTGCATCAAAATTGAACTCTCGGGACCCAGCTCTGTATGGCGAGACTGAGAAACCCTTCCAGGAATCACATTTACCCCAGTTAGAGAGCTGGGAGTAGGTGACAAGGCTATGGCCATCCCCACTCAGGTCAATAAACATGAAGGTGTGGTGTGTGTACCATATGACAAATATACCAACTGTAGCTACTCCAACGTATGTTCCAATCACCTGTAGATGAAGAACAAGATTAGCCAGGAATTTTAAGTTGCTCCAAAGGAACACTAAGCCATAGATTACAAAAATTTCCAGATAGATACAAGTACTGTACCAGGTAGCGAAATAAAATCCAAGCACTAATCAATGAGTCATCACTCCTCCTTGGCGGCTTCTTCATTATATCTTTGTCTGGGGGATTGAATCCTAGAGCAGTTGCCGGGGGTCCGTCAGTAACAAGATTAACCCAGAGAAGTTGCACCGGAATCATCCCTTCTGGAATCCCCAAAGCAGCGGTCAAAAATATAGATGCAACCTCACCAATATTAGATGATATCATGTACCTACATGAATAAAATGTTAGCAAAACTCAAATTTCACTTCAAAATGAACAAGCGAAGAATATAAAAGAGGCATAATTCAAGTTTCTGATAAAAGTTTTGACAAGTGAAAAATGAATTGGAATTTTTAGGTTTCAACTCCACTAACACCAAAAACATCTTTCCTGTAATTTCTCATACATGGGAACCCTCAATTTATCACACTTGTAATTCTCACTATTACTGCTGGAAGTCAAGAACTAGACCTTTCTCCTTAACCAACAATTAAATAAGAAAATTAAAAAGATGACAGAAGAGAAAATAGAGCAATTATTGAATTTGATTTTCAAGATATCAAATGCACAAGGGTTCTCTGTTCGTAGAATGGCTATCAATAGTTCTCGTGGCAGTTCATCCATGAAGCCACCCATGGCTTGCCCACAACATGTAGACGTACTAAACGTTGCTGCCCCCTCTCTCTGTGTCAACAAAAATATACAAAACACTTCCCTGTGCTGCATTTTATCATGATGCACAAGATGGAGCGAAGGGTTGAGTATAAACCTGATAAAAGCCTTCATGTTGTCGTAAATGGACCTTCCTTCACTAACAGCGGATACTATAGTGCTAAAGTTATCATCTGCTAACACCATGTCAGATGCTTCCTTTGCAACCTGAAATGAGAGGATCAGCCATTAAAGAAAAAAGAAAAAGGAGATGAAAATAAAACAGTTTGCGTTAGAAAGTACAGAAAAGCCAACTGAAGAACTAACACATGAAACAGCTTGATGAAGAATGATTCATTTTGCATCGCACATGTTAAACAGATGTTTAGAAATATAGTACAGCCTTATCCACATTGACAGTAGAATATCAATATAATTCAGGATCTCATCATTTGATAACAAAATATGTGTAGAAAAAAGTTTCAATTTGCTTGCTGTTAGCTATATGCATCTCAAATTGATGTTACAATAAAGTATTAGTGATACCTCTGTGCCAGCGATGCCCATTGCTATGCCAATATCCGCAAGTTTCAAAGCAGGTGCATCATTCACCCCATCTCCAGTCATAGCAACAATTTCACCATCCTCTTTAAGCAACCTCACTATTTCTTGCTTATGCTTTGGCTCAGCCCTAGAGATTAACAATCCTCCACCTTCTCTTTGTGCTAAATGGCGCTTCTTATCAGCCAGTTCCATGAACTCCCTTCCAGTCAAGCTTCTAGAAGATATATTATCATAAGGTCCAAATACACCTATTTCACGACAAATTGCCTCTGCCGTATCTTTGTTGTCCCCAGTAATGACCATGACACTGATTCCCGCTGCTTTGCAATCCTCAATTGCTTGATGAACCTCTTTCCGTGGAGGATCCTATTACAATACAAAATAAATAATATACTTTTGATAAATGTAGTGCACCCCTCCCACAGAAAAGAAACAAAAAGAAAAAAATTAGGGAAGACAAAGAAGAGGAGAAATGGAATTTTCAAAATTATAAAAGCAACTCACTCTTATGCCAACAAGGCCAACAAAAACTAGTTGACTCTCAATTGAAGAATAATTAGATGGGTTAAGTAAAAGCTGATGAGCTTGGTCATCTTCATGTCCAGTATATGTTGCAAACTCTGGGACTTCCTCTTTGAATGCAAAACCTAGACAGCGTAATGCACCTTTTGACATGTCATGAAGGTTTTGTAATATAAGATCCCTTGAATAATGATCCAACTCCACAACAGAACCATCAAGCAACTGAATAAAGGAACTTCTCTCCAACAAGTTCTCAACTGCCCCCTGCAACAACCAGGCAGACAATTCATAGGAAGTGCATCACCACAACTAAATGAAATAAAGAAACAGAAGGAACAAAAGGATAAAAATCCTAGGAATAAACCTCATTAAACTTCTGATATGAAATCCAACTACACCATTTATCCAGTGAAAGAAAAATGAAAATATTAGCAGACGCTCACAAACATTCAGAAAAGATTGACACACAGCAGTGTCTGATATCATTGTCTTGCTGGAACTGACTAAAGGCAGTATAGTAATATCAAAAGTACACAACTGATAACTTTGAGGAGGAAAATATAATATAGATAACTGAAACCACAAAACAATTAGGGGTAAGAATGAACCTTCACTAGCAAGGATTTTTTTCCTGAGCTGGAATTCACAACAACTCCCATGGATTTCCTATCACGGTCAAACTCAAGAGTTGCAATTCGCTGCTCCATTTTGTTCCATAGTTGAGAACATCCTAATAGTCACGACCATATGAAGAAAAAAAAATAGACTATTACGAAACACAGAAACAGATAAGAAAAAATTCAGAAATTCAGATACATACGTAACACGTCTCCTTGACCAGAAGATGATGAATAATTAACTCCTCCAGGGAATCCCATTTTTTCAACCAGAACCTTGTATGAAAACAGAATCATATAAGTGATGTTATATGCATTACATTTATAACCTTAATAACACGTGTATAAGAAGACATAGGAAGGGTAATGTAAAAATATTCACACACAAAAAAAAGGGAAGAGAGGAACCACTATAATTCTGGTTATTAAGGTTTCCAATCATGTAACATGCTCCATTTAAACTCAATAGATAAATGAAAATTTTCAAGCAATAACAATGTAATGCTTTGATTTTGGCAATACCCTCCAAACACCAAAATTTTATAACAATAGATAAGCATTCTGATACCTGCGAAAACAAATTTCAAACTCAGAAATAATGGAAATATTACCTTTAATGCAGCCTCAGTAGGCAATCCACTAGCCACATAATGCTGCCCAGATTGCTCCACACCAGCATCATTGCAAACTGCAGCTATCTTAGCAATCATCTGAAGATTTGAATCCATTCGACCCACTGGCCAATCCTCTATTTTCCCATCAAAAGGGTTATAGGTTGTCCCTTGCACATTAAAGGACCGAAGAGTCCCAATTCTGGAACCAATGGCCAAAAGCTTTGACACAGCCATTTGGTTGGTAGTCAAAGTACCAGTTTTGTCAGAACAAATCACAGTTGTACAACCAAGAGTCTCAACACTAGGTAACTTTCTGACAATTGCATTCTTTTGAGCCATCTTTCGAGTTCCAAGTGCCAAACATGTAGTAATGACTGCAGGCAATCCCTCTGGTATGGCAGCAACTGCCAAAGCTACAGCAATCTCAAAGTAATACGTGCACTTCTCAAATGAGAATTTAAAATTCTTGGGCCAACCATCCACATATTCCCAACTGAGAAAGTACTTGACATTAATAAGCCAAACTAATGCACAGATAACTCCAATTATCAATGTTAAAAGCTCTCCAAATTCATTCAACTTCTTCTTCAATGGAGTGTCTTCCTCATTTTGTGATGCTTCATGAATCTGCGAGTGAACCTTCCCTATCTCTGTGTTCATTCCTATCTGTGTAACCAAGCATATACAATTTCCATTCACCACTGTTGTCCCAGCAAAAACCATACATTTCTTCCCTTGAATATCAGACTTTTCTGCAACAGCCTTCACAGTCTTACTCACTGCTTCACTTTCTCCTGTCAAAGAACCTTGCTCAACCCTCAGCGTGGAGCTAACCAAACTAATGACCCGCATATCAGCAGGAACCTTATCACCAACTCTCAACTCCACAATGTCCCCAGGAACAAGCTCCTTGGCAGGCAAATTCCAAACCTTCTTTCCATCTCGTGTCACAGTTGCTTGGTCCGACTGGATTTCCTTTAGAGCCTCCAATGCTTTCTCAGCATTGCTTTCTTGCCAAATCCCTACAACTGCATTCACAATTAAGATCAAGAAAATGACCAGTGGCTCCACAAAGGCTGTGATTTCCATCTCCCCTCCTTCCTGACCATCATACCAGGCCAACACAAAGGACACAACTGCGGCAGCTAATAAGATCCTAACTAAGGTGTCATTGAATTGATCCAATATCAATTTCCAAATCGAAACACCCTCATGTTTCTCCAACTCATTATAACCATAAATCTGGCGCCTCTTCTGAACTTGGGCACTAGACAATCCCACTTCATGGTCCACCTGAAACTTCTCTTCACACTCTTTGACATCTTTAGCCCAAGCAGGGAATACCTCAGGGTCTAGCAATTCCACCTCATCTTTTTCCCCTTTACCGTAGTCTTGGCCTCCTTTACCCATTTAATACAATAACAATCACAGCCAATGTTCACAGAATCAAACCAAACTTCAACGATAGCCGTAATAATTCCAATAGCAATAGCTATAATAAGATGTCGAGAAGACGTTCCGGTAATCACATTCTTCACCAGCAATCTCAGCTAACAGAACAACCAGGAAAAAGAAAAACCAAACCAGAAGAATTTAGGGTTTACAGAACATACCAGAAACTTGTGAGTGTTGGCAGTCTGAAGAGAGAAGAGACAGATTCACTCCCTCTCACTGTACTCGTGCCGATGTGTACTCTCTCTCTACAACATTGTTGTTGGAGAGGGTGAGGGTTAGAAAATTAGAGTGTACAGTACAACACAAAAAAGATATTACTATATGTATAGAAAAGAGAGTGGGACCGATTCCATTGCTTTGACCCGTTTCTTTCTCTGTCCGTTTTCAGTATGACCTAGGGACCACCATTTGATTCTCGCCACGTCGCAAAAGTGACGCCCCACCCTCATATGACTAGCAGCGAAGCCAGCATTTCGGGTTCGGGCTCTAACTTCCGATCACTTTTTGTTTAAGAATAAGAAACGTATTTGTTGTCGGGTCTCTTTTGCTGCGGGCACGCCTCTTGAATTGAAACCCACTGATTTTACACCTTTGTCGGTCCATAGCCAAGAAATTTTCACAACAATTTAACCAAATTTTTATTATAATTTAAAAAATTTTAATAATTAACCTAATTTTGTTATTTTTCTTTTAATAAAATTAGTCTCGTCAGTCTCAGTCGTCAAGTTGTGAACTACTTGTCTTCGACTAATTAACGAGGATGGACTTTCTTCATTTACGAATGAGAATGACCTATGCACATTAATTGATAACGTTTAGTGGGACCCAACTCAATGAATATAAATCACCTAAGCCACCTTTTTTTCTATAGGTAAAGAATTTTCTAATTTCCAACCAGAACTCCCCATCTAAATTTCCAACGCCTTTTGATGCATTCCCCTTTTACCTCTGGCATAATAATTTTGTAAAAAACCTACAAGAACGTGAATGACCTTTAAAAAGAGATCGTTTATTCATATGTTACTGCTCTAAAGTTTTCTATTACAGATCATATCCTCGATAAGGTTTATCTGAATCATATCTATTGTGAAAATTAACTAAATTAGAGCAGGTTCGCAGTGAAATAAAACTGAAAGAATAGTAATGAATACACAAATTTTACGTAAAAAATCTCAAATTAGGGTGAAAACTACGAACAAAGATATAAGACTTTTGTTACTGAAAAAAACTGGAGAATTACAAAGAAAAATTACTCAAAATATTTTTTGGTCTCTCTTTTTCTCTCATTTCTCTCTCACCTCACTCTCTTTCTTTTTTCCTGCCCTTGCTTACTCTCTTCATCTCTTCTTCTCCCGCCTATAAAATAGGCAGGAGAACATATGGGATGATTGGCCATTTGGCCAACTATCCTCTTAAATTTTCTAATTTGGTGGGCACCATTTTCGGTGCCTACCATGTCCTTTTCTCTGTCAACTTTGGTAGGCACCGAAAACTCCCACTTAAAGATTCGATTGAGAGTCAATTAGATCTTCACACTATTCTTTCTACCTTACCGCTTCATGTTGCTTATATCTCTGTCAGGCCACAGGAGAATCGTCACCACGTAAACTTGTCACCATTGATTGCTTTTGTCATAAAATCTGCTAGGTTATCCATTGTGTGAATTTTCTGCATGTCTACCATTCCTTCTTCCACTTTCTCACGAACGAAGTGATACTGGACTCAGATGTGCTTTGTCTTTGAATGAAATGGCTGGATTCTTTGCAAGATACAAAGCACTCTGACTGTCACAATACAGAGTAATATTCTCTTGCTTATTCTCAAGTTCTTCCAACAACATCTTCAACCACATTGCTTCTTTACTAGCTTGTGTAGCTGCTACATATTCTGCTTCTGTTGTTGATGTAGCCACAACTGACTGCAGTTTTGAAACCCAACTCACAGCTCCTTTAGCTAGTGTAAACACATATCCTGTAGTGGATTTACTTTTATCAAGATCACCAGCATAATCAGCATCAACATATTCTTTGACAGTAAAATCTGATCCTCCATAACATAATGCAATATATGAGGTTCCTTTGATATATATGAAAATCCTCTTAATAGTATTTCAATGCTCTCGATCAGGATTAGCCATGTATCTACTAACTACTCCCACTACATGTACAATGTCAGGTCTTATACAAATCATAGCGAACATTAGGTTCTCCACTGCTGATGCATACAATACTGGAGACATCTCCATCCTTTCTTCTTCATTGATAGGACTCATACTTGAGGATAACTTGAAATTAACAAAAAGATGGGTATAAATTGACTTACAATCTTACATGTTGAATCGCCACAAGATCTTCTTCAAATAATTCTTCTGATGAAGCCAAATCTTCCTATTATTTTTGTCTCGGTGAATTTGCATCCCTATAATCTTGTTTGCTAGTCCCAAGTCCTTAATTTCAAATTTCCTAGCCAACTGTGCCTTCAATTCTTTGATATGATCATTATTGGGGCCTGCTACCAATATGTCGTCTACATACAACAGCAAGACTATAAAATCATCTTTCTCAAACCTTTTAAAATATGCACAAGGGTCTGTATTCAGTTTGCTATATCCAAGGCTCACGATGAATGAATCAAATCTCTTATACCAATACCTCGATGCTTGCTTTAAATCATATAGAGATTTGTTCAACCTGTAAATTAAGTTCTCTTTCCCTTTTTCTTCAAAACCTTCTAGTTAGAGCATATAAAGTTCTTCTTCAAGATCTCCATAAAGAAATGCGGTTTTCACATCTAACTGCTCAAGATGCAAGTCAAATATAGCACACATTGCCAGAACTACTCGAACTGTAGTGAGTCAAATCACAGGAGAAAATATTTCATTAAAATCAATACCTTCTTTTTGAGCATATCATTTTACCACCAATCTAGCATGATATCACTTCACTTGATCGTCCCCACTTCGCTTGATCTTGTAAATCCATTTATTGCCAATAGGTCTTCTTCCTGATGGTAGTGATATCAGCTCTCATGTCTTATTCTTATGTAGAGCTTCAATTTCTTCTTGCATTGCTGCCATCTACTGAGATGCATATGAACTATTCGTTGCTTCTTGAAGATTTGATGGCTCTTCGTCCTCAGTTAAAAGACAGTATGCAATATTGCTCTCCATAATATATTCTGAGTGTTAGCTCGGTGCTCTTCTTATGCGAGTTGGCCTCAGAGTATCTGAAACATCATATTTAACTAGTTCTTGCTCCTCATGCTCTGGCGCAACTTTAGAAGAATCATTTTGATCAATTTCCCTATCTACTTGTACTATTGTAGTTTCTGGATTCTCTTGTACAGTGCCAACATTTTATGCTTACTCTTGATCCTTATCTTCTATATGAAGATAACATCTCTGCTGATAACAATTTTGTGGGCAGTGAGATCTTACAGACGATACCCCTTCACACCTTCAACATGCCCTAAGAAAATGCATCTTATGGATTTTGGATCTAACTTTGTAGTTTCTTAGGTATTGAACATCGCATAAGCTGGACTTCCAAATATATAAAGGTTGGAATAATCCACTGGTTTACCAGTCCACATCTCCATCGGTATCTTCAACTCAATTGTAGTTGATGGAGCTCGATTCATCACATAACAAGCAGTATTGACTGATTCTGCCCAGAATTTCTTATCTAAGCTTACAGTTCTCAACACTGCTCTTATTCTTTTCAACAGAGTTTTATTCATCCGCTCTTTTATTCCATTTTGTTGAGGAGTGTATGCCATAGTGAACTACCTTTTGATGCCTTCTTACTTGCAGAATCCATCAAATTCTTTCCCAGCATATTCGCCTCTATTATCTGAGCGCAAACACTTAATCTTCTTACCAGATTCAAGTTCCACCTGCGCTTTATAAAATTTAAAAGTTGAAAACACATCTGCCTTCCTCTTGATAGGAAATACCCAACATCTCCTCGAATAATCATCAATAAATGATACAAAGAAATTTGCTCCTCCTAGGGATGTAACTGGTGCTTGCCATATATCAGAGTGAATCAATTCTATAATTTCTTTACTTCTGAACTTTGATATGATGAACTTCAATCGATGTTGCTTACTCATAATGCAATGCTCAAAGAAGGGTAGTGATACCTTTGTGAAACCTGGAAGTAGATTTTTCTCTGCAAGTATCTTCATTCCTTGTTCCGACATATATCCAAGCTTTTTATGTCACGTCATTGCAAAGTTACTCCCTTAAGCATATACAGATTTGCAACAATCTTCTCCTTTTTGCAAAGTTACTCCCTTAAGCATATACAGATTTGCAACAATCTTCTCTGCTTTCATAAATACTAGCGCTCCTTTAATCACTGACATGATCTTGTTTTGAATCTCAAATCTAAAGCGGAGATAATCCAGTTGTCCTACAGACAACAAATTCTTCTTCAGGCCCTCCACATGTTGCACTTTTTCAATAGTCTAAGTTATCCCATCATACATTTTTAGTTTAATGGTGTCAATATCAACGATCTTCAAAACTTGATCATTACAGCTATATACAGATCCCTCATAAATAGATTCATACTGATGGAACCATTCTTTTTACATATAAAAGGTAGTTATTGAATCGAGAAGCCATACATCAACAAATCTTCTCTTTCCTCCAATAGTTGTTGCTGCTTCACAGACCATTGCACCTCCATCATCTGGAGTATTTGCCACACTTCCTTAAGAAATAGAATCTTTTTTATTCATATTCTAACAATCCTTCTTCAAGTTCCCTTTCTTGCCACAATTGTAACATTTGAAATTCTTCTTACTCCTGAATTTTGATTTACCATGACTATGACTCCCACTTAGGCCATGTTTCTTTGATCATCCTCTTATCATCACCAAAGTTTCCATTTGTTACGAATTTGTCAACCTGTCTTCCTTACTTTTGCGCGACTATCTTCTTCCAGAATAGCAGCTGCAATATTATCGAAGACTAGAGTGTCTGTGTTGTTTATTAAATTGATGACAAGTTGATCATATGAATCTGGTAGACTTTGAAGTAGAAGTTCTATACATTCACTTATCTCTATTGTGTGTCTCAATGATGTGAGTTGAGAAAATAAAGTATTTAAAGTATTTAAGTGCTCCATCATCGAAATGGATTCTGACATGCATAAAGTGTATAGATTCCTCTTTAGAAAAATTTTGTTGTAGAGTGATTTGGTCTTGTACAATTTTGTGAGGTGATTCCTTATTTCCTTTGCAGTCTTCTTTTCCTCTATGCTGGATAATACTCTATCAGCTAAAACTAGGTGAAGATTAGCTACAGCATTCCTATGCATCTCGTTCAATTTTTCATCTGTGACTCTAGCTGACCGTTCACTAATAGCTTCAAGGCAATTATCTTTCCTCAAGATTGCCTTTATCTTCAACTTCCACAATGAGAAATTACTTTCATTGAACTTTTGAATCTCAAATTTTGCTGCCATTGCTCCTATCACGAATAGAATTTAGCTCTTACTATTTCACGTGAATAGTAACCGTATGTATGAATGGTACTGTACATGTGAATAGTATCATATATATGAATAGTACCGTATACGTGAATAGTACTGTACACATGAATTACAATAACTACACAGTATAATGCAAAATAAATGCATAAACAGTTGTTACCTTGGAGGTTACTATTCACCAACTTTTATTGTGCTTATCGAAACTTCGAATAGATTACGCCAAAAAATTCGTCGTAATTTTCTGACGCTCTGATACCACTTGTTGTGAAAATCAACCAGATTAGAGTAGGTTCGCAGCGAAATAGGACTGAAAGAATACTAATAAACACACATATTTTATGTGAAAAATCTCCAAATTAGGGTTAAAAAAATCACAAGCAATGATAGAAGACTTTTACTATTAAGAAACTGGAGAATTACAAGGAAAAATCACACTCAAAAAAATACACAGAATATTTTTTTGGTCTCTCTTTTTCTCTCATTCCTCTCTCACCTCACTCTCTCTCTTTTTTTTTCTGCTTTTGCTTGCTCTCTTCATCTCTTCACTTCTTGCCTATTTAGAAGCAGGAGAACATATGGGATGGCTGGCCATTTGGCTAGCTATCCTTTTAAATTTTCAAATTTGATGTGCATCGTTTTCGGTGCCTACCATGTCCTTTTCTCTGTCAACTTTGGTAAGCACTATTTTCGGTGCCCACCATTTTTGACAATATCATTTTTTATCACTTCCTCCGGTTCTTCTTAGCCTTCATTTTTTCCTTTTACAGTCTCTAAATATCATTTTTTGCATCTTCTCACTAAAGCGTTGAAGTATCTCCTTTTAACATGCCCAAACTTCCTAAGGCTTGTCTTTCCCAATTTTTCATTAATATCAACTATCTTTAATTTGTTTTTCACCATTAAATTATTGACCTTATTACTTCTAGTACGGTTACACATCTATCAGAGCATCTTCATCTCCGTCACCATAAGCTTATTACTATGTATTTGTTTGATAGGCCAACACTCTGTCCTATATAGCATGGTTGGCCTAACTGCTAAGCGATAGAATTTACCTTTAAGCTTGAGTGGTATCTTCTTATCATATAAAACTCTTTAGGCACTTCTTTATTTGAGTTACTTTGATTTGATATGATGTACTATATCTTCATCGATATCTCCATTGCTTTGAATAATAGACCTTAGGTACTTAAAACACTATTTTCATGGTATAACTTTTGATCCAATCTTTATTTCCACATCAGTGGCCACCTTATGGCCGAAAAGTTACACTCTAAATACTTAATCTTAGTTGTGCTCACTTTAAATTCCTTTGACTTTAACATATCCCTCCAACATTCTAGCTTGACATTAACATCCTCTCTTGTCTCATCCACTAAGACAATATCATCAACAAACAACATACACTAAGATACATCTCCTTGAATATTCTTTGTGAACTCATCTATCACTACTGCGAACAAAAAAAGGGCTTAATGTGGAGCCTTAATGTAGCCCAATACTAATAGAAAAGTCTTCAGCATTACTCCTATCGTTCTTACTCTAGTCATTATCACTTCATACATATCTCTAATAACCCGTATATAAGTCATAGGAACTCCCTTAGCCTCTAAACTGCTCCACATGATTTCCTTAGGAAACTTATCATATACTTTCTCTAAATTAATAAAAACTATGCCTAGATTTCTCTATCTTTTCTTGTAACATTCCATTAATATTTTAATAAGGAGATGTAAAGCTTTTGTTTTGGACCTTCCTAAAATGAAGTCAAACTAGTTCTCCGAGATAAGAACATCCTTTCTCACTCTCTTTTCAGTTACCTTCTCCTACAACTTTATAGTGTGACTAAGTAGTTTGATGCCTTTCTAGTTGTTACAATTTTGGATGTCCCTTTTGTACTTGTATAAAGGAATTAACATACTTGGTCTCTACTCATTTAGCATTTTGACGGATTTAAAGATCACATTAAAAAACTTGACTAGCCAAGTAAGATCCTCTATGTGTAGGCTCTTCCACACCTCTATGGGTATCTCATCTGTTCCTAATTCCCTTATGCTCTTCATCTCCTTTAAACAAAGTTTTAATTTCTTCCCTTATGATTTGCTTGCAACAAGATAAGTTACGAATTCTCTTGGATTTGTTGAGGTCCCCTAAGAAGAAGTTGTCGTCTATGTCTTCATAAAAAAAAAGCTATAAAAGTACCTCTTCCATCTTCTCTTGATGACATTTTCATTAACGAACACCTATCCTGCTTCATCTTTTACACATCGAACTTGATCTAAGTCTCTCATTCTTTGTTCTTTAGCTCTCACCAACTTAAAATTGTCATTTTCTCACTTTTTAGTATCCAATTATAATAAAAATTCTTATAAGCTATGCTTTTAGCCACTGAGATTGTCTTTTTTGCCAATTTGTACCTTGCTTTATTAGGTAGTCTCTCTACCTTTGTAGTACTATTCAATAGTTATAGGAACCATTCTTGACCTTTACCTTTTCTTGTACATTTTCATTCTGCCACCAAGACTCCATCTTACTACCCATAAGCCCTTTAAAAAGCCCCCAAGATCTTTTTAGAAGTATTCGTTAAAAGAGTTTCTACATCCTCCTACATCTAATAGCATCTCCTTCCAATTACCATTTTTCTCCATATCTTACTTTATCCTTAAATTATTCTATCGTTTTCCCTTTCAAATTCTACCATTTGAGTCTTGTACACCTTATAGGACTTTTCTTCTTCCTCCATCCCTTAATTATAAGATTCAAAACTAACAGTTTATGCTAAGTTGACAAGCAAGCTTTCGATCACTTTACAATCCTTACACCTAGGTCGATCACTCTGCTTTATAAGGAAATCAATTTGTGTTTTTGTTATTCTGCTATAAAAAGTCACTAGTTGCTCCTTTTTTTTTCTTGAATAAAGAATTGGCTATTGTTAACTCAAACTTTACCATCGTGTCCAATAAAGCAATCCCATATCATTTCTAATCCCTGTACTCGAAATCTTTATGAGTCCATGGATACCTATCCGAGACTGCCCCTATATGACCATTAAAGTCTCTTCTTAGAATATCTTTCTCAACAGTGGGGATCTGTTGAATCACTTCATCTAGCTCTTCTCATAATTGAAGTATGTAACAGTTGGAAGGACATAACACAATACATCAAGCTAGAATAAATAAACCCAAGTCACTAAAAGCAAGATATCCAAAATTACACTTCTAATAAGTCACAAAAATTTGATAAAAAAAGAGTGTCGACACAACTCCAACCTAAAATAATAATTGGTCACATAAAGCTACCTTAAGAATCCTAAAGTTTATAATAAATCCATGAAGCTTCTAAGAATAAAAAGAAGCAATAAGTTCCATTTCTACGCAAAAAATTGGTCTTAGATCCTATCCAGAAACTAAAAACTATGGTTCTGATTAGAAAAAGATACAAACTTTCAAGAGGAATTTCACTAACCCAGAAACAGAGACCTCTAATTTGCAAATTCTACAATAATCTCAACTGAATATCAAAAACACATAAAGAGGCAGAAAGAACTTCCTAGGGGTAGAAAAGAAAAACCAATTATAGTAATGAGAGAACAAATGGTCATCGTTTTTTATGAAAGTGAAATCAACAGGCATAAAAATAGCTTGTCAAGCAGAGACACGCTTCAAAGGATTCACATAAAAAAATCAAATCTTTCATAAAATAAAAATGTAGATAAACTCAAAAAGGTTAGATGCAGTGTTCAAAATGTAAGTAACAAAAAAAATGAAGCAATAGACGGCAACAAATCTATCGTTACCAGAAATTTTTTGAAAAACAGAACCAGATATAAGCAGCATCAAGAGAAACAGAGATCATGAGAGTAGAGCTCGATCCTTGAAATTGTGGAACTCCATTTCAAAACCTGCAAGCAAATAAATGAAGGAAAACAATAATATAAAATATTAAGTGTTCTATAATATTAAGTGTTGCAAGTTGTCTAGGCCAAAGATTCACTAAGTAAGACTTCACAAAGCTTAAAGTCTTAAAGAGATTGGCGTTGGACTTGTACGGTAGGAGCAACAATGAAGAGGGATCTAATTTTACAAAAACTAATGTGTTAAAAACTGATTGAAAGTTAAACAGTAAGATAAAAGGTTTAAGGTTTAAAAGATTCAACCAGCATTAGACCATTATAAAACTGGTTAAAGATTAAATAAAATTAAATAATTTGTAATATGATTGAAAGATATTGTTTTTATCTATCGAAGAATTTGAAGTTTACTTAAAAAAGAGATTATTAAATGAAATTAATTGATTTATTTTACTTTATAAAAACTTATTAATTTACAAAATTTAATCGATTAATTAATAAATTGATTGATTTTTAACAAAAAGAATTATTAAAATAAATCGAATCGAAAATTGAAAACCAAACCGAAAAATTTGACGGTTCAAGATTTTTAAAATTGAATCGACTGAACCATTTGAGTTTTTAATCGTTGATCAAAAGTAATTTATTCAACGTAGTATGTAAATTTTTATTTTTAATTGAATTACTAACTTTTTAAAATCTTATCAGATTAAAAAATTATTTTTAGTGATATAGATATCTACAAAATATCACATAGATATTCATCTATTACTTACATCCGTAAAAGCTAAAATTTTGAATTAAATTATTAAGATTTTAAAATGATAGTTACAAAATTGAAAATTTTAATTCAAATACTAAATTTGAAAAAAAAAATCACAAATAGTTTAGTAATTTAGAATTAGTTATTTCATTTTATAATAAGTCTGCTCAACTCACGTTAGTATAAGTGTGAATCCTCAACTTCAAAATAGAAAGAACTTAAAAGTGATATAAATCTTAAGAGCTTTGAAAAATGATTTCAACATTTTGTTTTCAGTTTGCCGATTTTAGTCACCTGCTAAGAGTATAGTAACCATGGATGGACTTTGGAGCTTTATCCGTTGGTCTTTATTTATTGATTAAAATGTCATTGGCTAGCCTTTCTTCTCACAGCAATTTGAGTCTTTGGAATTGCTGTCATGATACATACAAGTTTTGGAACCTTGTGGCCTGGGAGAAAAAAATACAAACCATTGGTGATGTCAATGTGAAAACAGCCGATGCGTACCCCATCTTTCCTCCCCCGTTGATGTTAACGCAGCCCTTATAATATGAACGTAGTTTTCAAAATTAAGGAAAAACAGTTCTGTTTTCAATGTTTAGTATCTTAATTAGAATTTTCAAAACTGGAAAGAAGAGAAGCAAAACCAAGTTACAAAAAGAGCAAACCTCTTCATACCTTGTTCAAATTTTCAGCGGTATTATGTCTGGGAATGCATTGAATAGAGATATCACGTTGCTTGAACAAGAGAAACCAACAACTATATATAGAGAACGCCAGTCGTTGCATTCACTCTTCCACTAGCTCCAACTGCTTGACAATTTCAGGGACCTTGAGACTACCCTATATATAAACATACAATACAATAATTAAAATTTGATGGCTGCAAATACAAAAGAGCTACATGATGGTTGGACACATTGTCTGGCTCACATCAGTGGGAAGGAAGCCCAAATTTGATGGTGTTAAAGTGTGAAGGACTTAAATGGCCCCAATATTAAGCTGGAAAGGTACCCTTTTGTCGTCTTTCACTTTCAGCGGTCACAGCAACAGTAAACAAATGCTGTCATGTTCTAGTTCAACATAAGTGTTCACATAACTTGTACTAACTTGGTTAACAGACGATCACTTGCCCTTTTACTTTACCCAAGTTTTGATTCTTGCTTTTTTATTTTTCCTCTATTATGGAGTCCTTATCTTCTTTACTTTATCTTCTGTCCATGCATAGACTGGTATACATTAGACCTGATACAATCAATCACATTCTTCTGACTTTGAAGAGCTTTCATGTCATATCATCTCTTAGTCAAACAGAACACTGGAAAAATCGGTCATCTATGGTATTGGCCGAGTATCTTTCACAGTTCATGAGAGACAAAAAAAGAAACATGACCAAATTGTAAGGCAATTAATTCGTCCGAAAGTTTAGACTAGTAATCCGAATTTTTTTCTTTAAAAAAAGAATCTTTATGCGCATCGGTCAAACACACGTTTCTTGTGGCTTCACGACATTGAAATGAATTTAAGGCTTCAAGCCCATTTCATACAAAGGCTAAACATATAGTTTTAGGATGACCATGAAGACTTGATGACGAGTAATGATACAAGTATGATAGATTATTGTAGAGTACAGGTTGAATGTCGTTTCAACTTTCTTATTAGGAAACATGTTACATCCTATTAATGTTACTTTAGGGGTTAACCAAATAATGAATTTCCCGTGAATGAAATATCAAATGTGGATTAGAATCAACGGTTTCATATAAATACAACCAGGAAAGTTTTCCCTTGCAGTTTAAATTTTGATCGTGTTCATCAAGGTAAATGCTTAACTTTCTTCTCAAGGCACTAATAGTTTCCGATTAAAGTTAATGGATTTCTCTTCTTGCGTTATAGACGTGACCCATTTTCCAAGACATGGCAGTAGGCAGTTTCTTAAAGGCCAAGAAATCAGTGCATATGTGATCGGCCCCAAATATTCTCGATCTTGGAGTCCAAGTCTTTGTCACTCCTCGTCCCATAATCAGTAATTCAAGGAAAATATGATTTTAAATGGTAAAGGATTTTATCTAATTAATAATAAGAATTTTGTTTTAAATTTTCATGGCTAGATTAATTTTGATCTCAATGTGTGGACCATAGTCATTTGATGAAAAAAGAAAAGAAAAGAAGAAGACGCTGTTATACATTTTTGTAATTTCCCCTAAAGTTGGACAATATTTAATTGCATTTTTTAGTTTTTTAATAACTTATCAATTAAGTTAAGTAATTTGATCTAAATAAAAACAATAAAATGGCCCAATGAATGATCTAAATTAATAGTCGAAGTCTGGGTAAAAAATGAATCTCAATCAGTGTAGACTTGGTCTTGTGACGGGGAAGCCCGATATGAATGCTATATATAAAGGTTAAGATTTTCTGCAATTGCACATATATCAATCGTAAGCATAAGGATTTTCTGACCCGTTAAGAGAGCTTATGTTTTGGGAAAACTTTAAAAAGACCTTACTAGAGTCCTGCAGAGTAGTTCCCTTGAAGACGGCGATAGATTTGCACTCGTTTTGGCTTCAAAAAACTTGTTTGTAATTACGGAGACCGAAATAAGGTATTTTCGTATTTTTTCTTTTTTGCCTTTTCACATTCGATCCAGGATACGTAACTAAATTACCGTTACATATTATACGTGGTATCAGAGTGGTGATGTGATCAGGTGGTTAAAAATGAAGATTTTTCAGTTTTCTCTCTATAAGGTTTTCGGATATTTAACTTCTGTTTTCTCAGTTTTTTCTTACTTTTTATTTCATGAAAGTAGTATACATATATTTAGCTTTGAGAAACGGGATGAAAACGAGCCCGAGAGCGCGAAAAACTAGCTCGAAACTTGCCAAAATTGGCCAATTTTTGGCATGAACGACAGAGACCGTCAAACGCAAAGTACCACCCCGAGAGGCGATACATTTGGCGCATGTGTCAACACGTGGGTGGACCATGTCACGCCACATGTCGATGCATGCAACACACGCGCCATCGGATAAGCACGCGTGGGCATGCGTCTGGCTTGTGCTGCGTACTTGCCGTTCACTGTTAAGGCGCGTCACTAGGTGGCGCGTGTAGTACACACGCCACACTCTCCACTCACAGCTGACGTCAGCAGATGACGTCAGCGCTATAGTTGATGATGCAGTGTGGACGTCATGCTGATGTTAGCCATACACAATTTCTGCAATATTTTCAAAAAAACAAATTTTCAAATTTCCCTTAAGGATATCCTGTGGTGTTTTGGATCAATTTTCGAGTTTGAAAAAATCATAAAGTGAGTTTTTCTATTTTTTTGGATTTATTACATTAATAATAAATTAAAGTTTAACTTCAGGAAAAGGAATTAAGGTATTCTGAATCCGATTTTGAGTGAATTTTCATGCTTCAGATATTACATGAGGGAGATACTTCAATTTTTTGTGTCTTGGGTCTCATGCTCAGTATTCGGGATTGCATGATAGTCACTCGAAAAAGAAATTAAGACATTTTGAAGCCATTTTGAGTGAATTTTCGTACAACGAACTTGCTACAAAGGAGATACATGAGATTCTCATGTCTCGGATGGTTGGTTTAGTGTCCGGTAACACACGATAGTCGCTCTAATGAGATTTTTCCTTTATAAAAGTCTCAAATGAAGTTTTCAAAGAATTTCTTTAGCATGAGTGTGTGACAATGAGACTGTGCATTCAGATTTTTGCATTTATTGCTGTTACATTGTCACATACCATATGCCCATAAAGAATGTGAGGATAACATAAAGATGTATCCCTTGTGTTTGTAGACTTTTTGAGTGCTGACGAAGATGTAGTCACCACAGTGGCCTTTTGAGTCGGTATTTTGAATTGTTATGCTTACACATTAGGGGTTGTCTCTAGTCTCATATTTGGTTATTCTGGCCATAGGTGTTGGCCTTACATGAGATTTTGAGATGTGCATAAAGGCATTGGATAGAGAAAAGTCATTGCTTGAATGATCTATTCACTCACAGGTGGTAGTGTCATGAGAGTTGATGGTTTATAGTCTGATTGCTTTTATGTGAAGATCTAATTGCATATATTATGTATTTAACCCACAGGTGTTTCATAATATGTGCAACCAAATTTTCAGTTTAATGACATTGAGTATCATTATTATCCTACATTCGTATTGATTTAAACATTATCATTTTAAAGTTACCTTTTCAGTCAACAAAATTAGTGTCACCATTGAAACCTTGACCGATTTCA
Organism: Erythroxylum areolatum; assembly: GCA_024520975.1. Classification (NCBI taxonomy): domain Eukaryota; kingdom Viridiplantae; phylum Streptophyta; class Magnoliopsida; order Malpighiales; family Erythroxylaceae; genus Erythroxylum; species Erythroxylum areolatum. The sequence continues at coordinate 15,274,148 of JANIJH010000224.1, forward strand.
ATACAAAAAAGTGGGCAGAGGATGTATTGAATGCTATAGAGATAGTTGTGGTTGATATGGTCTTATGGACAAATAGGCCATCTCTACTTACATCTATGAGCTCAAGAGCTCATAAAGCAGCCCATGAAGCCTAGGATCGATCTAACAGATTATATCTAATGACCATTAAGAGATTCATTCCTGACCATCTGCTAAGTGGACTTCCGAACTAGATATAGTGAAGGAGTTTCTTAGTAATGTCTCCCAGAGGTACATAGTCTCACCTAATGTTGAGACAAGTGCCTTGATGAAAGAATTATTCTCCATAAGATATACAGGAGAAGTGGGAGTAATGGAATACATATCGAGAATGATGCATCTTCACAGTAGACTAAAGATGTTGAACATTCCTTTTCCTGATGTCTTTATTGTTCACCAGACTCTGAACACACTCCCTCCAGAGTTTAGTAATCTAGTGATGGCATATTATTCACAGGATGAGGAATGAGACTTCAATGCTTCGATTGCCCATTACGTTGCTGAAGAAGAGAAACTCAAGTTTGCTATTCCTATAACCATCAAAGCAACTAAAGGCAAAGCAAAGATGAAATTCACTAAGATCACAGGTAGAAAGATCAAATCTTCTCCACATCCAGTGATGGTAAAGGTCTTAGGGATATAAAGAAGCCAGCAGTATGAGGCCTAGAAAGAAAGACTGTGACCATCAAGTAACTCCTTGGCTTATCAATTTATGAATCTAATTTACGATAGTCGCATTAGGTATTTGGTGGCTATATAGTGAAACATCTAATCAAGGTGCTTC
>JANIJH010000224.1:15275083-15285708 GCA_024520975.1 Erythroxylum areolatum
TTTTACACGACACATTTTATATGTGATCTTTTGATCAATTTTGGACAAAGAGGGTTAATGTTTTGTATTTAATGCTTCTGTTATACAATTGTTATTTAATGCAAAATATAATGGTACAATTTTCTTATCATATGGTATATATAGATGAGTCTTACCCTGAATTAGATATATGCTTCTTCGTATCTTACTAAATAATTCATGAAATGAAGGACCCTGATGAATAAGAAGTCATACATGGTGTAGCATAAAAGTTTAAGCCACATTTCCAGAGCTGGGGTTGAAAGATTGATCAAGAAAAGCATTTCTCAATTCTAGATTATGATAATCTGAGAACATGTGCTGACTGTTGTAGGAGTAAGTTGACTAATAAGGATATTAAGATCAACTCATGCTTTTGACTTGTTGAATCTGATACATAAAGATATCGGTAGACCTTATACAGTTGCATTGTGCAATTCTAAATGTATTATGACATTGGTTGATGATTATTCCCATCACAGTTATGTGTTCTTGCTTAAAAACTGAAGGTTGATAACCAACTAGGAAAATTCATCAAGATAGTCAGATTTAACCGTGGAGGAGAATATCATGACAAACATGGGTTTCAGGACTTTAAAAGGTTTGTTTGCCAAATATTTGGAATCATTTAGAATAGTGACTTAATTCACTATGCTGAGTAGTTTTGAACAAAATGGTGTGTTGTCGAAAGACATAACTGCACCTTAAAGGACTTGAAGAAGTCAATGCAGAACATGGCTATTCTACCTGATTATTTAAAAGTATGAAAACCCAATTTTGCACACATTCATGTACGGGGCTACCCTACTGAGGTAGTATAATCCTTAAAAAAATAAATTGCATACTTGTTATGCTCATTGCTATTTAGTAAGATATCCTGACTACTTTAAAGCTACAACTTTTACTATAGAGAAAGAGGGACCTGACTAATGGAATCAAAAACAGCTAAGTCTCTGGAATATAATGTCTATGACAATAGTGGGCCCTTTGACCCTTCGAATGATAACAGGTCGGATATTACAATTATCATATATCCGCTACTTATACCATTAGATCTGGTGGATCTAGGTCTTTGTACCGTGCCTGTATAGGAACATGAACCCATATCTATACACACAGAGGTTCCTGAGGGTACAAGATCTAATACAATTAAGTAAATATATTTGAATGAAACGACCTGCTATCCCATCTGATTTCATAGTATATCAAGTGAATATGACTATGCTATTAGACATGTTACGAATCCAATTACTTTTACAGAAGTTGAATCTGGACCCAATGTAGATTTATGGTAGGATGCAATGAATAATGAGATGCAATCTATGAAGAATAGTAAGGTCTAGAAGCTAGTTGATTTGCAGCGTCAGTTGTAAATGAACTTTTGGACCTAAAGGATTTCAAGATAAAGTCCAGTAGTTTATAGGCTCGCTCAATTGCCTAATGGTTCACTCAAAGAGAAAGGTTGACTTTATGTTACCTTTTCTCCTGTATCCTCATAGGATACATTTTGAGTGATTAAGGCAATTGTAGTTCATGATGATATAGAGTTACATCAGATGGCTATCAAAACTGCTTTCCTAAGTAAAGACCTTTATGAAGTGGTCTATATGGTACAACCTGAAGGATTTCAGGATCCAAATAGAACTTATATGGTTTGCACGTTAAGTAGATCAATATATAGTTTATATCAAACCTCCTAAAAGTGATACCTTACATTTGATAAGGTTTGGCCTCTTTCAACTTCATGGAAAATAAAATTAAAAAGATGCTTGTACTATGAGATCAGCAGGAGGAAAGTTATCTTCCTATTACTGCATATGGATGATATATTGCTCACGTCAAATTACTTGACCATATTGTATGAGGTTAAGCAACTTTTGGCTAAGAACTTTGACATGAAGGACCTTGGTGTAGCATTTTCTGTCCTAAGTATTCAGCTTCATATGAATAAATCTCAACACTCATCAGACCTCTTATAGAATGCATACATTGAGTATGTGTTATAAAGGTTTAATACGGTCAACAGTAAACATGTTGTAGCACCTATCTCTCATAGTGAAAGATAATCTTTAGCATAGTATCCAAAGAATAAAATAAAGAGAGAGGTTATGAGGAATGTTCTATATTCTAATGCAATTGATAGCCTGATGTATGCTCGGCTATGTACTAGGCAGGACATTGCATTCACTATTTGACTGTTTGGTTAATATTTGGTTAATCTAGGTGTAAACCATTAGAATGTAGTCTAGCGAGTGTTGAGATACTTAAAGGAACTAAGGATTATATCTTGACTTATAGCACAGTCAACAGACTAAACATCGTAGAGAATTCAGATTTAGATTTTAGCCATATGTCCGGATGATCGAAAGTCTACTTAAGGTTACAGTTTTAAGTTTGCAGATGATACAATGTCGTGGAAGTGTGTCAAGTAGACACGGGTAACTTCCTCAACTATGCATGCATAGTGCATGTTATGGGTCTGCTTCATAGACGATTTAGCTCAGAAACTTGATTTCTGAGTTGTCTGTAGTTGATTTAGTGGCTAGACCCATTTGGTTATACTGTGGTAATCTTCTTGCTATGTTGTTTAATAATAACAAAGAATATCATAGGGTCTTAGCATTTAAAGGTCAATTATTTGGCCATAAAGGTGTTGATGCGAAAAGGTGACATTAAGGTTTGGGGTATTTAAAGACTGAGGAAATGATAGTCGATCCTTTAACTAAAGGACTTCACCCACTTGTGTTTGAAATACAAATATACCGTATGGGTGTTTTGACATCCTTAGACACTGTTAATTAGAGGATTGTTATGTTTGCTCTATATAAATTTATACATTTGATGTATTATGACGGTATAATAGTTTATCAATAAAGATGATCATCGTTTATCCTCAGTAATACATGTGATCGTATATTGCCATAATATATATAAAAGTCTTAATTTTTGTGTTGATCTTAAACATTTAAAAGTTATTGGGCATATATATAGATTGACCTTGTGCCTATGTTATTTAGATACATACAATTTTAAACAGATATCCATGAAGTTTGACATGATATAGGGGGATATAAGTTTTTTAATCCCATAAATATTCTCTAATGCAGTTTAGCATTCAGTTAGAGAACATAAAGGTTTTCTTTGATGCTGTTTAGCATTCGGTGAGAGAAAACAAGTTTTCTCTAATGTTGTTTAGCATTCGGTGAGAGAAAACATGATTTCTTTAATGCAGTTTAGCATACACGATTTAGCATAAAATTGGAGAAATCGAGACCTACAAACAATGATTATATAATTTAGATCATAAAGATATCATCTTAGTTTGTCACACTTCATTTTCCCATTCATGTTAGTGAGGTATTAGGTATACGTGATTGTATTGGATCTGTATCTCATATGACATATGCATTTGATATATTTTGGTATCGAAAACCTTGCAGGACAGAATGATGGACTTTAATTATCTTTGGATTAAATGTTTTGTTTTTAAAACCTAGTCGACTAATACAGTAGCATGACTTAACCAAGTTTTTAAATTGTTTTTAAACTAGAGTTAACACTACAATTAAGTATTGTCTAATGGGAGATTGTTAGACATTTTGGTAATTCCCATAAAGTTGGACAATATTTAATTGCATTTTTTGGTTTTTTTAATAACTTATTGGTTAAGTTACGTAATTTGATCCAGATAAAGATAATAAAGTGGCCCAATAAATGATCTAAATCAATGGATCAAAGTTTGGGTGAAAAATGGATCCCAATCAGTGTAAACTGGACCTATATCGGTATTGTAATAGGAAAACCCAATAATACTATATATAAAGATTAAGGTCTCCTGTAGTTGCTCATATATCAATCATAAATATAAGGATTCTCTGACCCGTTAAGAGAGATTACGTTTTGAGAAAATTGTAGAAAGACTTTACTCACGTCCTGGAAAGCAGTTTCCGTGAAGACAGTGGTGGATTCATGCTCATTTCAGCTTTGGAAAGCTTGTTTGAAATTACGAAGATTGAAATCAGGTATTTCTGCATTTTTTCATTTCTTGTCCTTTCACGTTCGATCCAAGATACATAACTAAGATACCGTTACTTATTATAGACACCTATTCCGTTAAGACTTGAGCCTCTTGTGGTGGCAAGCAAGATCTTATCATTGACTACCAATCTAATATCACGTTAAAGAGGACTCTAATTTTATCCAACCCATTTGTGTCTAAAACAAAATGACTTGCTACTAAATCTAAACTTTCTCATTGACATATTTGTTAACCCGTAATGAACCTACTATACCTAATAGATAAAGCTAACCTCATCTTATTTTGAAATTTTATAATATATGTCAAACGATCCTCTTTTATCTAATTCTTGCCTAACAAATTACACATACCCACAATCAGATGAACTTCTAACCTTGATTCTTAGGTACTTAAATTAGTTATGAAAATGAATGATCTTAACTTATATATTCATAAACTACATGGAGCCAAATTAGAAATTAGTTGGACACTCCACACGTACATACCCCAAATGCTAGACTCCACTATACAAGACAAGAACCTCCTAGCTAACACCAATCTCATCGCATTTCCCATTTATCGTTCTTTACTTGATCAATGAACTAGTGGTTGTGACTACTATATCTCCGAAACCCTTAGTTATCATGGCACAAACTTGCATGTCTAATAGTATCATCAAGGACACGCGCGTACCCAATCGACGAGCCTATGTGAACCTCAACAAGTGGCCGGAATACTACTACAGCGGGGAGTTCCCGAGGTCGACAACCGGGTACTGCGGTGGTCAGGGACAACCCAGGGTGATCGACAGCGTCTCTTGCCGGCAGCTGTACTTGAGAAGCTACACGTTTACGAAGAAGGAAAGTGTTGGACTAAAGACCAAGAAGTGCTTTGGAAGAGTTAGAGCAAGTGTAGTGACCAAGGGAAGAGGAATGATGACGGCTACAAGAATAAAGAGCAGTAACAGTAGTTCTGAGCCAGAGGAAACCACAAATCAAGCTAGTAAAAAAATCAAACGTTTGAGGAGGGCTAAAGAGTTGTCATGTGCTGCCTTACTGTCTCTGTTCCGAAGATTCATGTCCTGTACCACCAAGATTGATGTGGATGGATGAAGATAATCATGGGATTGATCTAACTTACTAGGTTTTATGTTCTTGCTCGTGTTGTTTTATTTCCCTTTTTTAGTACTTCGCTCCCTGTTTCTCGTGGGTCACCTTATTTCTCATGTTACGCAATTTTCTTTCTGTGCTGGTTATCAAAATGCGACTGTGATTATGGGCATGCCAATACTTAATAGTTGTTCCTGGTTTCGGTTTGAAATATTTACATGTTGAAGTGTTCCATCCTCGATCAATTTGTTCCTTGTTAGCGTCTCTGAACCTCCAACACATGGTGAAATATAAGTTTGCATGCGTTGACTTTTCTTGTTTCATTTTTAGCGGGAATTCCAATTTATATAAGGTGTGTTACTAACACTTTGACCGCTTTTATACTACCTTACATGTAAACACTAACAAGTAAAAATATATTACTCTGTGTAGGCTGTAAATTATACGCCAAAAATTCCCCATGCTTGAAAGTGACGAATTAGGGGCATTGCTCTATTGGCAATTAAGATCATCTTAGAAAATGAATTTGATTTGTTTTTGTGCAATTACCAACGGATGAAATTCCTTTCTTACGTGATTGTTACCTGGTATGAATGTAAAACTTATATATTACAGACCATCTTTGTATAATATACATGGTCCTTCTTATTACCAAAAGCATTAATAGTTGCCAAGTTACGTTGTAATTAAAGAAAAATACAAGTTCAAATGTTAATCTGGAAGATTAAGTTCAACGTAGTATGAAAGAATTTCATCGAAATGGAGTAAAATTTTAGATTGACTGCAACCTCAAATCTTGGATTAAGAAAAAACCTAATCCATTTGGATTCTCCAATGTAGGTATGGTGCCTTACCCTTCAAACACGACGTGAGTAAGAATCGTGATGTATATAAATCCCTTCAAAGGTATTCTTTACAGCAAGAAAAAGATACATTTGTCCAATAGTTATGTAGTGTTTAATTTTACTTATAGAATTAAGTCAATTTAAACAAATTTGAATTAATTATTTTTAGAGAGTCAAAGATGACCTGTCAACTTAATTGATCAATGATGATGAATTAATCCCTCGCTATGCTACTGACAAATGGCCAATGGACTTTTACAGAAAAAAAAAAAGGCCAATCACAAGACTTTGAGGAGAGATTTAAGTGGTTTAATTTTTAGTATTTACAGGGTTCAGATTAATTAATTATGGCACCCTTTACTTTGCAATAATTGTAAAATCAACTCTAAAAATCTGAGGCTTACTTTGAAACTTATAGAAATACATAGAGAAATGATATTCTTTGTCTTTTATGTATAATCACTTTATGTTGGTATAATCGCCTGTGGATTAGTCTAATGTAATCGTGATTAACATGATTCTTTTTTGTTCTTATGTGTTTACGTAATCAATGCATGCACGTAACTAATCATTTTATAATAAGGCCATCATAGACATCCACAACTTTTTTAAATGTTGGGACCATTTTTTGGTATTTAGTTCCAAACGATATATGGTTATCTAATGTATTACGATTGATAAAAAAAAAAAGGGAGTTATGTTTTCATATTACTTTAACTGAAGCAAGGACATTAGGTAAACCATTTCAAAATATTGTTAAATAATGCAAATATATATATTAGTCAATTTATGTTGGTTAGCCAATCCCTATATGGGAAGTGGCACGCTTGTGAGTATGACCACTAGAAGTCTAAAACTAATAGCTAATCGCCATCAATATTTTACATTAACGTTTCGTTTTTCACATCCGTTGAATAATGTTTTAATCTTCTTGTTAAAGGTGTTTCAATTTCCTTACAGCCTTAAATGTAGTTGGCGACTGGTAATGGTAACTAGCTATTGTCCAACTTTTGGTATTAAAAGAAACTTGAGGCAGAGCTTTGTCTCTCGTAAGAGATCTATCTGGTTTGAGCGGGGATTAGTTTGAATGTAGATGATTTAAATGTGCCTTTTAATAGTTGGGACCTTCCTAGAACACCTCGTGAGTAACAATTTTTTTTTTGAATAATCGAAAATGAACCTTTAATTATCTGAAGCAAAAAAGAAGAAGGAAGAAAACCTTTGATTATCACATCCTCGTGCGATGCACTAAAAATAAACGTAATTATTATGCTCGTGGTCAAGCTAAGTCTTCTGTGTCGTTATCAAAAATGGCCATAGACAAGCGTAGATTCAGTCACTTGGGATTGATTGTAATGTGGTGTACTGCTGTTATAACGTTAGTAAGCACCTGTTCATTGCGATGAAATATTAGGTCAACCGTGCAGGAGGCTTCTGTTATACAATTGGAAGAAGAGAGCCGTCATCTCTTCTGCTGACTTATCGCAGAGTCGTGAATGATTTGGACAAACAGATGCACAGAATCAACCGACTGATCCCACCTTACTTGACGTACATGCGCACGTTATTTTCAGATTACAAGTAAGACTCTAAATTTAAAAACTTAAAATTTAACCTAAATTTTATATTTTTAGCCATTATTTTTATATTAGTTTTAGTGCAATTTAACTTTGCTACATGTTAATTTTAATTGCCTTAGTTTTGTATCATAAATCATTTATCCAAGTTGGACATAATTAATTTATATCAAATCAGTTTTAATTTTTAGAGAAGAATTTAATTTTAAACATTAATTTTATGGTTTTCAGAAAATTCAAGAGTAGTTAAAAATAAAAAAAATTGGAAGTTAGATTTCAAAAACTATGGAAAATGAGACTGCATTACAATTTGAGTAAATATTGAAATATAAAAAATTAAAAGTCAATAATTATTAGGAGAAAAAAAAAAAGAATGAAGACATTACATAAGTTATAAATGATTGGCATAGAAAGAACTCTAAGAAAAATGTTTTGTAATTTTATTGCATCGAAATTATTATACAAAAGGAGGTATTTATACATTATTTTAGTTATACATATACCTAAATGCAAGCTATTGTTACACAAGACATTATGTAACATTATGCTATGAGTACATATGTAAGCATCTCCTCTCAAATTCAAGGTATGGTAAAGAGCTGGACATTTTGAGTTTACGAATAAGTTCATGGAATCACTAAGATGGATGCGATTTTGTGAATATATCAACAATATAAAACTGTGATGAAATAAGGATAAGTTGACAAGCGATCATCAATCTCAAAACATTTGATATGCTCATGAAAAGCATCATTATGAGCAATTTGTATAGTATTATGATTGTGATAAACGAGAAGAGTTACAAAAGAAGATGAAACACTCTTATCTTAAAGTAGCTAATATAACTAGAGGAGCTTAGATGTTGAATTTACAACAATTCGGTATTATGCATTTGTGATAAAGCCAGAGATAATTGTTTGTTTCTCACTGCACTATGAAATAAGGAATGTGACAAGAAAGAAACAATGACCAATCCACCCTAATCAGCACCAGAGTATGCTCTTAATTCTAGTATAATAGAAAGACAAAGGTGAAGACCATGAAAGAGACTATCTGTATTATGCTAAAAGAAATAAAGGATAATAAAAAAGTGAGTGGTGTGAGGTACTTGCATGAATTGGCTGACAATGTGAATAATATAAGCAATATTGGGACAAAAGAGTGTGATGTATATAATATTGCAATTAATTAAGGATAAAGAGTACCATCGATGACAAAAGTCCCATCAATAGCAGAAAGACAAACATTGGGTTCAAGTGGAGTGCTAGTAATCTTAATGTCAATAATACTAGCACGAGAGAAGAATTTGATGACATATTTTTCTTGTGACAGATAATAATTACGTTCATCATAAGAGACTTCAAAACTAAAAAATAACTTAGATTACCTAAATTGTTCGTCTTAAATTATTAACATAAAAAATTAGGGTTGCAATATCCTAAATGTCATTTCTAGCAATTAAAATATTATCAATATAAGGAGAAGAAGAGTGTACCTTAATTAGTTTTACAAATGAATAAGTACACGATCATAGGAATTAGACTGAGAACCAAGGGTAGCAATAATGGAGGTTTTGTGAAGACAAGAAACCTTATTAGGTGGAATATTATAACTAAGTGAGGTTACATGTACATTTTTTTTAATGTAAAATTCCAATTAAGCAAGGCACTTTCAGTGTCTATTTAAAATAAGTGTTAATACTTGCTAGTAACACCTACAATAAGATTGTGGATTAAGGTCAAATGAGCTACCAAACAAACATCTCCTTATAGTCAATATTGTACTCTTGGTTTAATTCTTTAGCAACTAGTCAGGCTTTATGTTGTTCAATTTCATCAACTTGATTCTTAATTTTATCGACTCATTTGCAATTAACAATACAATTTTCTAAAGATAAATAAACCATATCCCAAGTATTAGTGTGTTATTAAGTGAATGTAATTTTTACTACCATTACTTTCTACCATAGAAGGATAAAGCTTACCTTAACATAGGCGTGTGATTCGTATAGAGAAATAATAATGTAGCAAATATGAAATTATTGAAGTTAGATAGAAAGGTGATTACTTGATTGATCCATTTAGGAATGACGGAGAAGGTTCATATGGAGGAGTTATTGGATATACAGTTAGTGAAGAGGCAATGAGACCAATAATATATCATATTGAGTTGTTAAAAATGTTAGAAAGTAATCCTACAAGAGAAATGTCAGGAAATAAGAATATGGTGGGATCAAAGAAAGGGTTCTTTAACTTGGAATTTTAAAATAGATAAAAACTTCTTATGTTTATAGAAGGTTACATGTTGTGAGATACAAAGTTTTAGGACGAGGGATCCCAATACTTATACCATTTGTACTCTTATCTCGTATCTTAGGAAGCAACATAGTCATATTCGTAGTTCTAGCTTAATACATCATATGGTTAAAGAAGAACAAAATAAACATTACTAAAGGCTTTGAGAGTTTGGTAGTTTATAGCACAATTGTATGAACAATCACAAGGAGAGATGTTACCTATAACTGAAGTAGGAATATAATTAACAGTATAGATAACCATAAAAGGTAACTTCTCTCGAAAAGGTTTTTAGGTAAGAGGAAGAGAGGAGAAAAAGTCAAAAAGTATCAAGGATGCATATATTTTTACTCATCTCTAATTATGTTTAGAAGTAATTAGATTAGATTTTTGAATAATAGTTCCTTACTGGTTAAGAAATTAGACAAAATATTTATATTTATATTCTATAATAGTGCATAAGATTTTAATTTTATAAGAAAATTTGAGTCTGAATCATGGTTATAAAACGAGAATAGATGGAATAATTCAGGTATTGTGACATCTACATATACCCCATGGGAGGATATTGCGACTGCCACACACACAGAACATACAGATAATATAGAACCGAAACCAAATCTAAAACACACGAAACATAACATACGTGCATTTCCAAAATCTCAAGCAAACATACAGTACATAACTTATCATTCATACTGTGCCTATCATATTACATACCATAAATTCAAAGACCAACATGTATTAAGGTTATTACAAACCTT
>JANIJH010000224.1:15285808-15297798 GCA_024520975.1 Erythroxylum areolatum
CCATTAATGTTTTCTTTTAAATGATGGAAATAAATGATTTCAACTATTTCATGAATGTACTTTATGACTCTTTGAATACTTTGTGAATGTGATATGTGTTTGGTTTGAGCATATTTCGTTGATGAATTATGAAAAGATTGTGCAAATGATATTTTTTCGAAAAGATACTATGTTTGAGAAATCATGTGTCTGGAAATTGTTTTTGAAATATCTCATGTTTATGAAAAAACAAGTTTCGAAAATGTGTCATTTTGGGCAACAAGTTTACAAGTTATGAAATACATATTATGTAGGTTTGGTTTGGTCCTTTAAGTATGTCAAGTGTACTTTGACTAAAGGCTTCTCCCGCCTGCTCACTAGTGGCATGGAGCTCCTTTATGGACTCCCATAAGTTCACGGCTACGTAAAATCATTTTATGGGATTGTGATAGTATGTTCTGTTCACGATTACATAAGACCCTTATGGAAATTTGTAGTACATTCTGTTTTGGACCTTCTAAACCATTTTGATGTGCTTATGTGCTCATGATATATTGACAAGATGGATACAACCTGATTTGAATTATTGAGAATTTTAGAAATATGTGCTTTGTGATTCAATGTGAATTTTTGTTACAATGGAAATAAGTATTTAAATGGTTTTGCTTGTTACTGGTTATAAAATTATTACCCATGAGCTTTTAAGCTCACCTCCTTTTCGTCCCATCTTCAGGTGAAGAGAATGAGGTCAAGTAACTAAGATTTGAGGCATCATTCTACTCTTGCAATGTTTCTGTATATTAAGTTAGATTTTGTAAAAGCAAGACTTTAGATGCATTTTGAGAATTATTGGGTTTGGTATCTTTTGTAATTTAGATTTTGATACCAATGATGTAATGTGGCTTGGAGCACCATTAAAGCTTTGTAAACTCCTATTTGTTGTTAATGAATTATGAATTGTGTATGGATAATGTTGAGTTGGAATTTGATATATTTTGAAGAAGTTATCAACTTGAGATGATGACTTTTGAACATAAATTATGGATATGTATATACATATAAGTGAGATATTATGGAAGAAGGAAAGATAGGATTTTTATGAATGATGTGAATTAGTTGTAAGGGATGAGTCAAATGAGAAGAGATTAGGGAGTTTAATGAATTAAGGTTGGTAGTTGAATGGTTATGCTCATGACTTTCCAAGTTGTACATTGCAAATTTCAAGTTTTTCATAAGGGTCAAATTGGATTTCTGACTTCAGTGGAAAAATCTGGATTGATTTAGGCTGAATTAGACAAATTTGTCTTCTTTAAAGTTTTAGCTTATTGTTCTAGCTTTCTATTGATATAAAGTATGAAATTTTTGGATAATGGAGTTCGGAGATATGATCATTAGAAGTTTGTGATGCTGTTTAGGATGGACTTTCGGGACAGCTACATTGATTTTATCTTTTGTTATAGAGGCAGAAATTGTTTTAAAGTTCTTCATGGAAGTTGTAGATCTAGAAGTCTTCTTTAAAATGGTCTATGAATGAGCTTAATCCAATATTTGTAGTAAAAGTTATACTCCTTTTACTAAGATAGGTCGGAGGAAGAAAAGAGATCCTTTCATCATAAATTCTATGGACAAAATATGGGACACCGCTTTAAGCCAAAACACAACTTGTATACTCAATAGAAGCAATAGTTAAGCGTTGGTTAAACCAGAATCGCCTAAACCATGTTCTGATACCAAAAAGATGTAACACCCACATATACCCCTTGGGAAGATATTGCGAGTGCCATACATACATAACACACTGAACACGAAGCATTTCGAAACATACAAAACACTTTATACATGCATTACTAGAGTCTCAACAAACATACATCGCATATCATAATTTCGGAAAGCAACCTAAATTAAGGTTAATACAACCCATCAAAATAAAAATTCAGGAGTTATAGACATCAGATACAAGTCCAAAAATAATCTCAAAATACATATGAACAAAACAAAAATCAGACTCCTTTGGGCATTGCGGTTGTCTTGTCTAGTTCCTACGTCCCTCTATCAGAACCTACACAGGACAATTCCACCGTGCTAAAGATATAGCTTAGTGAGTAATAACTAAACTATAAGTCAACAATGGATGCAAAAATTCAGAACAAAACAAAGTTTTATAAATAACAAAATTGTTCAACACAAGAGGGTATAAACCCTTTGAAAACAGAATACAATTTAGCTTATGCCAAAATTAAACTGATATCAGAGTATAAAATCATAAGACTGCTAAATCCATTTACAAAAGTGGGTAACGGGACTTATACAGAAGATGCCATAATTGGTAACATATCACAGAAGAGACTTATGTCTCAATAACAGAAGACACCGAAGTGTCAGACACCAAAGTGTCAATAACAGAAGACACCGAAGTGTTAATCACCGAAGTGTCACAGAAGCAACTGCAGACCTTTTTAGGCATGCCTATTTACCTATAATTAGGACTCAACAGTTTTAAAACAAAACAAGGTCATTTCAAAGATTTCATGTGCAAAGCAAGTAGTCAATCATATTCACATGCAAGTAGCACTTCTAATGATATAAACGTGCATCAAACGCCTCGGACAATCATTGTCTGGTATTCAAAACACAATCAGCATAAATCAAATTCAAAAAACAGAACAAAGTAAGATAAATAGCACTTCAATATCACATTCACCAATGAATACCTCAGACCTTCATGTCCAGAATCAGTACATATTCATCAATATCAAATTCAATTCAGTAATAAACAAAACAAATCAAGGTGAGACCATCTTAGGTTACTCACAATCGCTCCTATTCGCTTATTGCCTTGAAGTCCCGGCAATATCTGGAAGTTGTCGCTCTGTGCATTCCTCTATAACATTTAACACATATACAAATCACTATTGTGCATGATTAAAAATTCATTTATGTATACTGAATATGTATAATGCATGTCCATGATAGATTCTCGGGTATATTTTCTTACTAAACTGATGTAAACATCAATTGTACTTCAAAAGTTCCAAAATTTATACATTCAATTACTATTCCAGCTTTTGCTGGAAGCACCTCATTCGGGTCAACTTTGCATAATCAATAAGATCAAGAAAATAATGTATTTCTGTAAAACTCTCTTCTAGACAATTGTTTCTCTATGTCTTAAGTTTCTAATGATACCAAGATCATACAATTTGGTTTATTTTTCAATGAGTTATGCTCAAAATACCACAGACTATGTATATTTGAAATTTTGGCTAATGCATGATCATGCCTTCAAGTTGTACACCTCATAACTCTCAATTCCAATATCCAAAAAATTACAGACTTTATACCAATTTAAAGCTAAGAGAATAAGCTACAACTTTGGTGAAGACACACTAGTCTAATTTAGCCTACATCAATGTAGTTTATTCAATAAACACAGGACATGATTTCTGTCCTTGATAGTGCTACAGCCTAAGCCAAAACTCAATTTCATGCCAATTTTGAAAGTCTTAGAGACAGAATTAAAATTCAACTTCTTCAAGAAAGTTATAGACATATGTCTCAAGTTTAATCTGAATTAAGAATCAACTCATTTTAAAACCTACAGATTAAGATATAATCAAATACCGAAGCATGTTTAATGAAAATTCTCCAGTTTATAACATCCCAGTACATTTCCTCATTTTCATCCAATCAATCCTTTTCAAAACTATTCAGAAAGCTACCAATTTTTATGAAGAGGTAGAACAATGTTTTAGGAATCTATTGATTCAAGTCTCATGTCATTTGGTGGTCAAATGACAAAGTTGTGGCTAAAAGAATCAACACGGTTCGGTTTTGAAAAAATCTTTGGGTGCAACTACTCTTCTCTTCTCTCTCTAAAACGCAGGTTTCTTCCTTCATCACCGATTCATTCTACTCTATTTCTAACTTATGTTTTCTACATTTTCACTCCCATTCTAACTCACCTTACTCTAAAACAACTCAAAATGCAAGATTAAGTACAAATACCAAAACCAGAAAATTTTCGCCACTATTCATCATCTTCAACATTTGTTTACCACATTTTCTGCACTTATCACTTTACTACTTTCTCAGTTTATTCATTCTGTACATAACTGAAACTACCCTTACATTCACTTCCATATCATCTCAACTCATTCTCAAACCAGTTTGTTTTTTCATAAAATCAATCATAAACCTATCAATTTTTTTTCCAGATTTTTCTTAAGCAGATTTTGGGTCTGATTTGCATGACCATTTTGACCTCGACAATGGGATATTTAGGTAACATCTTCTGCTAATCAAACGTTCCTCAATGTATTGAAAGGCTAATGACACCAATATCATGCATTTTAGTTCAGTATCCTGCAAGTGATAATCAAAATTCCACAGACTGTTTTCATACCTCGATAGAACATCAATTTTAACTTCAAGCCAAATTTCAAGACTCATATTTTGAATTCAATTCTTTCATGAAAAATGTAGTTCTATGTCTCTAGTTTACTCTAAATCAAATTCCATCCAATTTGGATACTCACAGATCAAGTTATGCCCTAAATACAGATGTATGTTTAGTAAAATACTACATATAACATATTCTAATGACTATAACCTTACATCTTGGCAATCATATCACCGAACTTGCTCCTTCTTTCACCACCCACACATGCATCAACACCATTTACACATGCAACAATCCACAAGCATGAAAATATACACCATTCACATATGCATCCATTTAAAACATTAAAACACGCATAAAACTTACTTGTCTTAGAGCAAATAATGGGTTTTGGTGATGGCAGCAAGAAGGAAGATGATTTTCAGTGAAAACAAAGAAAGGAGCTGCATTCCTAAAGCCTAGGTGTTTAATTAGTGCTTTAACACATGTCTCCATTGCATGTCTTCCACTTGTCCACTAGATAAGCTATCATTTGTCTGAACTATAGGTCCACATATCACACATTTTTTTATCAATTTGTCACTCTATAATTTGTCTATTTGTCAATTAATTTCTAATACAATTATCACACTTCTATTTGTCTCTTATTTAAATATTTTTTCTAGTATAAAACACCTCAAATTTTTGATAAATGTCCTAAAATTCACCAAAATTTTATAATAATAATAATAAGCTCCAAATAAATTCTCAACACATAAAAACCCAAAATTCTCATTTTAATCACATTTAGAAACCAATTATACCCGGAATTGTCAATGCATACATGTACAAATATTTGTATGTGTCAATATATATATATATTCACTTATAAGTGAATACTTAAATATGCAAAGCATACCATGCATTGCTAATTCCTCAATATTCTAACCCCTAATTTAGGGCGTTACACCTATAATGTAGGGGATAAATCCATATATATCTACAAAAGTCATCAACAAAGATCATATATTATCACAAACCACGTAATAGTAGCATGAAGTGTAGATCCTTAAATATCATAATACATTAAATCAAACGGAGCTAAAAAGAAAAAATCATTACTACAAAAGGTAAATTATGACTTTGAAAAGTTGGCATAAAATACAATCAAAAAATTTTAACTTGAATTGACATAAAAAAACCACCAAAAATTAATAATCTAGTTCTAAAATTGACAAGATGACCTAAATGGCACTGCCATATATACGATTTAACATTATGAAATAAGTCTTCCTTTAAGAAAGCTACACATATCTTCAACCTACAAATCATAGTTAAATCAATTCAAAATGACAGTAACCAGTTAAGGAATGTAATGAAGTTTAAAAGTATCGATAGTGCATATAAAAAAACCATTAACAATAAGTCCCAAAAAATACATAAAATAGGGAAATATTTATGTAAAATTGTAATTTGACCAATTCGACAAAAGAATATCTGAATCAGTCAGTTAAAATCTAGTCAACCGGCTTAAAAAATTGGTGTAAACTGAATCAGCAAAAAGTGCAAAGGTGGGGGATGCCACAGCAGCTAACATGGTAAACATAGGATCTAGTATTGACATAGGAGATAATCTGATCGTCTAACATAGAGGATGACATGGCAAAATGGAGATGATGTAATAGTCTGACATAGAGGATGACATGGAAAAAGGGACCATTTTAGGCTAGCATGGCAGTTATGGGACCATTTTACTATGATGTAAATGATGTGTGTGATTACTTTGTGATATATGGACCAATTATTCATTAGCACATAACACTTTTTTTATTAGGTCTTAATGTCTCTTAAGTAGAAACAATGTTGTTCTGGCTTAAGAGAACTAAAACAACATAATTTTTAGTCGTCTTCATCCTTTAAATTTTGGAATTTCAAAACTCAATGTTAAGCTTCTAATACATGCGTAGTTGCATGGAAAGGAGTTAAAGAGATAATATTTACATTATTATGATTTTCTTGACTAGTATAAGAGTTTGATGTGTACCAAACACTAATTAGGCAACAAATTATCTAGAAAAAGTCAAGAACTTGAAGACTGAAATATTATCATTTTATTTATTAAAAAAAGCTATCATATTATGTAGAAAGAAAAGGATCTTTGAGCCCGAAAATTTGTGTGCATTTTTGTTATATCTAAACTATTATGCAAAAAGTTATTTATACCTGACTTTAGCTATACATATGCTTAAATACAAGTTATTGTTACACAAGACAAAACCTAATAATATGTTACTGTTACATATGTCAATGGTTGAGAATGAAAAAGTATTAGGTTAAAATGTTTAGTAAAATAGTGGAGAAAAAGAGAAGAAAAAGAAACTCTAGCATACTTGACTAGAACATATGAAATGCTGGTATCAATTATAAAAGCAGGAAATGATTACTCGATAAAAGGAAGAAATCAAGTTGGAACATGAAGATTAAATGTGTGTCTAAAAAACCTACCTAATTTCTTTAAAACATGTGTGAAGCCACCATGTAAAGAGGACAAAATATTATATTATACGGGAAATTAAAAATGCCAAAGGAGGGTGAATAAAACTTAATAAAATGATGTATGATTTTCCATAAAATGTCATATTCAAAGAAGAAACTTGTCGAAAAAGCCTAGTTGCCTCGTAAGAGTGTAAGGGCAATAATTTTTTCATCATAAATCCGTCTTTACCTTGTATCTGCCCAATTGTCTAAATATCCAATTATAAGTAGTTAGATGCACTTTAATATGACAATGAGATTCGTTGTATCAAAAGTTTGATTGTTATATTCAACACGACAACATCCATTTCATCAATTCTAATAAAATATAGATGACAATTTACTATTTATAAGGGGTATAAATGAATGTGAACCCCTAATTTTAGTGAAATGTGAATCTATAATTTAGATCTAACTTACAATCAAGCAATCTTAATTAAATACATTTGTGTTCTCTTACAACAAAAAATTTTGCAATCCATATCTTTGTAAAATGATTAGTCGATAGATGAAACAAAGTATAAATCAAATGAGCGTAATTTTTATCAACATTATACTAGGTTATTATTGATATGAATCCTAATTCTCTATCATTTTATTAAAAATTATATTATTAATTTTTAATGGTTTTTTACGTCAAGTTAAGTTTAAAATTTTTGATTGTATTTCATGCCAACTTTTCAAAATCATAATTTACCTTTTTTAGTAGTGATTTTTTCTTTTTAGCTCCCTTTTATTTAATTTATTGTGATATTTGAGGACCTTCACTTCATGCTATTATTAGGTGGTCTGTGATAGTATATGATCTTTGTTGATGGCTTTTGTAGATATATACGGATTTATCCCCTACATTATAGGTCTGAATTATTCCTTCTATTCTCACTTTATAACTATGATTTAGACTCAAATTTTCTTATAAAATTAAAATCTTATGCACTGTTATGGAATATAAATATAAATCTTTCATCTAATTTCTTAATCAAAAGGGAACTATTATTCGAAAATCTAGTCTAAGTACTTCACAACATAATTAGAGATGAGTAAAAATATATACATCCTTGATACTTTTCGACCTTTTCTCCTCTCTTCCTCTTACCTAGAAACCTTTTTGAGAGAAGTTACCTTTTATGGTTATCTATACTATTAATTATATTCCTACTTCAGTTATAGGTAACATCTCTCCTTATGATTGTTCAGACAATTGTTCTATTAACTACCAAACTCTCAAAGTCTTTAGTAATGTTTATTTTGTTCTTCTTTAACCATATGATACACTAAGCTAAAACTATGAGTATCATTTTATTTTTGACATTAGGATTCTCTTGTTAATATGATGGGTATGTAGAAGTAGAATAGTGGCAGTTCTATTATGTTTTTTAGTTTATAAATTGATGCTCTATGTTATTATACTGAATGCTATGATTTACTAAAATAAAAAGTTATCATTCCTCTTTATAATAAATGCTACAATTTGCCAAAATAAAAAGGTATCATTCCTCTCAACTTTTGGTAGGCGTCAAAGCCACCAAAAATATATCCTACTACCAAGTTACAAAATAATTGTAGAAAATGGTAAGCAAGGTCGAATCCACAGAGACTAGAGATTAATAATATTCTTTTAAAAACTAGAAAAAATTAGTAAAGATAAACAAAAGGGGGGACTTTTAATTGAAAAAATTGAATGAGATCATAAAAATAAAAACCTTTATCAAACTTAACTCAACTTAACCATAATTCTAATAAGTCCTAGAATTATCTTACAGATTGTATTCCATCAAAAACACATTTTAGAAAAAGGTTACCTATCGACATGACCTGAGCTATATTCGTGTCCCAAGCCATAATTCTCACTATTTCTCCTTTTACATGGAGCCTAGCCACACTCATGTCCTAGGCTATTTTCACCAAAAGACTTTTAAGATAATACTCACATTCTTTTTGAAATACTATAAGATTGTGTCTATATATATGAGCCCTACACATTATAAAGGAAGTGTTCAAGCGGCTCAATTTGTATTAGAAAATGATGATGACGAAGTTAAGGGATCATACCCTCTTAATGGTTAGTACAACTAGTGGAACACCAAACTATCCCACATGGTTCCTTGATATGAGATGTACAAACCAATATGTGTAACAAAAAGGAGTTGCTTTTAGATCTTGATGAATTTTTCGCACCAAAGTCAAATTTGTATGTGACATTAGCATTTTGGTGATGAGAAAATGACAAATTCTTATCACCTTGAAGAATAGAGATCACAAGTATATTTTATATTTTTATGAGCTATAAATGAAGATGAGTTTATTAGGTGTTTGTAATTGTTAAAAAAGGGTACGTGATGACTTTTCATGACCATAAACCTTCTTTTTTGTCAATAACTTACATTTATTTCTAAGACCCCTCTGACATTAATTTGTGTTAATTTGTGTTTTTCAAGTTGATATTTATGGTGGTATTTATAATTGTCTCAGTGTAATAATAAATATGAATCCTAATTATGACATTTGTGTTTTTAAACATTTGAATTTTCATAGCTTAAAAATCATTGTTCAAGAAAATATGATAAAAGGAATGTCAGCATATATCATCCTATATAGTTATGTAAAGCATGCACTGTTAGGAAGCATTATAGAATGACTTTTACAATAGAATAACAACAATGAGCTTCTTAATTAATTGAGCTTGTTCATTGTGATTTATATGGCCCAACAAGTGTTACATAAAATGGAAATGATAGGTACTTCTTGACCATTATCAATAATATTACTCTTAACATATAGGTTTATCTTTTTCTAAAAAAGTCTAAAGTTTTTTATTCTTTAAAGAAGTTCAAGATAAATGTTGAAAAGTATAGTTGTTATTTTACTAAGGTGTTGCTTACTGATGGTGGAGGTAAATACACCTCCAATAAATGTAAAGAGTTTTATAAAGAACAAGTGATACAATAAAAACTCATTTTTCCTTTTCACTCTACATTACAATAGAGTTGATGAACAAAAAAATAGAAAAATTATAGATATGACAAGAAACACACCCAAGGCCAAGCAAATGGCAAATTCTTTTTCGAGTGAAGTTGTCTGATGTTATGTTTATATTTTAAATTGATTTCCAACAAATGGAATCTTGAATCTCATCATTGTAAAAGTTTAGAGTAGATTCCAAGCCAAATATGAAGCATATGAAGGTGTTATGTGTTATTAATTAGGGTTATATTCTAGTAGAGATAGGAAAAAGTTAAACAAGTAAGCAGAGAAAACTATCTTTATTAGCTATAAGTGTAGCGGGTATAAATTGTTCAATTATTACATAAGAAGTAATTATCAACCGAGATGTGACTTTTGCTTAAAAAGAAGAATGGAAATGGAATAAGGATATCGATCCTCTAAAAACATCTTATTTCTCTTCTCCAAAAAGAACTAGAAGTGCCCAATATAAATGGAAACAATTCATCAAGTTTTACCCAAAATTCATATTTTCCATTATTTCTGGTAGAATCTAGGTCTCAATAGTAATTTCAGCAACCAATATGTTTATAAGACTATAAGGTAAATTATGATGAAGTTGATGATGATGGATAATTGGTACAATTTACTTACTTTGTAGAGTTTGAACCTATGACATTGGAAGAAACATTTCTAAATCTTCAATAGGTGGTGTCTATGCTTGAGGAGATTAGAGCAATTGAAAGAAACAATTTATAGGTTGTTGTTGATCTCCCATAAAATCACAATGCTATTGATATGAAGTAGGTTTTCAAAACAAAAACGAAATTAAATG
The DNA here is from genome assembly GCA_024520975.1 of Erythroxylum areolatum. Classification (NCBI taxonomy): domain Eukaryota; kingdom Viridiplantae; phylum Streptophyta; class Magnoliopsida; order Malpighiales; family Erythroxylaceae; genus Erythroxylum; species Erythroxylum areolatum. The sequence continues at coordinate 15,296,479 of JANIJH010000224.1, forward strand.
ACAATATAAAGAGACACAAGTTGAGACTGGTGGTGAAGGGATTTGAGTAACTACCGAGCTATGACTATTAAGAGGTATTTTCTCTAGTTGCTCGATTGGAAACCATCATACCTATAATTGCTTTAGTTGCAAAAAATCATTAAAATATCCATCAAATATTTTTGAACTCAACTTTCCTATTTGACCCAATTAAAGAAGAGGTGTCCACCAAATAACCTCCTAGTTTTATAAAACAAGGTAGTGAAGAAAAGGTGTACAAATTGAAGAAGGCTTTGTATGGTCTGAAAAAAGCTCTACAAGCACGGAATAGGAATATTGGTTCTTTATTTCTTGTGATTGACTTTAACAAATATCCCTGTGAACATGTGCTATATGTAAAGGTCAAAGATTCTACTGATATAATAATTGTGGGCCTATTTGTTGATGATTTAATATTTATAGGCAATAACTACAACGTGTTTGAAGCTTTCAAGAAGTCAATAATGCAAGAGTTTGAAATGAATGATCTTTATAGTATACTTCCTTCCTTGATATTGAAGTGGTTTAAAGGGTGATAGTATTTTTATTTCTCAAAATGTCACTGAACTTTTCAAGAAATATCAAATGTTAAATTGCATTCCTATAAGAACTCTTATGAATGTTTGTACAAACTTAACAAAGAAAGGAGAACTTTTTGATTCAACACCCTTGAGCAAATTATAGGAAGTTTGAAATATCTCACTTATACAAGTTTGAAATATCTTACTTATACAAGGTCGAGCATCTCCTATGAGATTTGTTTAATTATCATGTTTATGGATTTACCACATCAATCTTACTTATATGTACTTAAACATATCTTGTGATATTTTAAAGGCACTCATGATCCCATTTTCTATTATTCCTCTATTAATTATTGTGCTTTTGTTGAATGTTCAAATAACGATTAGGGTGGATATTTAGATGATCATAGAAGCATTTCAGACTGCTATTTTTATTTTTGGCAATAAAACTTGTTCGTGGTCATTAAGGCTTTGTTTGATTTGAGGGTTAATAATGGGATGGGATGGAACGTAACACACTTTCATCGTTTGTTTGAAGGTTTCATAATAGAATGGAATGGACTGGGATGGAAGCGAAGGGTTTCATGTTACTTTCCATTCCATCTTAAATAGTAAAAATAAGAAACCTTCAATTAGGGGGGTTTAGGATGGAACGTAAACTAATAAATACATACTACCTAATATACCCTCAATAATTCTTTTTAATATCAACTCTGACCAAATCATAATATTAATATATTAAATAGAATATAGTAATATTTAATATAATAAATTTTAT
>JANIJH010000224.1:15297898-15308172 GCA_024520975.1 Erythroxylum areolatum
CATTCCATTTCATTAATTAACATCCAACTAAACAGGGCCTAAAGAAGCAATTTATTGTTATACTTTCAATATGTGAGGTTGAATGTGTTGTTGTAGCCTCCAATGCTTCTTAAGCATTTTGGATAAGCCTTTTAATGAGCCAAATTCATACTTTGGTTGAGAGAATTTTGAAGATGCTTACTGATAATATTTCCATTAGAAACTTGGGGACAAATTTAATTGCACATGAAAGAAGTAAATATATTATCATTCGCTTCTATTTCTTAAGGGACCAAGTTCAGAAGAAAAAAATTGAATTACAATGTTGTGGATCTAAAAATCGGGTGGTGAACATCCTAATCAGGCCATTAAATTATGAAACTTTTTTCAAGCTAAGTAGGATGCTTACTTCAACTGAATTACAAAATCAAGATTAAGAAGGAATGTTGATATTAATCCTAATTCTCTAACATTTTATTTTTCTGTTGTAATAGTTGATGCTTGTTAGGATTCTCCTACTATTATAATCATATTTATCTATTTTTTAAGTGTTAGAATAAAATAATAAAACTTTTGATATGTTTTTTCAGTTTATAGGCTGATACTCTATTTCATTGTAATAAACACTATATTTTATTAAAATTAAAACTTGTTCTTCCTCTCTACTTTCTATTAGATTTTTTATTTTTTATGTTTTTATATATGATAAGTTTTATCCTTATTCATTTAATTAACTAGATAAAGAGAGGAAAATAATAAAGATTGAAATTTTGTAGATCATATCTTTATAGTTATGATGTTTTGAGTGTCAAATGAGATAGGACGAGACTCATAAAATGTTGGTAATTACTTATTAGATCATTAAAGAGTCTAAAGCAATGATGATGATAATAACTTAATTTGAGCCTAGACTTTTTGAAGTTTAAGTTAATCTGAGCATAGATTTTCAAGGTTTGAGTCTAATTAAAGTAAATGCTCAAGTTTGAATTTAATTAATTTTATTTTTATTTCGGCTCAATTTGTAATGTTTATAAGTTCAAAAAAGTTATCATACTTACTCTCGATTTGAAGGTTGAACTAAAGCAGATCCGAATATCTAAAATGAAACTTTATCAAATCATACTCGATTTATTAACTTTGAGTAAAATTGGATTGAAACAATTTTTGTCATGCCTACCCTAAAGTTATTGTTTTGCCTCTAAGCTTGACGTTCACTCACTCCTCTCTCGGCTCTTTACCAAGTAAGGGGACTACTAAATAACGACCAGGTTGTAAGTCAGGTAACATGTCTGTGGCTTGTTTGAACATCCCAAGAATAAGTTAGAATGATTATTTATCCAGGATCATAGTGACCCAACTTCAACATCTAGCAGGTAATAGTAATACCCTTTTTTTTCTTCTGCGACTCCTGGCCGATTCCTGCGTAACATTCTATACAATCCATCGATTGAGTATTTACTGTATTCGTAAAAACAAAGACTAACATTGAAATTGTGACCAAATGCTTGTATTATGTTTTCTCGAAACACATCCTTGTTCAAGATGGACACAAGAGAACACAGAAATGGCGAATGGGATTAACCATAAAATAAGGATTAGGCAATTAGACGGAAAAGAATATCTTCAAACATCGTAGCATACTCAGTTTGCGCAAATTTATATATTATATGAGATGTAACATCCTTGTATATTTCTCCAAAACTCCACCTCAACCCCATACTGCTGTACAAAAATGAACGAGTAATCTGATCATAGAAGTAGGGAAGCAGCTAGGCTTCGTTTTGGTCACCTTTCTTAAGGCATGGCCAGCTGCAGACATCCGAACACAGCAGAGGCTAATGTTATATAGGCTAGGGAAAGAATAGACCCAGTGGATCCAGGTTACTACAAGTATCGGTGTGAGAAAACAAACTCAGAAGTGCCATCTCCAAAAGGTCATCTTCCCTCAGATTTCACCAGCTGAGAAAATACTTTGCTCATTGAAGCATTAGACATATCATCCACGGTTCTTCCTTGAAATTGTACAGCAGAGAGCGTATTATCAACTTGGCTGAAGTTGTTGATTTGTGTAGGGAGGTCAATCATGTTAGTACTGTTTTCTTCAGGATCACTTGAAAGAACTGCCTCTTGAAGCTGAAGAGCGTACTCCAGATTCCACAAGACATCTCCCATAGGTGGTCTGTCAACCCCATACTCGGCCAAGCATTTCTCAGCAGTTTCTCCGAACTTCCTAAGTGAATCAGCTGGAACTTTTCCAACTAGTGTGGGATCTATTATTTGGTCCAACTGCCCTCTCTTCTGCCATTTCATTGCCCATTCTGCTAGGTTCACCATTTCCCGCGGAAGCGAAGGATCTATAACAGGTCTTGCACAAAGAACCTCAAACAAGACCACTCCAAATGAATAAACATCTGATTTTTCGGTCAGTTGTTGCCTCCTAAAATATTCAGGGTCAAGGTAACCAAAACTACCCTTCACTGCTGTGCTCACGTGGGTTTGATCAATTTCTGGCCCCGTCTTTGAAAGTCCAAAATCAGCAACTTTGGCCATGAGATTTTCATCAAGCAAGATATTTGCAGACTTCACATCACGGTGAATGACAGCTTTTGCATAGCCTGTATGAAGGTAATGAAGTCCTCTAGCTGCCCCGATACAGATCTCAAGCCTGTCCTTCCAGCTCATGCTGGGATAGCTTGAACCATAGAGGTGGCTTTTTAGAGTCCCATTCTCCATGTATTCATACACTAAAATCATCTCGTTCTTCTCATCACAGTATCCTATTAAAGAAACAAGATGGCGATGGCGGAACTGAGATAACATCTCGATCTCGGTTAGGAACTCTGCAAGGCCCTGCTGGGAACGAGGATTTCCCCTTTTAATTGCAATTTTTGTACCATCATTTAGAATTCCCTTGTATACCTTCCCAAAACCGCCAATGCCAATAACCAAACTCTCATCAAAGTTGCTTGTTGCCTCTTGAACTGCTGCAAATGGAATTCGATAACCCACATTAGACTTGAGACTAGCTGCTGTCCCATTCGAGTATTTACTACCCACAGTGTGAGAGGCTCCAGTAATTGATAAAGGAATCCAAGTTTTTGAATTCCCTTCGCCTTCCAGGTCTCTTCTTTTCTTGCACCACAAAAAGAAAATTCCAGCCAGTGCTACAGCTATCACTGCTCCAACGATCGAACCAACTATCTTGCCTACATTCTTCTTTGAAGTCGAATCTCCAATTACCAATGCCGGACCACCGAGGCTTCCCATGGAATTGTTCATTTTCATGATTTCCAACCCGTTCAGTATGGCATTCGGGTCGGTACTAGGTAAAGAGTTAGTTGGTCCAATACTGACATTAATTTTATTGCCTAGAGTTGAAGGCGTAACGAAGTCCATATAATATGGGCCACCCAAAGTGTTATGGGTCTCAATACTCAGATCAAGATTCCCGGCAAGAAGCCAGGAGTCTAGATAGAGATTAAAGTAGAGCGTGTTAAGACCAGAGCTCACTATGTCACAGAAATGAAATCGAACAAGGTACTGATATCCTGGATCAACATTAAACACCCAGGTCACATTGAAATTATTGCTGGGATCACCTGCAGAGTTCATCATTGTGGCAGTACCATAAACAGAACTTGGAGCAATGTTCTTGGATGCAAGGCCAGGTGCATAATCGACAGCTGCAATATTAGTCATATTCTTGGCGAGACTCTTCTCCACAAGAAAATCATCGTCAGGCACCCAAGTTCGCCATAGTGTATCATTCATATAAGTAACTGTTGGTCCACCCATGTTAATTCTGAAAACTGTCTGTAGTGCCTGCCATGGTAAGCTATCGAATTTACCAATAGGATTGAACGTGCTCGGAACATTGGATAGGACCTCATCGGGTATTGAAACAATTTCCAAGGCATTTAAGAATGCAAATGAATTGCCGGAAGGGCTGAAGTTGATAACAAGACTATTGGAGGTCAGATTAACAGAAAATTCTTTAACTACGGTAGCATTGACACTGAATTTGCTAAGAAGGACATGGCTTTGGGTGGAAACATCGAAGTTTGCGTTGCTCATAGTGTAATTGTTATAAACAAATGGATAGAAATAAAGGCGAATCCAATATCTCCCAAGTTGGCTAATCGTAAATGTGTACTTTGAGGTCCCTTCAAAGATTCTGGCCGTTTGATACAGGGCTGAATCGTTGGAAGAAGTGACAGATGTGGATGTATTGGCAAATATGGTTTTAGGAGTTGAAAGCAATTTTGACTGGGAGTTATCAGCCACAAACACGCGGTCGCCCACCTTAGTATCAGAGGATGATCCACAGTTTATAAGGAAATTGTCCCCAGTAGACAAACATGCCAAGCTCAAGATTAGCACAACCCAGAACAAGATTTGAGATCCTCTGTTTCCCATCATCAAAAGATCTGAACATCTACCGAGAAGCAGAACCATAGAAAGAACTGAAAGAGACCCTGAAGTTCCTTACAAAGAGGGCAAAACAAGAATGAAAACAAGCCGAAAGCAGTGCAAAAAAATCACAGACCAGAGATTAGATTTGAATAAGGAAGTAACACCTGTGACTTTATCACTGCAAGTGCAATTCAGGGGCTTCTAGTTGTCAAGCAAAACACAGCATACCAACGAAAAGAACATGAGAAAATAGCTTGCCAAAGAAAAGTGTGGACTTTCCAAAGATAATACGGAGACCTTTCACTTACTGAATAGGAAAGATAACACCTTTTCCATTACCAGAGCTCCAACATAGAGAGAGGAAGAGATCCAGAAGTGAAATAAGGGTCAAAAGACAAAATTTGTGTACCTCTACAATCGCCAAAAATAAAAAAAGATATGACAAACAGATGAGAGTGCAAAAATAAGGCGAAGAACAAGCTGGACAGAACTAGTTGCCAGCACCAGATATTGACAGATTCCAAGATTTCAACGCGTTGGTACTTAATAAACAAAACAACACAGGCCCAAGAAACAAAAATAAATAGGGAGACGAGACAAACAAAAGAATAAATAAAGCAGGTAGTGGAGAGACAAATGGATGAAGAGTCCAAAACGCATAAAACAGAAAGGTTTTAGATGGCTGACCGGCTAAGCTTGTTGTGCTGAAATTAAATACCTGTGTTGAAAATGGCAAGCTAAGCAGGATACTCAACTCCTTTGTCCAAGTTGGTGAAGAAACGAGAGAGACGCAATCTTGAGGTACTTGGGTAAAAACTGTTATTGGAAACATAGAAAAGCTACGAAGTTGGTGTCTGGTTTTATTACTTAATTAATAGTAGTAAAGAGGACATTGATAGTAAGCATACACGTATACAATACACGCGGAGACCCGAGAGATTGCTACGCTCTCTTTCTATCCACTATTGGTAATTTGGGCCACAAAATAACTGTGTGAGATTAGGTCTTCTATTTCTTTTTTATGCTCTTTCCGTCACACTTTTTTTTCCTTTTTTACTTTTAAGCCACCAATATTCGACTGTATTTCTTGTGACTCACAGTCTTACAGATTTTTTCTAACCCTTGTTAAGATTAAATTAATTTACCTAAATTTTCAGCTAAAAATAATTATGAAATAAAAATTACTTTATTTAATTATGACTCAGAAATGATTGTTTAAAACAATTTAAAATGAAATTAAAATAAATTATTTCTTATAAAATTTTAAAGTATTGATGTTTAGCTTATAACTTTTTTAAAACTTATTGAAATTCTTTTGGGAGTTTTTCTTAAAACTTCTTTTTTCTTTTAATGCTTAAAATACTGGCAAAGTTTTTAAACAATTAAACTAGTTGATAAGAATAAAGTTAACCTTAATGTACTCAGTATATAAGACTTTTCGCTTTGTTGCACAATCTTTTTCTTATATTTTTATAAAAAGTTATTTCAACATGTGAACTTACAATAAATAAGAACAAAAAAATTATTACTAGAAATACGGTACCATGTTGCTATCCGATGGCAGCAAAGAAGAAACAGATGCGGTGTTTGGTCTTCTACCTATTTTGTTTGTTAGTATATCACTAAAATGGCTGAAATTTCCAAATTAGTTAGCTTCTTTCTAGATTTAACCATCTCCATTTGATGGTTGGAACTAGTCTTAAATCTTAATGAAGATGCCCCGCACATGGAATCAATGTGCTGACTAGTTGTTGAAATCCATCCCTCTTCCATATATTGGAGTTTTACACCTTTTAGCTCTGTTTTCAAACCCGGACTGGACCGGCCGATCCGACCGATCCAGCCGGTAGTCCGATCCGAGTTATGCCTTAAAATCGGTATTCAATTGACCCGATATGAACCGGTTAAAACTGATCAATTGACCGGTCGGCCCGGTCCGGTTTGACCGGTTCGACAAATTTTTTTTAAATATTTTTAATATTATATATAAGTAAATATAATTATTGCATAATTATTAAGTCACACCGGTTCGACCGGTGGTTAAACCGGTCGAATCGATCTAACCGGTAACCAGTAAAACCACCGATTTGATGACCGATCTGGGTTTCAGAACATTACCTTTTGAAAGCCCCACTAGAGTGCCGTGCCGTGCCGCGATGTAGTGGGTAGCGTTGTAGATGTTTTTTTTTCGCTTGTACTAAAAAAATATATCTTAATGCAGATGAACACTTGAAACACACAGAGCATTTTTGTTTCTAGACAAACATTTAATAAATGAAAAAGAAAGTTACTTATAGCGTCTAAAATCGCATGGGATGACTAAAACACATAAAGGGAGGTTTAGCGTTAATATAACCATATAAACTACCCAAAACTGTTTTCCCAACTTCCATTGGTTGTTGGACGGGATTAGCCAATAAGCGTGCGACGAGTTGCAAAGTCACTAGGAAGGTGGTCGTTTTTATCTCCACTTTGTAATAAAACCGTTGAAACGGGGTCTGATGGTTGTATGTTTGCACGCCTAAATTGAAGGCTTAACATAAGGAACTCCAACTCAAAGCAATCAATTCGATTCACATGGGAATCATGCAATTATCGTATCTGCCCACACCTTCCCATGCAATTAATGATTTGACCGCACTTAATCACTCTCCGCTTCTCAACATTTAATCAGCTTTAAATTTTAATAAATACATGAAACAGATACTTATTTGTTCATAAAATGCTTCTTTCTGTTTTATAAAAATTAAAGAGCACTTAATAAAGGCCTATCAAACCATTTCAATTACTACAAATCTGAGCATAATTCGGTGTTTAGGTAATTATTAAAAATTCGAAAGTGATTTTTTTTTTGGAAATTTTCATTAAAGAATTATTTGTTCACAGAATTCTTACACCATTTACGAGGTTGATCAGTAATTGGTGGTCGTGCAGTAACCTATAACTATTCTTTTGTAACATATTCAATAATATTTCAGAATCAAACAAACATTTAGAATAGGAAAATATATTTAAACCATGGGAAACTAATGGCAAGAAAATGAACAAGTTGTGCACACAGAGCGGATAAGTGAAGACAAAACTGAAGAAAGCGTAAAAATAAGTAATTATTACTAAAAACAAATAAAAGAAGGAAGCCAGAGGAGGATACATCTGGGGGCGGTACTTATCTTGAAGCCGCCCCAAATGCCAGCACCCTAATTCTTTATTTTATCTTTCAAATTCCAAGATTATGACATCTACGATTTCACATGCATGAAGAGCCATTAGCCGAAGTGATTAATTGTTTATGTTCTATTATATTTCAAATAAATTATGGTGATGAGAGATGGAAGTATCCTTCCTTTCGCCATATATAACACAATTTTTGGCCCAGCAATTGTTTTTTTACATACTATAAATGATCCACGCTACCACGGGATAATGTTTTCTTAAGGAATAGAAAAAGTAATTATTTAGAACAAGATCAAAAATAATCCAAACATAAATCTAAAACTTGGATCTATAAATTCTAAATAATTATGAACTTTTATTTCTAAGGGTAAGTATAAGCTATAATTAAATATCGAAAATATGAAACAAAAAGATATTATCTGAAAATTATCAAAATATTATCAGAATATTATTATCAAAATTACATATTTGATATTATGATCTTTTATATTAATTTTTTAATAATTATTTTATTTTGTTTCAATGATATTTTTATTCTTATCATAAAAATTATTCATAATTATCTAAACATTAATGATTTTAAATCATTAAAATTTTGTATTAATTATTTATAAAATATAAAATATTTTAATTAATTATTTACAAAATAATTCATATAAAGCTAAGTATAAATAAAATTTTTCTTATTATCATTCATAACTATTAGAATAATCGTAATTCTATGCTTATTTTTTATTTTTCCTTAACCATGGTTACCATACAAGAAGAGAACTTTATAGAGTATACTAGAGATTAAGGATATGGACAAAACATTTAACAGAATGAGCTATTTTCTTGTCTGAATTGATTGTAAGCTTAACAGTGATCTCTTACAAGATCAAGGCAGCCAGTGGGAACATAGATTGGACATAATTAAGAGATGTTATTTTAATTTTTTGGTTCCAATAATAAAGGCACACCTCGACATGGCTTGAATGACTTGCAACGTGCCCATGTCATAAAGGTCGAGAGCCTGTCAAACTATAACGTCTCAACTACCCACGTGTTGAGAAAATAACTTATCAATATGTGGAACTTTCGACATGGACTTCCACTTAGATGGGTTCATGGAAATTATGCTTCCAAATCATGCTATTTTCTTTTGATCTTGATGTTTCTAATAAATTAATACCAGACGAGAACAACACTCTTATCGTCGATTGATCCCATCAGGAATTCAAAGCTTGGAGATAAGATAATTCAACTGGATAAATATTTCATATTTAAACCTGATCAGCTTATGCTTATGTTGTAACACGTAGGATAGACCTTATTACATATTTCAGATCATTTATGAAAAGGTTAAAAATGAAAGAAATATGGAATACTTGATTTGGACTTCATCTGATGTTTTGAAGAAGTTTCCGATGTCAAAATGAGCTCCAATTTTCCTGGGACCTTTGTGGAAGTTAATCGTCAATACTTGATTAACGCCTTTCTTGAATTTTCTTAAGACGTAAGCACTCGTAACAGGTCATAGGATACATATGCTTACGAATTACATAAGTAACTGAAGGAGACCTTAATCTTTAGATATAGCTTCCCTCTCACAAGTCCAATATGGGTCTGGTCCACACTAATTGGAATCTATTTTTCTCCCAAACTTCGACCCATTAATCCAAATCATTTATTAGATTATTTTATTACATTTGTTATGATCGAATTACGTAACTTAACTGATAAATTGTTTAAAAACTAAAAATACAATTAATAGTTGTTCAATTTATAGAGAAGGACAAAAATGTCCAACATTCTCCTCTTCGAACAAGCATTAATTGCAGTTATGACTCAAGTTTAAAAATAGTTTTTAAAAACTGATTAAGTCATGCTACTGTATTGATACCAAATTTTAGAAAATAAAAACATTCGATCCAAAGGTAATAAAAGTCCAACATTCCATCCTGCAAGGCTTTCGATACTGAAAAATATCAAACGTAAGTGTCATGTGTGACACAAGTTCAATATAATCACGAATATCTAATACCTCATTAACATGAATGGGAAAATGGAGTGTGACAAACTAGGATGATACCTGTGTGATCTAAAATATATTATCTTTGTTTGTAATTCTCGATTTCTCTAACTTTATGTTAAATTGCATGTGCTAAACTGCAGCAGAGAAATCATGTTTTCTCTTACCGAATGCTAAACAACATTAAACAAAACCTTTATGTTCTCCAACTAAATGTTAAACTACATTAGAGAACCTTTATGGGATTAAAAAAACTTATACCCCCCTATGTCATGTTAAATTTATGGATATCCATACTAAACTGTATATGTCAAGATGACGTAGGCCTAAGGTAAATCTTTATATATGCCATACGATCTTTAAATGCTTAAGATTGACACAAATCTTAAGACTTTCATATATATTATGACTATATACGAGAACATTTATTACTGAGTATAAAAAGATGATCATCTATATTAATAAATAATAATAATGTCATAATACATCAAAATGTACAAACTTTTAAGGAGCAAATACAATGATCCCTAACTATTGCTGTCTAAGGACTTTAACACGCCCATACTGGATACATGTCTAACAAATACTAGTGGTCCTTTAATCAATGGATCAGTTAACATCTCTTCAGTTCTGATGTGCTCCATATCAGCGGCATCCTTCTAAATCAACTCCTTTATGGTCAAGTACTTGACCTCCA
>JANIJH010000224.1:15382039-15394052 GCA_024520975.1 Erythroxylum areolatum
AGACGAGTCAGCAAAACGCAGAAGAAGACGCGTCAGCAAAACACAGAAGAAGACGTGTCAGCAAAACATAGAAGAAGACATGTCGGCAAAATACAGAAGAAGACGCGTCAGCAAAATATAGAAGAAGCAAAACCCAGAAGGAGCAAAACACAGAAGAAGACACGTCAGCAAAACACAGAAGAAGACGCGTCAGCAACACACAGAAGAAGCAAAACCCAGAAGGAGCAAAACACAGAAGAAGACGCGTCAACAAAACACAGAAGAAGATGCGTCAGTAAAACACAGAAGAAGACGCGTCAGCAAAACACAGACGAAGCAAAACCCAGAAGGAGCAAAATACAGAAGAAAACACGTTAACAAAACACAAAAGAAACAAAACACAAAAGGAGCGAAATACAGAAGGAACAAAACACAGAAGGAACAAAACACGGAAGGAACAAAACACAGAAGGAACAAAACACGGAAGGAACAAAACACAGAAGGAACAAAATTCAGATGGAACAAAACTCAGAATGAACAAAACACAAAAGGAGATGATGTCATCACAGAAGAAGAAAAGATAGAAGAAACAACTTCACTTTTGAACATCTTCCCTTACAAGGACCCTGACTTTCAGCTCAGATGTCCAAAGTTTTCATACTATATACTGTTGGAAAGATAAAAGGAAGATTTATAACTTTCTTGAGGGCTATTTTGATGAATCTATCTAAATTGGTTCAGAAGTTTCAAATCGAGTTATTGCTATTTTAACTCCAACATCACTTTTACATCACCTAATCACTAATAATCTTTCAAAAACTAAAATTAACACTACATCTAAATTTTTCTTCCCAACCACATAATATTTATGAATATACACTTCAATGCCATTTCCATGCAGATGATAGTAACTCATCAACTTTCTTTCATAAATCTCCAACGCTAAAGGATTTATTCACTACTTACCTTTTAAAAACTCCAAAATCTTCAAGCCCTAAACTCCATGCAATTTACATACTTCACTGAGTACAATGACTAGCTTCAGGTTTTTCTTAGGGTAGAAGACACAAATAGTAAAGTGGCTTTGGTGTAGAAAAGGAAAAGCAGAGAAATCTCTTAGGAGGGGTTCGACGGAAAACTCTGTGTATGGGAAGAAAATTTGAAGAAGATCACAATAAAGAATGAACTTAGACATATAACTTAACTTTTCAACTTTCAAAGAACAGTAGCCTACTTCTAGCAAAAGTACAAGAGCCTAAGTGACACTTGTCACTTTCCTCATATCTAATCTCTAACTTAGTTTCTTTTGAAACTAACTCTATTAAACTCTCATCTTTACAATCCAACTATCTCTAAATCTTCATTTGATATCTTTTTCCTAATTTTCATAATTTTCTGAAATTTATGCCTAATTTCACCAAAATTCACAAATACAATATTCTTACTAGCCAATAGAATTTTCAATATAGATAAATTCAAAATTCTCAAAACACCTAAAATCACAACTCAATCAAATTATATCCGGAATTATTCATGAATGCATGTACAATTATTTTCATGTGCCATAACTTCACTATTCATGTGTACATGTATGACATAATATGCATGAACATGGAAATGCATTTCTAACTCTCATTAATCACTCACATTTCCCATTTTAACCTTCCCACAAGAATGGGATGTTACATATTGTTATTGAGGTTGTAGTAAATTTCCTAATAAGTGGTATTAGAGTTATGATTGGAGGATCCTTGGGTAAGGAAAATTACTAATTGTTTGATTTATGGAAGAATTAGTGTGAGAAGAGAAGGGTAAAAACAATGCTTCCAAATTTCACGTTCCCTTGTTTGATGAGAAAATAAACTTTTGGGTGTAGAAGAGTACTATTAAGGACTTATTGGTAAAACAAGATTTAGATGCGGCTTTTAAAGCGGATAAGTCGGTGAATTTGAATGATGCCAAGTGGGTGTCGACGAAGAAGAAGGCAGTTGGTATGATTTGGTTGGCTATAGATCCGGAGATCAAGTACAACTACATGAGTGAAACAGATCCAACAGCTTTGATGGATAAGCTCTAAAATGTGTATACCTCCAAATTGTTGACAAACATCTTGTGCTTGAGATGAGAGTTGTACCAATTAAGGATGAAGGATGGTACAACCTTGCAGGACCACATTAATTTGCTTAACCAACTAGTGGCCCGGTTGAAGAATATGGATGAAAAATCACCAATCAAGAACAAGCTCTCTTGTTATTGGCTTCACTATCCAAGTCCTATCGACCCATTATCATGATGTTGCTTATTAGTAGGGAGATTACGCTAGATGAAGCTATGACGGTATTGAGGGAGAATGAAAGGATGAAGACACATGTTGATTAAGGTTCTCCGAATGATGGTGATCGAGCACTAGTTGTGAGGGAGTTTGAGAGAGGGAGGAATCAAGAGAGAAGGGGAGATGGCTCAAGGAGTAGATCGAAATCGCGTGCGAAAGACTTTAGTAACTTGGAGTGTTACTATTGTAAGGAGAAGGGCCATATACAAAGCTATTATCCAAAGATGATGGAGGACTTGAAGAGTCTCCATTTGATTCAAAAGAAGAAGGGCAAGACTAAAGCAGATGATGATGGTGATTCTGCTAATGTGGTAATAGGTAATGGTGATGGTGATTTGTTATTGGCTACTCATGGTGAGGTGAAGGAGAGCCAAGAGAGTTGGGTGTTGGATTCGACCACGTCGATTCATGTTTGTAAAGACCAAGCCTTCTTTAATTCTTTGTGTTAATATGGGGAGTATGGCCTCATCAACATGGTGGGTGATCAAAGATTGAATGTCCAAGGCATGGGGACCATGAGGATGAAGCTCGATGATGGTATGAATTGAACCTTCCACAATGTGAGGTATATGCCAAGTGCTCATGCTAATCTTATTTCCTTGGGTGAATTGACAAAGTATGGGCACAGATATGTTGGTGGTGGGAGGTGGTGCAAAGTGTATCGAGGTGCTCGCTTGGTGATGCAAGAGAGGAAGGTTGACAATAACATTTGTTATATGGAGGGCCATTGCATCCGGAGGGACAAGGCTGTGAAGAAGAAGGTTCGATTCTCAGAAGAGGTGGAGGTGTTTGGTGATTTGGGTTAATAAAGGAATATGTTGGGTATCTCCCTAAATCCTAAAAACTAGCTATGTAAGTTTTGCAATGGTGAACTTTGTTTTACTTACAAGTAGTGGCCCACAAAGTAAAGAGTTCTTTGATTGGCCTATATGTGGTTGTTTTAGTGGCTTATTGGAGAAGCTAATTTATGATGAGATAAATATGCTTCACCCTTTTTGTCTATAGATGTGGTTGTTGTAAAAACCAGAACAAAGGAGGAGAAAAAGAGAGGTCTACTCCATTGTTTTGGCGAGTGGGACAACATTTGTTTGGTGAGATAATCAAAAGGAAGCATATCATCATCGATAGATATTCGATGTTGGTATCTCTTGAGTTTGTGGAGAGTACTAAATTAATTAGGTTTTTCAATTTGTACTAGAACTTTGAGATAATTGTACTTGGAGATTGAGACTATTATTGTTGGTTGCCGATTATACTCTTGATTATTATAGTGGATTGATTTTAGTCTATATAGATTCGAACCGTGATTTTCTCCTAATTGAGAGGGATTTTCACGTAAATTGCGTGTGTGTTGATTTAGTTTCTTATATTTTATTTCTCTTGCTATTATTGTTGTTGAGATTGTGGTAATTTTCCCTAACTTGAAGAATTGGAACATGTAGTGACGATGAGATAGGGTTGAAGAGAAGATCATAACATAGAGAGGATAATGAGATTCATAGGTAATGTAATCTTTGGGAAAGAGGATGTTTGAGTTAAAAACATAAGAGATAATAAAAAATATATTTAAATTATTTTAATATTTAAAATATTATCAAATTTAAAATAAATTAACTTTTTAAAACAAAACAAAAATTAAATTCACTAAAATTGTTGTTTTCTCTTTAGAAGACTAAAAAGGATGTTTTAGATCACACGCAGGATTATATATCTTAACAACTAACAAATTTGAAAATGTTTATTTTTTAAAGAATTTTTTAGTTTAGAGTTAGATATTTTAAAATTTTAATTTAGTTATTATTATTTTTTAAATTCCTATAAATTAGGTCAAAATATTTTTTTTCAAATGTATCAAATTAGTAGGCATCAATATAATATTTATTAAATTATTTTATAATGGTAAAAACAATTTCTTGTTTAACAATAACTTAATGTGTATTCATAAGGAACCTACAATAATTTCCTACCAAGATGGCCTTATAAAGCTAGCTCATTTAACCGGTAATACAAGTTTTCCTATAAACAATTTACAACAACACAATTTGACCTTTTAATCTTTTATACGAGTTTTAAAAAAAATTAATTATTAAATAAAAAATTAAAAAATTTGGTATTAAAATGAAATTTTTCGAAAAGATAGACGGGATCAACCTCTGACCATATGAAATCTTACAATCTAACGGCAAGTAGAAAATCATAAGCATAGCACACCCGCAGGCAATCACCAGTCCTCTGCTGTTGGCATTTACACCTATCAGTTATCGTATCACAAAACGAAGCTCTCTTTTTTCCGTTTCTCTGCGACTCTCTTCCTCTCTCGTTCTCGCACTCTGATTTTGGCTGTTTGGATTTAGGGCAAACTTAACCTTGAACTCGCTGTGTTTTGACTGGCGAGCCCCAAATAATCGCCGTCCTACGTCGCCGATCCGATTTCCAGCTACTGTTTCCTTTCCAAGCGCGGCCCGATCTCCACTGGCTCCGAGATTGATCCCCCAATCTCCTTAAAGCTCTCTGATTGTATTGCGGTCATGGCAATCTTGGTATAGTTCACGGCCTTATAGTTAGGGTTCTTGGTCGGGAATCTGCTTATGTGATTCAAGTTATCTAGTTGCTCTGTGTTTATAGTGAGAGTAACGGAGGCTATGTGGTTTGTTTGGTTGCTGAAAAATGCTATAGCAGTTATTGACATGTTTAGGAACTTATTTTATAATTATTTTTAGTGGAAGAACTTATATAACACTCACAGTGGTCCCTTCTTATTATTGCCTCTTTAGGCATTGTGGTGAGATTAATCTTGCAATCTTTGAATGATATGTTTAACCACGATTTTATTTATTCAATTTTAGGAAATGGGGAACTGGTTGATGTAGTTGCTACAATGTTGATCTCTGGGTAAACATTCTAGTTTATTTTTCTGATCACTAAAAAACAATACCTACTTGGTTATAAATGAGCAATAAATGTTCTCTAATTACTATAGAGTGTGGCTCCTACCTTCTTATTTTCCCACGCGGTTCTGTTTAATAGCAAAAACGGAGTTGCAAAATCTAAGAGCATATTAGGTTTTAGAAAGATGAATGTGCAACGGGTGTGAAATTTGCTTCGCATTTAGTATCATCAATTAGATTCTAGTATAGAATAGCCGAAGTTTAAGGTACACAGGTTTATGATAATTTTAGTTGACTATTACAGGTTTCTCCACCTCCTTTTTTTCCAACTTTTCCGTTTGTACACTTATCCTTTTCTTGTGTATTATTGCTACTTCCTCACTACTATATTCTACTCATTTCAGGATATATATATAAGTGTTTACTAAGGAAAGCTTACTGATCACTCCGTCCGACTTGTGACTGAGACAAGTCACAGCTGCTTCTCATCAGGGCATGATTTGTGGCACGAGCTTTTGCCTTTTACGCAATGTCGGGGTTACTAAATGTATTGTCAGTTTCCAGTATATCTTGGTTGAGTTTATATTTAAGTTTTAATGTTTTTGTTGTTCAACTTCTAACTACTCTTATGCTGAAATACATTATTTGGCTCTATGATGGACAGGATCTATAAGTACTATCTTCTTGTTAGGGAAGGGCGGGATTATATTTTCACTTGTTCATTAAGTTTTCTAGAGTAGTCTGAGATTTGTTGTTGCATGTTGTTAATGTCTTCTAATTCTTTGCAGGATTTTCTTTGGCATCTTAAGCATGTGATTTTGCTACAATAAGCTCATTACTTCTTTAGTAAGAAAGCTTGTGATTTTGCAATTGTGAAGAACGCTGTTTTCTATTGGTCATTCCAAAGGATAGGTTGTCTTAAGTTTGCATAACGTGCAATGTTCTTATCATCTAATACAACCACAATATTAAAGATGTTCACCACTTTAGCCTTTTGCGCGTCCCTAGGCCAAATATTAGTTGTCTTTTGTGGCTTTATGTGAAATAACATTTTGTTTTGTGGTTTGCTCTGGAATCATTGTAATTGTTTGGTTTCTGGAGTTGTTCTTTCATTGTTTCATTATTCTTTTTTATTCTGGAATTTAATATGGTCTTTATTGCAGTCTTCTCTTAATGGTTCACCTTCAAATATTCCAGACAGTACAGGGCGATCATTTGCTACGTCTTTCTCTGGCCAATCAGGTGCAGGCTCTCCTGTTTTTCATCACAATGGTGAGTAGCTCTACTATAATTTTACCTGTGTTGCTCATTTTAAATTTATTTGAATTTAATGGTTCTTACTGCAGGGAGTATTCAAGCCTTGCACAATATTCATGGAAGTTTTAATGTTCCTAACATGCCGGGTACGCTTGCATCAAGAAATTCAACATTGACTAATGTTCCTTCCGGTGGAGTTCAACAACCTACTGGTAGCCTCTCTAGTGGACGGTTTGCATCCAACAATCTTCCTGTTGCACTGTCTCAGGTACCAAAACTTGTAAACAAGCTAACTGATTCCATTCGTAATTTTTTTTGCTTGTTTTATTACTAAAATATTGTGAACTGTGCAGTTATCCCATGGCAGCATCCATGGACAATCATTAGTCAGCAATAGAGGAGCTGTGAGTGTTGTAGGAAACCCTGGGTTTAGTAGTAACACAAATGGAGTTGGCAGTTCTATTCCTGGGATTCTACCAACTTCTGCAGCAATTGGTAACCGGAATGTTGTTCCAGGATTGGGGGTATCCCCAATTTTGGGAAATACAGGTCCTCGGATTACAAGTTCTATGGGTAACATGATAGGTGGGGGCAACATTGGAAGGAACATTGGCTCAGGGGGAGGATTATCTTTGCCTGGCCTTACATCACGTCTTAATTTATCATCAAACAGCGGATCTGGGAGTTTAGGTGTTCAAGTACAAAACAGATTAATGGGTGGTGTACTTCCACAAGGTACAACTTGATTTCCTGCTGTCATTACTTGATTTCTAGAATAGTTTGTGATAACAAACTATCTGGATGAAGATTGCAACACCTATTAACTTCATTTCATAGTGTTCCTGATAGGTTTTTCATCTTATTGTAGCATAAGTGGATTTTCCTCGCACTAAGGGATCATCCGATTGCTTTGCCTATGTTCTACTTTCTTTTGTAACGAAGTTGTTTAAGTTTCTTTTTGATGTGAATAGGAGATTTGTAGCTGTAGAATGACTTGTTAGATCTTGAAATAATGTATTATATTTTGAAAATTGCCTAATGCAATTGATCCTCTTTATTTGATGTTCCAGACTAAAGATTTGAGGTGTCTGAGCTTTATTTCTAGAAATTATTGAAGGTTGTTTCCTTTGGTACACTGCTTTGCTTTAGCTTACAAATCTTGGGGTTAAAATTTTTGTTGCGTTGATATCTCAATTTAATCTTGGCATTTTTTGAGTTCCTTTCTTGCACTGAGTTCAGCATCGTGTGTTTATTTTTGAGATAATCATTGGCTGCCTTTGTAAGTTTTCTTTTCTTTCTTTTCCTTGGATCATGAATAGTACCTTAATTTTACAGCTTTAGACCAGCTTTGGCTACTACTTTATATGACCCTTTCTGGATTCAGGATCTCCTCAGGTGATTTCTATGTTGGGGAACTCCTATCCTACAGCTGGTGGTCCTCTCACACAAAGCCATGCCCAAGCAGTGAACAATCTCGGCTCTATGGGAATGTTGAATGATATTAATTCCGGTGACAGTTCGCCTTTTGACATAAATAATGATTTCCCCCAGTTGACTAGCCGTCCTAATTCAGCAGGAGGGCCTCAAGGGCAATTGGGTAATGAAAACATGGTTTTGCAATTTGACCGTTGGTAGCCAATATTAGCCAGTTTCATCTGTATTGAGTAAATATGCCATAAACATTTCAGGTTCACTGCGTAAACAAGGTCTTGGTGTTAGCCCCATTGTTCAACAAAACCAAGAATTCAGCATCCAAAATGAAGATTTTCCTGCTTTACCAGGATTTAAAGGTTCGTAGATTCTCATTCAACTCCATTTTTAATACAACAATCTTTGTTTCTGTCAGTCAATTTGGAGATAATGAGTCACAGAACCCTTCATTCACTAACATTGATTTTGTTGAAAAATTCAATCAATATAAAAATTGATGTTGCCTTTCATAGCGACTGGCTTTGGATAAGATACTATCTTCATTAAAATGAAAACAAAAAAGTGATATGGTGTTGAATTACAAATTTGGGTCAGGTGGTAATGCTGATTACACCATGGATCTACACCAAAAGGAACAACTGCATGACAATACCATGTCAATGATGCAATCTCAGCACTTCTCTGTGAGTTTTAGTGAAAGTTGTGAAAGTTTGACCAATACCATAGTACTAATTGTTATGTACTTCCTCACGTACTTCAATTTTGGACTCAGCAGTTAGGAAGGTCTGCTGGATTCAACTTGGGGGGCAATTATTCATCGTATCGCTCACAGCAGCAACAACAACATACTCCAGCTGTGAGTAGTAGTGGCGTCAATTTTTCATCTCTAAACAATCAAGACCTGATTCATGGCTCAGACATATTTCAATCTTCACGTTCATCCTACCACTCTCAGGTATGTTTGTTCTGTTAGACATATATACTTTTTGGTCTTTGATGCCACAGAACTGATATTTTTGTCTGACCATATATTTATTTGTTGTTCAGAACAATGGGCCTCCTGGGATCGGACTAAGACCTTTAAACTCGCCAAACACTGTCTCTGGAGTTGGATATGACTATCTTATCCAGCAGTATCAACAGCAGCAAAATCCATCGCAATTTCGGTTGCAACCAATGTCAGCTGTCAATCAGTCATTTAGGGATCAAGGCATAAAATCCATTCAGGCTACACAGTCAACTCCTGATCCATTTGGATTACTTGGCTTGTTAAGTATTATTAGAATGAGTGACCCTGATTTGACCCCACTTGCACTTGGAATTGATTTAACGACTCTGGGATTGAACTTGAATTCTGCTGAAAATCTTCATAAGACATTTGGTTCCCCATGGTCTGAAGGGCCTGCTAAGGATGATCCAGAGTTTATGGTGCCACATTGTTATTATGCGAAGCAACCACCTGTTTTACATGTGAGCTGCCTTTTCTTTACAGTTTCCCTTCTGACCTGGCTCTTCCTTTTTTCCGCTTTGGTGTTTTTTCCATTTTCCTGTCATTGTTATTTACCTCTTTAAACAACTGCAGCAAGGTTACTTTTCCAAGTTCTGCGTGGAAACACTGTTTTACATATTCTACAGGTATATATTTTTTATAAATGTTTCTATTGTTACCTGAAGTTTTTTTGTTTGCTATTATCTTTTCCCCTTTGGCTGGTTCACTTTTCAAAATTTACCAATTTTTTTTTAATCTTCTTTCATTATTTTTTCAGCATGCCAAAAGATGAAGCTCAACTATATGCTGCCCATGAACTGTAAGCTAGCTACTACCCTGATGACTTGGTGTCAGTTTTGTTCTATATCTGCATAATTCCTTCCATTCCTCCAATTAAATGCATGCCCAATTTCGATTTTTTGGGATGTCTACTAGTTTGTTTCTTTTCCTTGTGAGGTTCTATTCTCATATAGGTCTGGTCTTTTTGATGGCAGTTACAACAGAGGTTGGTTTTACCACAAAGAGCATCGAGGGTGGTTTATTAGACCCCCCAACATGGAGCCTCTTGTGAAAACAAACACGTATGAGAGAGGGTCTTATCACTGTTTCGATCCAAACACATTTGAAATTCTGCGCAAGGTTTGCAGTGCTTTATTGTTCTTCTTTTGTTTGAACCTTTTCCCCTGTTCAGAATGTCAAGCATACTTGATTTCTGACTTGCAATTGTGTGAATGATGCTGATGCAGGATAATTTTGTCGTCCATTACGAGATGTTGGAAAAGAGACCAGTTCTCCCGCAACACTAACAGTTTCTGTTGTTGTATGATGTAAAATGAAGGTCAATTTGAGCATTATTTTCTCTTGAATTTGCCAAAAGTTTTGGCAAACTTCCGATTGATTCTGTTCAAGTTGACAGCCTTTTTCTAATTTTAGCAATACATCACCTTTCTGCATATGTAGCACAAAGTCCGTTGGATAGCCAGTACTGATTAGAGTGACAGAAATGAGACCCGGTTAACTCCCATACAAGATGCTTGATTCTTTTTTAAAGGAGTGCGATTGTTGAAAAATTTACACTATCAACACATAAATAATATGCAAGGCTTTAAAAATTGGACCGGATTAGCGATTGAATGGGTCAGTCTGATCAGAAATTGTCTGAACTGATCAATTGTTTGGTTTAATTTAATAATCTCTTAGTATAAAAATCGGTCGGGTTTATTAGAGAATTGGCTGGGTTTTTAGAGAATGAACCAGTCTGATAATATACATATATACTTAAAAGGCTATAATTTGGATTTCATTTTAGAAGTCAAACTCTCTCTTTGCCTCTTCACCGTTTCTAATTGTCATCTTCTATTTCTGACCATCTTTGCTAAATCTCATCATGTTCCATTTCTGCCATCTATCATCTTCGTGATCTTATCTTTGCCAAATCTCTCTCAAAATACCGTTGGAGCCTCAAACATCAGAGATAGATGCGAAAAGCCTATGCTAGCCTACGATGCACATAAAGCGCTCTTTTACACTCACAATTCTATTTTTAACTCCAAGCACGGGTTCTTTCTTCATATCGGACCACCATATGAGAAAATTCTTTATGCTTACCCAAAAAGTCACCGAAGTTGCGATACATTGCCTTTTTCTACCTCAAATAAAGGAAGAAAACAAGGGCATGATATTCTTTCCTAGGCTAGGACGTGCTGCTTAAATAGCTCATCTCCTTTCAGTCAAGTCATTCTAATCCCTCTCTGTCTGACTTGCATGTGTTAAGCATGGGAAAAAAACATAACACTACTTCTCAGAGATAGAGTTATTAGCTAAGAAAGCATTCTATAGTGAAGTTTTCACAAGTAAACTACTTATCTGCCCTTACGGTGCAGTTTCCGCTCTAGCGAGTAAGCTATGGATACAATTTTTGAGGAAAGAGTCATGGGTGAAGAGTCTAAAGAAGAAGCGCAATCTATCTGCCGCTTTATCTCTCGAAAACAAGGTATGAGAAAAGAATATCGTATGAGGTATAGGAACTGAACGAATGGAGGAGCAAAAAAATCGAGAGTTGAAAAATGGGTTTTGGAGTGAAACTTTGATTTTGTTGTCAATCTATGTTTGTATGGAATACGATGTTCAATTTACTGTTATTCAAGGTTTCTTAACAGATAACAGATAAGGATTGTTTGTATAGAATTCATCCAGTTTACTGTTATTCAAGTTTCTTAATAGATAACAGATAAGGATTGCTTGTATAGAAATCGAGTATGGCCAGTTTACTATTATTCAATGTCTAGTTTGCTTATTCAAGGTTTCTTAATATATAATAGATAAAGATGATTCGATAGCTTTATCTACAAGAGGACAAACTAAAGGAGATTTGTTATTTATTATGATCTCTTGTGTTATATATATACTCTCTTAAAGTATTCAATTTATTGATCTAAAACTTCAAAAATGAAAGCTACACTTGCTAACAATTGGTAATTTATTGCTACAGCTTGCTACATCGTTAACTGCTCTCCTTATGCTCATCTTAAGTTCAAGACTCCAGAGGAAATTTGGTCAGGTACTCCTACTGATTACTCTACTTTAAGAATATTTGGGTGTCCAGCATATATGCATGTAAATGAGGGAAAGTTAAAG
>JANIJH010000224.1:15398201-15408850 GCA_024520975.1 Erythroxylum areolatum
GATGGGTTTAAAAGTAAGGTAAAAAATGCTTGGTGAGTGTCATGACACTTACCACTTAAATAACCAAATTAATAAGTTATTTTCTTAAGCTAACTAATGTCTTTTAACATCTAGTCCATTTGTCTCCAAATCTCTAAACCATTTGTCACCCAATTTTCTATGCCACTTGTCAATATTTCTATTATCATTTATTACTTATTTCTATTAAGATTTATTAATTGTTTTGCCACTTAGCATTATTCCTGGTCCAAAATTCCTCAAAATTTCCTAAATTTACCAAAAATTATTGGTTAATAATTTTAGTCACCAAATCAATTTTCAAGACATATAATATCCACAATTCACAATATAATCACATTTATAAATCAATTAAGATCAACTATACCCGATAAATATCAAATGAATGCATGTACAGTCATTGTAATGTGTATAATTATCAAATTCAAGTGTATGTATGCTAAATGATGCATGAGCATGAAACGTATGTCCTAGTTCTCAATATTATCTCTCATATTTAGTATTCTAGGGTTCTAACCCTTAACATGGGGAAAACGGGATGTTACAGTCCATATGACTTATCACTCTCAATCTCTTATATTCTTAGATTGTGGTGTCAGTATCCTTCTTTATAACTTTGGTTCATGTTTCTTAAAACATTGCTCAAGGTTCTGTTAAAAACAGAATTGATTTAGCTTTTCAAGAAATTCCTTTTAATAACTTGTTTGTGGGTTCCTAGATTTTGAATTATGAGGTTCACATCAGTTGGTATCAGAGCTTGGGTTATTCTAAATTAGTTTGGTGTGTATTACTTATTTTGTTTCACATTTCTTATTGTTTTTATTTGTTTCTTCCATACACATTTCTTACAGATCTGGTTGTTTTATTCCATACATGTTTCTTACAAATCTTGTTTGTTTTATTCCACACATATTTCTTCAAATCTTGAAAATCTTGTTGTTTTTTTCCATATATGTTTCTTGCAAATTTGGTTGTGTTCTTATTGCAATCTTTTCTCTTATGTCCTTAAACTTTGTAAATCTAATCATCTTATTATTTTTCTAAATTTATTATTCTTTCTTATTATTTTATATTTTTCCTTCTTACTTCTTTTGATAGCCTCATTTGTGATTCGTTAGAAAAAAAGAAAAGAAAATAAAAGAAATGAAAATGAAATGAAATAAAAGAAAATGAAAAGAGTGGAGGTTCAGTTTTTGCAAAAGAGGGCTGATTTGAGTTGAGCAAAAGGGAAATACTTGATTTTCTTATTCCTATCTGAAATCTAAAATTAGTATTATTATTATTATTTTGATTCATCTTTGTTTCATCTTCTTTTCTTTACTATCTTACTCAGTTTTATTTTTTAAGCTCTTACCCTCATCCTATTTTCTTTGTTCCTTAATCCAGTTAAGATCTTCGGATAAGTTGGGTGTGCATTGCAAGGTGATCACTTTTGATCCAGAGTTTTTTTAGTTCCTTAAAGAACAAATTTAAGTGAATTGAGTGGTAAAAGGAAAGAGTGATTACATTCTAGCTAAAAGCCTTAAAAGATTGAAACACTTATTGAGCGAAACACTTGTGAGGTTCCTTTCTTTACAAAGTCATTCTTTGTCAGATTACTATAATGGATGAAGAAGGCAAGACAAGAAAGATAGCATAACAGTGAACTTTAGGTCAACACTTTAAGCACATGGAGGTTAGATTTGGTGAAATTTTGGATAAAATGGAAAGACAAGACACTGTCATTACTGCTTTACAAAGGAATCAAGTTCATGAAGTTCTAATTATGCATAGACAAGAAAGGAGAAAATACCATGTTGAACATAAGGGAGATGATATTGATGATTTTAATGTGGGAGAGGAAAATAACAGATTTGATCAAGATAGAGGTGGTAGATAGAGGCAAAGGATAGATCATTATGATCGAAACTTGAGAAATAATAAAATGAAGATTCCATTTTTTTTAGAAAGAATGATCTTGATGCATAATTGGAGTGGGAAAAGAAAGTGGAGTTGGTCTTTGATTGTCACAGCTACTCTGAAATGAAAAAGGTAAAACTTATTGTTGATGAGTTTATTGATTATGCTATTGTTTAGTGGGAGCAACTTGTTTTGACTAGGAGATGAAATCATGAGAGGCCAATTGAAACTTGGGAGGAGATCAAGACTACTATGATGAGAAGATTCATTCCATCTCATTATTATACGGACTTGTACCAACAGCTATAAGGCCTAACGCAAGGATCTAAAAATTTGGAGGAGTACTATAAGGAGATGGAGATAGCCATGATTTGTTAGGTTTTGAGTATACATCACATGCATCACATATCATAAAATACATAGTGGAAAATAAATCGAAACCTAGAAAATATAAAATCAAACATATGCCATTAGATGTAGTAAAAAAAAGTGAACTTAAGATGTGTACCTTACAAACTCCTTCATTATTTGTTATCTTCACCTCTTTGGGTTATCGTAAACCCAAATGACCAAAAGAGGATGTCTTTAATGATAACTACATGAAGAGCAAAGCCTAAAACCTCTTAGGAAGAATAGTTAGAACACACACAAAGTGCTAGCTTTGATTTAAGTTCTTGAAAGAATAGTTTAGAGAATAAGTGTTTGTAAGATGAACTCATCACATTTCTCAGTAGTTTTCTTACAATACTATGCATGAAAATGAGTGAGCTTCTACCAAATTTTGACCTCCTCTAACCCCATTAGGAACGGAGGAGTAACGGGAATGAAATAGCCGTGAATGCCATTTGATTTGGCTTGAAACATTTGCTAGAAATCTAGAACTTTCCAGGTTGTTAGCCATGTAACACTTGCTTTCTTTCATTCCTTTGCAACGTTTCTTACCACAATGATATCTTACAATCCTGAAACATTCTCTCATATCTTGGGTTACTATCTAAACCCATTTTACTCATTCTTTACATCTCCAATGTGTGTGACTCATTAGGTCCCCGGTTATGTTGGCCACTTTTATTAACACTTAATTCAAGCAAGTTATGAGCAGTATCTAGCAACACATCGTGACCCCTAATTGACTGAAAAGTTAGTAGTTTGACTACGAACCCTTCCTTAGACAATGTTTTCATGTAATTTGCCCCTTCACCATCTATACCCCCATTTGGTTCAAAGCATGGTTAAAGTGTTAACTCCCACCAAACTGACTACATCACATCTAGCCCAAGTGATGTAGTTCTTATCCCCAAGGCTCATTACTCAATTGGGTAAGTCACTGAAGACTATCTTCATGACATTTCCACTCTGGCTAGATATTCCCAAGTAATAACCATGACAAGAGGCCTTAGGTATCATCTCCTTCTATCTGGAGTGGTAAATCCTTTATTTGCTACTCAATTACCTTTAAATACCTCAAGTTGTACCCAACTATCACCCTATGAGCAACATCTGAGAGATAATGAAGAATAGAGTCAAAGTATAAGATCAGTATGCAAGATATCCTTTAGCACCACAAGTCTAAAGATATTTGCATCATTGCTATGATAAGGCTATCATTGACACTAGAATAGGTTATCCATATGATTGTCTCATGGTAGGTCAGCTAATGTACTTACTATTTTTATTAAGCATCCATATGTTAACTCTAATAACTCACGCTTACAATTTATGAGATCCACTGCTTGATCTAATCAAGTAGTATAACATATGCTAGTATGTCTAGATTAATAATGCCCCATCTCATTAATCCTATGACTTAGGATAATTTAGATACTAATATAATTACACATCATAGGAATCTCATTATCATCATCTCATCATGATTTCCTTCACGTTATATAATGTATCAAGGACTTCGTTAATTTGATTTAAAATCATTATCAATTCATAAAGAACATGAACATAAAATTAACGAAAATGTCTTTTTATTAATCATAAAGATTTGTACAATAAGTGCTAAAGGCGATTGCCTTTAGAGCACTTCTTTAACAATCTCTTACTTATACTAAAGCCAATTGTCTTTGTATCTAATATCATAGGCAAGTACATGAGAATCATATCTCTTTTGGGGAATTA
The DNA here is from genome assembly GCA_024520975.1 of Erythroxylum areolatum. Taxonomy (NCBI): domain Eukaryota; kingdom Viridiplantae; phylum Streptophyta; class Magnoliopsida; order Malpighiales; family Erythroxylaceae; genus Erythroxylum; species Erythroxylum areolatum. The sequence continues at coordinate 15,402,246 of JANIJH010000224.1, forward strand.
GCTTAGTTAAAGGAACAACAATATTCTAATCAGTGGGCACTTTCTCTATCTTGACATTATTTTTACCAATGATTTCTCTAATTAAATGGTATCGCTTGACTACTTGTTTGGATGTCTGATGAGGCCTTGGTTCCTTTGCTTGCGCTATGACACTAGTGTTGTCACAATACAACTATACTAGGTTGACAATGCTAGGAGCTACTCCAAGTTACATGATGAACTTCTTGATCCAAACTGCTTCCTTTACTACTTCTGAAGTAGCAATGCACTCTACCTAAATTTTGGAATCTACAGTTGTCTTGTTAGACCCCAATTTTTTTCTTAGAATTTAGTCCATTAATTTAGAAAGCATGAATAGAAATTAGAATTATTAAATAGAAATGTTAGAATTAAGTTAGTGTGTAATAGACATAAGAGAATAAAGGAACAAGTAGACATTTCATTAAATGTGGAAGGGTAAACTTGGAAGGACAAAAAATGGTCTAGAATAAATGAGAAAAGAAATGTGTTAGAGCAGCTAGGAAAGAAAGAAAGAATGTAGAAAAAGGAAAGGAGAGAGAAGAATGCGTGAAATGTGTTGCAGAAGCTAGGAAAGAAAGAAAAAATGTAGAAAGAGAAAAGGAGAAAGAAGAAGCAGAAGGGAGAGGATTCAGCTAAGTTTTAGGTAATCTTCATCATCTTTTCTTCTTACTTTGATAGAAAAAGGAACTAGAGAAAATGAGTTTCTTGGCTGGAAATAAAGGGAGAAAAAAGAGGATCAAAGAGCCCATTTTGATTTTCATGGATTTTTAACTAGATCTTATTTATTCTAGCCTAGATAAACCATGGGTAGATTAAGTCTAAGCTCAATTTTTTATTATTAAAGCTTTATGGATTTTCTATTTGTATATTGGTTTGAATGAAAATTTGTTTGTTTGAAGGAAACCAAGAAAATCCAATGCAAGAGCAAGAGGAAAGGCAAACTTGAGTTTGGATTTATAGGCAATTAGGTGGGTAATATGTGTAGATGATGGGTTGATTTCTTACTTATGTGTGTATGCTTAATTGCTTAACTTGAATTGTTGTGATTGTTGGAAAAATACCCTATGATTTATTATCATGTTATACCTTGAAAGATGTTATGACATTTTTGTATTAATGAAAAAGGGAAAAAGCACAAAAAGTATGAAAGTATGAACATGTGATTAAATGAATTGAGCATCAAAATTTGCTTGTGATTTGGAAAGAAAGATAATATTTTGTTCGTCACATGCACATTGACTTATAGCCTTCTCCAGGCTGCCCGCTTGTGGCACATGAGTTCCTAAGAAACAGAGTCATTTAGTTTAACTTCGGTTTCTCCATATCAATCTATGGGACTCTCTAACCATTATGTTTATGCATTTTCATTTTTGATTTGTCGAGCATGATACACAATTGAGTGCTATGCTTTAATGGTTAAATATATATAATATGCTTCATGTGATAAGATCCTTAACTATAAGTCTTTGAGCTAGAATTGCTAATGTTATATATATATATATATATGCTTGATTTTGTGCTTATTATCAATGACTATAAACATATTAGCCACTGAGCTTCATAGCTTAACTCAATTTTTTTACCAGGTGCAGAATAAGAAGATTATTGATCCTTGGAAAGCTTTGGCAAACTCCGAGATAGCTACCTTTTGTAACTAAGTTACTTCGACTATATTTTTAGGTAGCTCTATAAGCATATCAAACATGAGCATCATTTATATTTTGTATTAAGCTATTGATGTGGCTGTTGATATGTAATTAAAGCTATGCTCAAACTCTGTTTTGATTAAGTAATGAGATTAAAAGTTGAAGAAGTTCCCTTCGTACATGTTCATAACTATCTTCATTGTTGAGTTGTTAATTATTGTTAGAGATGGAATAGTATGTTATTAGATGGCCCTGGATAGACATAAAATAAATTCTTATGCTGAGAGTCATGTATATACATTTAGTGGTTGGTTGGATCCAGATATTTTGTTTTTGGAAATTGTAAAAGCTCGTAATAGGCAAAAGAAGAGAAGGGGGGAACATAGCTGCAGTACTACCTTGGATAGGAGTAGTGCTCTAATTACCATAAATAAACTGTATTAATCTAGGCAGAATTAGACAAAGTTGTCTTCATAAAAGTTGTAGCATATCCTCTTAGCTTTCTAATGGTATAAAGTTTAGAATTTTTACATCACTAGTGCTCACAGAGTCTGTAACACTATCCTTGATAAAAATTGTGTCCTAATTTTAACGATTAAACTCTATTAATGTAGGTAGAATCATACAAAGTTTTCTTTGTGAAAGTTATAGATATCCTCTTAGCTTTCCAATGGTACAAAGCTTGAAATTTTTGGGCATCAAAAGTGAGAGATATGATTTTTATAAGTTTGAGTGTCACATTAGGAGTGCACGAGGGTGACGGATGGAACTCACCAAATAGGGTAAAACATGGGTTTTTAAATTTCTCATTACAATTTGGAGCTTCCAGCCTTCTTCTCACATGATATTCACCCGATCCTCTCATAATGTAGCCTTGTAATAAGCATTGAGACTCAAGCCCATCATTTTTAGTGTCAGAGCCTATGGTTTTTAAGGATTCCTAGGCTTAGAATACGTTGTGATATGAATTATTATGATATGTGATTAATTGTTTGCATAGTTGAATTGATTGATTGCATCGAGTGACCTACATATTATGCATACACGTAGGAAATAAGATTAGAGTAAGATGCCACCTCGTAGAAGAACAGGAGGAGTTTTGCAAGAATCTATTACACTAGAGCCTCAAAAAATGTTAAGGCTCCTATAAGGCATGGTAGTGAGCCCTTTCGATCATAAACGCATGAGTCACCTATTCCATAAAAGCAAGTGCCTACTCCCTTAGATCCTAGACTATTCCAAGCCTTTGCTCAGGCTTTTGTCTAAGTCATGGGCTAGATGTCACAAACTTCTACCCCAGCCCCAACTAAGAAAGGAAAGCAATTTGATAAGCTTAGAAAGTATGGGGTAGTGGATTTTTACAAAACTGATCCAGAAGAAGCTGAAATATAGTTGAGAAAGATAGAAAGGATATTAGAACAAATGGAATGTGAGGATAATGAAAAGGTTGAATATGATGCAAGTTTGCTACAGGGAGATGCCCTGCATTGGTGGAAAAGTATACCAGAGAGTCAAATAAAACCACTAGTATTGACATGGAAGGACTTCCTAGCTGTTTATAGGAAGAAATATTTGTCTGAGGTACATATCTAGTAGAAGAAAAAGGAGTTTCTTAATTTCACCTAGAGGGAGATGACAGTGAGTGAATATGAGCGTAAATTTACACAAATGTCCCAATATGCATCTGAGATAATGATAAGCGAAGTGGCTAAGTGTCGTAGGTCTGAAGCAGAATTACATTTAGCCATTAGAGAAAAAGTGATGGTGCAAAATTTTTGTAACTTTCAATAGTTGATAGAAGCTGCATTAAGGGTTGAGAATATGGAGAATATAAAAGACGCAGTAAATAGAAAGAGAAAAGGAAGAGAACAGTTTAGCAGGGGAGATAGTGCTCCTATGCCAAAGAGGAGTATCAAGACTTTCTCTATATAGTCTGAGGATAGGAGCGGTGGTACAAGCAGGTCCAGACACAAGCCTTAATGGCTGGAGGAAGTAGAAAAGGAGAGGGGGATAAGCCATCTATTCCCAATGCAACCATTGCGGCAAATTCCATAAAGGGGAATGTTATAGGCTGAGTAGAGCTTGTTTTAATTGTGGGGAAAAAAAAGGGCATATGGATAGAGAGTGCCCACAGAATGCAATAGGAGAGGGAGCTCACATGTAAGCTTCAAAAAGGGCTAAGACTATGAGAGTTAAGATTGCAACTGAAGTGGGGAGTTCTATTGTAGCCAAGAAAGTAAATCCTCTAGGAAGATCGAGGGGCAAGCACCAGCTAGAGTGTTTGTAATGACAATGGAGGATGCAAAAGCAGCTCCAGAGGTTATGAATAGTATGGTTAAATTGTTTAATGATAATATTATTGTTTTAATTGATCCAGGATCTATTCACTTATTTGTTTCGTTAAGTAGGATTGAGCATGGTAAAAGTTTGAGCCTATGAGATAGTCCTTTAATGGTTAGTACCCCAATTGCCCAATATGTCATTATTAGTCAAGTTTGTAGATATTATGAAATATATATTGGTGGAGGAAAATTAGTGGTGGATTTAATGCCATTGAAGATGGGGAGATTAGATGTGATTTTAGGCATAGATATGTTAGAAAAATATGATGCCAATTTAGATTGCAAATAGAAGACAATAGAGTTTGAGTTAGAAAAAGGTGAAAAGGTGGTGTTTATGGGAGACAGGAAAGCAAGCCCACTTCGAATTATTTTAGCTCTAATAGTATAGAAAATGATGAGGAAAGGATGTGAAACATTCTTGGCATATGTGGTAGACATGAAGGTATATGGAGGAAAGTTATAAGATATTCCTGCGTTCATGGAATTTTTAGATGTCTTTCCAGAGGAATTACTAAGATTACCACTACCTAGAGAAATTGACTTTCCTATCGAGCTTCTTCCAGGCACTGCACCAATATCAATTCTACCTTATAGAATGACTCTGGCATAATTGAAGGAGCTTAAAGAGCAGTTAGAAGAGCTGTTGGAGAAAGGTTATATTAGGCCTAGCTCCTCACCTTAGGGAGCTCTAGTTCTTTTTATAAAAAAGAAAGATGGATCATTGAGAATGTGTGTCTACTACAGGAAGCTTAATTATGTCACCATCAAGAATAGATATTCCCTCCCACACATAGATGATTTGTTTAATCAATTGCAAGGGAAAAAAGTTTTCTCTAAGATAGACTTGAGATCTGGTTACTACCAATTGATAATAAAAGAGTCTGATGTGTCAAAGACTACCTTTAGAACACGATATGGGCATTTTGAGTTCTTAGTTATACCCTTTGGATTAACGAATTCCCCTGCAGCCTTCATGGACTTAATGAATAGAGTCTTCAAGCATTTTTTAGACCAATTTATCATAGTTTGTATTAATGATATATTGGTTTATTTCAAGAGTGATAGTTTTTATTGATAATATATTGGTTTATTCTAAGAGTGACAAGGAGTATGAGGAACATTTACAGATTGCCTTGGACACATTTAGGAAGGAAAAGTTGTATGTCAAATTTGATAAATGTGAATTTTGGCTAAGGAAAGTGGTGTTTCTTGGACATGTAATTTCAATAAAAGTAGTACATGTGGATTAGAGGAAAATTGAAGATGTAGTGAAATGGGAACCACCTAAGAACATAGCTGAAGTGAGTAGTTTCTTTGGTTTAGCTAGGTATTACAGAAGATTTGTAGAAGGCTTTTCCATGATAGCAGCCTCACTCACCAAATTGACAAGGAAGAGTCAAAAGTTTGTATGGGCAGAGTGCCAAAAGAGCTTTGAAGAATTGAAGAATAGGCTAATAATTGTACCAATTCTAACCTTGCTTTCTAGTAGTGATGAATATATATTATATAGCGATGCCTCAAGGATAGGATTGGGGTGTGTGTTGATGTAACAAGATAAAGTAATTGCCTATGCTTCTAAGCAATTAAAACCTTACGAGATGAATCATCCTACAGATGACCTAGAGCTAGCTGCCATAATTTTTGCATTAAAAATATGAAGACATTACTTATATGTAGTCACCACCAAGGTATTTACAAACCACAAGAGTCTTAAATATTTGATGAGCCAAAAAAATTAAATCTAAGGCAAAGAAGGTAGTTAGAACTAATAAAGGATTATGACTTGATGATAGATTACCTCTCGAGGAAAGATAATATAGTAGCGGATGCATTGAGTAGGAAATCTACTATGGCACATGTGGAAACAATATACCTTCCTTTGTTAAAGGAATTGGCCAAACTTAAGGTGATATTGAGGCAAGTTGAATCTAGCTGTATATTGGCTAATTTTAGAATAAGGCCAGTATTGAATGAGAAGATTAAGGAATTGTAGGAGCAAGATGAGTATTTGAGCAAGCTCAGGGAAGAAATAAAGATAAGAGAAGATGGATTGATGGTGGTAGGTAACAGATTATGTATTCTCAACATGCAAGAGTTGAAGGATGAAATTATTGATGAGGCACACAATGCTCCATATGCAATGCACCCGGTATAGTGATTTAAAACAACACTTCTGGTAGGAGGAATGAAGAAAGATGTTGCAGAGTATGCTTGAAAATGCTTAGTGCGCTAGCAAGTCAAAGTAGAACATCAAGCACCTACCGGCAAGCTTAAACCTTTGTCTATTCCTAAATAGAAGTGGGAAAAGATTACAATGGATTTTTTGATGGGATTGCCAAGGACCAGTAGAAAGCATGACGTAATATGAGTGATTGTCAATAGGCTCACAAAGTTAGCACATTTCCTGCTAATTAAACAAATAGATTCTTTGAATGCCTCGGCCAAGAAATACATAGATGAAATAATTAGATTTCATGGGATTCCAAGTTCTATAGTCTCTAATAGAGATCCCAGATTCACCTCTAGATTCTGGGAAAGCTTACAAAAGGCTTTGGGAACCAAGTTGTATTTTAACACAGCTTTCCATCCATAAACT
>JANIJH010000224.1:15499002-15510811 GCA_024520975.1 Erythroxylum areolatum
GATTGAATTTGACTGCTCTAGCATATCACCCTCGTGAGGCACGGGCTCGGATATCACCATCGATATCGGGTTCGGGTTCGGGTCTTGCGGGAGTGGGATGCTACAAAATATCGTCAATCGACCTTGACAAGAATAGCTTATAGGCTGGAGCAAACGTCCTCAGGGTTGGGTTAGATTAAATACGGATGGAGCAAGCAAAAGATTGCTCTCTTCGGTCACAGCAAGTGAACTGATTCAGGATGGTTCGGGCACTTGGTTTGGAGGCTTTATACAGAACATTGGATGGTGCTCCACTATCTCCACTGAACTTTGACGAGTTTTTTAAGACCTCAAGCTAGCTTGGAACCTAGGTTATCATCGAATTGAATTAGAGGTGGATTCGAGTACAGTAATTAATCTATTATCATCTTCATCAAAGCGTGCAATGTCTCTCAATCCTTTAGTTCTGGGAATCAATGAACTGTTTACCCATAATTGGTTAGTTGTAACTCGGCACATATACAGGAAGGTAATCAGTATGTTGACTGGCTCGCTAACTATACAGACTAGTTCGAACTAGGGGTCATTAATTTTGATATACCACCCATTGGGTGCCTCTCAATCCTATTAGATGATATGTCAGGGATTTGTCAGCCTAGACTTACAATGTAATATGTAGTGTGTTTTATCTCCATTTATATATAAAAAAGTATAATTACTAATACCCTAATATGTGTAAATCTACTTCAAAAACTAATATCTTATTTATTCAACTTAAAGAAAAAAAAAACAAAAGAAAGTAACCAAATAAAGTTTAGCAAAAGAATTACATTTACCATAACAAATTTTGGAGAATGTAATTCTAAGTTTAAAAACAAATATATCAAATTAATGTTAATTTTTAAGATGATAAATGTCTATTTATTAAATAAGATCAATTTAAAAATATTTAAAATTTTAATTGATAGTAAAATTTTAATTATTTTCAAATTTTGGGCACATTAAATACTATCTATAAATTTTTATAAAATAATTCATGAAATTAGTTAAAAAATTTATTTCATTTTAATAATAATTTACAACTAATAAATGCATTATATTTTAAAATATTAAATTTACGTGAGGAGGCATCCTTCTTTATTTTAATTTTTCTATTAAAGAATTTACTTTCCATTAAATATTTTTATTTGATGGATAAATTCAAAAAACATTTAAGTGCTCCAATAACTTAATATTAAAAAAATTTAAGCCAATCTCAATATTATATGTATATGTGTGTGTGTGTGTGTGTGTGTATATAGTTGCATGTATAATAAATAAAGATTTAATAAATAAGAAAAATGTACTTGTTATAACTACTTCACATTTAAAAGTGAATCATATTTTAAACTTTCAAAATATTATGTTTTTATTATAATTAATATTCATTTTAAAAAAGTTAATTTAACTTCAAACATATTTCATAAATTATTTTAGATTTTATTTTGAAATTATGTAAAGCAAATTTGCAATTTTCAATATCTTATTACTTGTATATCTACTGTATGCACAACTATGTATATGTAATCAATATTCAAATAAATATATTTACATCTATAAAAAGAAAGCAATATTACCTTGTTGCAATAACTTCTTTATTTTATGTTCCATTTATATAAAATGTTAATATAAATGACACTGAGCATACATATATTTATTCAAAAAATTTAAAGTAATTAATATATTTATTAATCATAATATATTAATGTTCAAAAGAATATGAAAAACAACTCCTGTCAGATACCTAATATGTTCCTCTAAAGTGCGACTTTGGACTATCCAAAACGACATAATTTTGATCTTAATTTTTTTAAGACTTAAGACCAATGCAATGCCGTTTTGGGGAGTTTTCTTAAAATAACATTGTTTTATAGTAAAAGGCCTGTATCATTCATGTTGTCAAGTTAAGTCTTAGGCCGGGAGCTTAGGCGTGAGCCTAGTTCAGAATATGAGTTGATCAACCCTTACCCATGGACTTCAAGTCAAGCTTTGGTTGACTATCATCCCTACATCTACACAACAATATGGTGAAAACTAACTATTATTTTATTAAAAGTAATATATTATAAATTATAGTTTAACATAAAAAAAATTATATGTATTTATAAGAAATTGATAATATTTATTAAAAATATTTACTTATAATAAGGTTATTCTAACGTTTCTACACAATAAAAAAGTTAAATTACTTTTAAATTTGTAAAATAATAATTTTCTATTATAAAATTAAAAATATATCATAAACAGCTAAAAGATCAACATTCATTTATAAGAAATGAAATTGACTTCACATATATGTTTATATATTTCGATTGTTGTTATAACTATTCTCTATATTTACATATTATAATAGGTGTATTGGACTTTTAAGAGTGTCGTTTAACTTATAATACAATCTTTCCAAACTTTTTACATATTTTTCTTAATTATACAATGCAAGTAATAATTATACTATAATTTTTTAGTAATTGTTGAATTATAAAGCATCTTGGCAAGTAAACAATATATACATTTGCGTTAATATTTTATCTAAAAATGAAAGTTTATAATATTATTATTAATTTATGATATTAAAATTTATATTAAGAATTTTTAAAATATTATCTTCTTAATCTATCAATATTATTAATCAACTTTATGTATTGAGTATTGAGGTATGAGTCTATATATACTAGTTAAGAATTCATGGCCTAAAATATTGGATTGGAAGAAGTCTAATTATTTGTCAAATGAAAATTATTTAAGAACAATTAATAGAATTACGTATCGTATTATTCTGATCGATACCAATTAGTACAAAACTTATTTTTAAAATATCGCATCAAATGAAGGTACTAACTAGTATGCAAAATACTTGTCAGTACCTTGCATACCAACTAATGTCATATATGAAGTGAAAATTTTAAAATATAAGAACTAAATTAAAAAATGTGTCCTAATAGTTATCGAGTTGCTTTATTATCTCATAATTTCACTCATTTATCTCCTCATCAATCCTCTTTTATCCTATCTTTTCATTATTACTCATTAGCTACTCCCTTCACTGCCTAATTCTTCTCTTCACTACCCTCTAGATTGTTGTCTTGAATTTTGAGATATTATTATATAAATTTTAATCTAACTAAAATAGTTAGTTGAGATTTGTTTTGTTGGTATAAACAAAGAGAGAAAAAAAAAAAGGAAGAAAAGGGGGTTGATGTTGTAGGTTGTGATTTTTCTTAAAAGTTAGATTTAAAACAGACTGTGTATTGTGCACCATACCCTGTGTCCATTCAGTTAGGTGTTTGTTTTTCATTTTATACAAGGATTTCATGATGCAAAGGAAAAGATAAACAAACACAATTCTAATCCAAGAATTGTAGGATAAAAATTCTCAAAGAGAAAATAAATTTTATTGATAAGGAGTTAGATTAATCTCTTTCAAAAGTTGGTTAAATAGGTTTACATAAATCCCAGTTGATCTTAGGAAGGAACAAAATAAGAAACTCTAATTCATCTTAAGAAGACTTACAAAAGAAATAGGAAATTATAATTTATCTTAGGAAGACTATTGAACGAAATGGGAAAGAAATCAAAGAAATTAAGTAAAGTTTGAAATAAGAAACAAGTCAAATAGAATAGAATATTATTCACAAATCTTGCAAAAAAGGGATGCTGGATAAGGCATAATCATGTGCTAGTCAATATCCTATTCTACCTAATCAGAAAGAAATCCAAAGAAGAATGTTGGATAAGGTGTGATCATGTGCTAGTTAATATACCATACTACCCAAAGAGAAAGAAATGCAAATAAGAATGCTAAATAAGAAGAGATCACGTGCTAGTAAATATCTCATTCTATCCAAGAATTTAAATGTCTTATCATTCACCCCCACTTGTTAAAGAACTCAACCTCAAGCTTTTGTCAATATATCCAAGCTTAGTATTATGAAAGTAAGTAATATTGAAGTTAGAGAGATATTGCCCATCCATAGAGGTAGTTCAACAATGTGGGCATTTTCGTTGATTTTTATTTTAATTGTGAATTGACCATACTACTTTTGTTATAGTTTACAATGACCTCCAACAATTCGGTTCTTGGTCAAGAAAACAATAACTTTATCTCCAACACTAAACACTTGAGCTCTCCTATATGGATCAACTTTAGCCTTGTACTTCTTATTAGTTCTTTCGATTTTCTTCCTCACCTCAACTTAAATCTCTTGTGCCTCTTTAGCTAACTTTGCAGAAATGGTAAAAGATTTAGGCAATTCAACAAGATTAAGAACATGATTAGGTACTTTGGTATAAACCACAAAAAGTGGCAATCGACTAATGACAATATGGACTATGTTATTGTAGGCAAATCTAACTTGTACAATCCAGAAATCCGAACTTTTAGTTTGTCACAGCATACGCATCTTACCAAATTACCTAAAGTCCTATTCACTACCTCCATCTGGCCATCGGTTTATTGGTACATAATGCTACTATACTGAAGAGACGAATCAATCAACTATATAAGATCCTCCCAAAGTGGCTCAAAACTTGGTGTCACGATTAGAAGTAATTGATCTAGGAAAACCATATAATTGCACCACTTCTCTTAAGAATAACTTGGCAACCATTGTAACATCTATCATCTTCTTATAAGGGATAAAATATGATATTTAGAAGAAAAGAAACTACTTATAACCATAAAGATAGAATCCATGCGTCTTTATGCTCTTGAAAGTCCCAACATGAAATCTATAGACAAATCCTCCTAAATAGCATTAGGAACTAACAACGACATGTACAAACTAGCATTTGAAGCATATACTTTATGAGCTTGACAAACTTGGCACCTCTACACAAAGTAACAATGTCTGTCCTTATCTTTAGCTAATAATATCTCTTTCTAAACTCTTCAAAAGCCTTTTCTATACTAAGGTGACCATCTAAGCCTCCCTTATGCAATTCTCTAATCACCTTCTCCCTGAGTGAAGTTCTTAGATTTTATCAAAAACTTGTTATGTATATAAAATCATCATAAGACTTTATCACCAAACACAAGTCCCATATCTCCCTGAAATCTCCATCACTCTCAAATAAATCCTCTAAATACTCAAGACCCATAACCTTTATACTGAAGGTCTTCATTAACCATTTATACAATTCATCTCTAGTCTTAAATGCAGTTTTTAATTCGAATTTGATGGTAACCACTCATGAGATCAATCTTAGAAAAGATCATTGACTGAGTAAATAGATATAACATATCATCTAACCTTAGGATACCAAATTCATACCTAATAATAATCTTGTTAATGACTCGAGTATTTATACACATCCTCCAACTATCATCTTTCTTGGGCGTAAATAAAGCAAGAATTGCACATAGGTTCATACTCTCTCTAATATGCCCCTTTTTAATAAACTCCTCAACTTTCTTCCTCAATATCTCATTCTCTTTTAGACTAATCCAATAATGAGGTAAGTTAGGTAAACTAGTCTCAAGAACTAAATCAATATGATGTTAGATATCTCTTGTATGAGGTAATCCATTATGTTGCTCATCAGGTATAACATTCCTAAATTCATCTAAAATTTGAAAATAATAGCTTCTTTATTTCATTAGGTTTCACAACTCTCTTTTCACTTATAGGTACTAACTTATACTTTACACCATTCTTCACAAATCAATAAATATTATCTCTTCTAGAGTGATATGCATCAACATCATATTTCCATGGTTTACCCAACAAAATTTGACATACATCCATATCAACATCATCACAATAATGTTAATATTAGTAGTTACCAATAACACCTTACACCTTTCTATGACACAGATATCACTAACAACAGTAACCCATTCCATGCTATAAGGTTCAGGGTGAGGTTTTGTAAGTAACTTCAACTTCTTAACCACCAATTTTTTGATAATATTCTCTTGGTTACCTCTATAAATGACTGGCTTATAAAGATTTTCTTATATCATGCCTCTAATGTTAAATAATTAGTTTCATTGCCAATCTTTATGCTCCTTTAAGAAATCATTAATCTCCTAATAACTCCAGCAAATTCATCTTCTTCTCCCTAGGGTATTCAGAATCTTTCTCATCTGGTCTACAATGATCTCCTCTCATTATGGTTTCCTCATCATCGTTGGAATCATCAATTGTCATAACTTCCTTATCAATTATTTCTCCAAATATTGGGTTATTGTTGTCTCACATTAATGTCTATAGTTATCTTGCGATTGCAGCCAACTGTTGTTCAATATTGTGAATAGTTGTCTTGCGTTCTTCAATTCTTCTCTAAACATTGGGTAATAATTGAACGCCATCATTAGGATTATTTTCCACTGTCAGAAAGAACAAGCTTTGTGAGATTCAAAGCTCTCATACCACCTGACATAGTGGAAAGACAAACAAACACAATTTTATATAAAATAAAAATTTTCAAAGAGAAGATCAATTTTATTAATAGAGGGTTATGTTCATCTCTCTCAAAAGTTGTTTAAATAGGTTTACACAAACTTAAATTCATTTTAGGAAGAACTATTAAAAAAATAGGAAACTCTAATTCATCTTAGAAAGACTTTTGAAATAAATAGAAAAGTATAATTTATCTTAGGAACACTTCTAAACAAAATAGAAATGGAATTAAAGAGATTGAGTAAGATTTGAAATTTGAAATAAATAAAATAAAATTATTAAAACATCTCACAAAGAATGATGTTGGATAAGGCATGATCACGTGTTAGTCACTATTCCATTCTGCCTAATCAAAAAGAAATCTAAAGAAGAATGTGGATAAGATGTGATCACGTGTTAGTGAATATACCATTCTACCCAATTAGAAAGAAATGCAGATAGGAATGTTAAATAAGGCAAGATCACGAGCCATTGAATATCTCATTCTATCCAAGAATTCAAATGCCTCATCATTTTATATTCTTTCGTATTATTATCTTAAAGACTTTTAAATACTTCAAAAAAGATTGATAGAAATAGTAATGTGATTTAAAGGATTTTATTGAAAATTCAATTAAAATGTAGTAATTTGATTATTTAAAAAGTAATATGATTAGAAATATACATAAATGTGTGCTTATCTTTTCATTATATATCAAGAGACTATTTTAAAATTTTATAAAATTGAAGAAATATTTTATAATTTTAATTATATTAAGCATATTTTTTATAAGGGAAGGGTAAAAATGGCCCAAACTTTACACCAAAATTCAAATTTAACCTTATTGTTTTAACTCATTCAAAATGAACCATAAGGTTTTCCAAATGTTCAAAAATAGTCATATCATTTTGGAAATGTTCAAAAATAACCCTAGGTTAATAGTTCGATTAACCTCCCATTACAAGATATATATATATAAACGGGAGGTTAATAGAACTATTAACCTAGGGTTTTATATATATATATATACGATTTTTTTTACCAACCTTAGTCCATATGTACATCTTATGTGGTAAGGAAAATTTTGGTTTTCTCCATGCTAGACGATAGCCTTTGGTTAAATGCCAAACATTATCATCTGCTATTATTTATCATCTACCTTCATCACCAGATCATAATATTTGAAATTTAACCAAGCACTATGACTAGAAGAAACATAACATAAGGTGACATCATTTGGCATTTAACCAAATGTTTTCGTCTGGCAATGAAGTGAGACAAAATAACAGAATTATAGATGATAACATTTTGCATAAACCAAAATGACGTCATCCAAAATTGGGTGTGGAGTTTAGAACACCTTAATTACTCGTAATTCTTTGTTTTTAGTGTTGAAATCTTTAATCTCTTATTTCTCTGCTTGTATTTGTGTGGCCTATCTATGTTTTTTTGGTATGGGCATTTATTGGTGATTGGTGTGGTGTGCTTCTTGTGGCAGACTTCTCTCTAATTTATCAGGTGGTGTGCATTCTCCCTATTTCATAGTGAGGTGTAGATTAGCACATTTTTGCAATTTTTTAACAATGTTAAAGAATGTTTGGTTAAAGAAATTAACCTCCCATCTAGTTTAAGAAATCTTAGAAAAACTCACCGATCTTTAAAATTCTTGAAAAAAATCTCCTTTTAGTTTTTAGTATTTTAGGAAAATTTTAGACTTTGGATAAGAAATAATAACAAAACATATGTAGTATGAATATCAAACATGGACTAATGAAATGCTATTTATATAATAATTTAACTTAATTCTTAAACTCAAACCAAAATAATTAAATTTGACACAACTAAATAACAAATTATAATTATCTTTAATTATGGATTTAAGTTGAATTTAATTTGTGTGAGTCAAGCTTAAAAGTTGAGTTGCGTTATCATATTAGTGACATTTGATTAGTCTAGGTTTGATGTTAATACAATGTGTGTTTCGTTGTTATCTTTTAACCAAAATCTTTTTTCAAGAAAACTGGAAACTAGGATTTTTCCTAAGAATTTTAAAGATTAGGTAGTTTTGCTAAACAAATTTAAACCATATGGAAGGTTTATGTCTTTTACCCAAGATTGTTATATTGTTTTAATTTTAGTTACAAAATATGTTTATACTGGTAGGAGGCAAATGTAATCAACTGTGGACTCATTATCTGTTGTGGTACATTAGAGGTAATATATGGCCCCCTAATAACTTATTTTTCTTTATTGGTGTGTTCAAATTGCATGCCTAGTATATTACTGGAGATGGTCCCCTAAGAATGCAATAACATGTGGTTCCCCAATGATGCAGGAATTAGGTTAATACTAGCAAAAATGAAATTCACTAATTAATGATTAGATATACACAAAGCCAATGGCTGCTACACTAAAATAATATTTACCCACATTAGGTCCAATTATCTTAAAGGCTTTTAGACATCTAATTTTCAATAATAGGTTGCTTAGAACTAGAGGACACTGTGGATACCAAAGGAATAAGGATCTTTTAATAATCTTATTAGCTTTAGCAATTTGGTGGTGGTTAGGTAAAGGCATAATAGCCTATGGTCCACAAATTTAGTGGTTTTATATTAGGATTAGGACTAGATATGATCATTCATAAATATAGAGTTATTATAAAAACCAAGTATAATCCAACTTATATGATCAATGTAACTATTACAACCAATTTTCAAAATATTTAAATCCTTTCTAATTTTTATTAGTATTGTTCTAATACTTTCCATTTTCATATTATAACCTCTTTTGTCCCCTTTCAACCTATATTGTGTGTCTACATTGATTCTCCATGATTTTTCCATTGTTGTGTACATGTTTGTATTTTTTGTATATGTGTTTGTATATATGTCTTTATATGTTAATATATATTTTTGCATCTGAAATAAGTATATTATTTTGTATTCAAACATTTTTCTACTTAATTAACATTAGCCAAAGTAGTTGTATATATGTTTACATCTAAAATAGCTTCTATATTATTTTATGATCAGTTATTTTCTAATGAATTAACCTTACTCAAAGTTGCTTGTATTTGTGTTTGTTTACAAGTTATTATTTAGTTTTCATTTATAGGATTAGTTGTCATTTATAGGGTTATCATGACTCAATACAGAACCTTGAATTTATATTATAGTGGAAACTTTAAGAAATATCTCGAGTTGATTATAAGGGTGGGTAGTCGAGTAGTTTTGATATAATGGAATTTGATTTTATCAGCTATAGATAAATTTATGAGATGGGAAGGAACTTGGATACTTACGGGTTGATAAGGCATATTATAGAGTTCTAAGTATTATATTTAATAAGTCGTTAAGGCTTATTCAATCTAATGAAAGTTGCATTAGGTTAACCAACATTTAAAATCTTGGGGCAATTAAGGTGTATCTTACACATAAATGTTACAATTTGATTATGGCTCTATAATTTTTGGCTATAATAGGCAATGATGAGGATTTGGGATTTGATGAGAATATTGTACGTGATGAAGTTAATGTACACATCAATCAAGAAGAGAATAGTAATGATGGGGATGTGGGAACTTATGATAATGAAGTTGAAGGTGAAAATGACGAATAAGGTGATAATGAAGCTGAAGTTGTTAATGACGCTGAAGGTGATGATGAAAAAGAAGATGATCAAGCTAAAAGTGATAATGAAGCTGAAGGTGTACGTATTACATTTGATATTTTAATTCTAGATAGACACTAACCGATGGATATTGATTCTAGCAATTATGGAGGTTTCATTACTAATGATGAGTATGTTAGTGGAACGGAGCCTGTGGAGCCAATTAGAAGGTCCATCACAAGTATTAGACATGAAGCGAGCTGTAGTATGTTACATTGGACATTAGGTATGGAGTTTGCCAATGTTAAAGGATTAAAAGATGATGTTGTTAATTGTTCAATAAAAATAGGGTTTAATGTCCAGTGGAAAAAAAAAGTAAGTCTAAGCGAATTAGGGTAGTATGCATTGAAGGATACAATTAGGAATTGCATGCAACCCATGATAGTGACGACAATGTTTCAAAATAAAAACATATAGGTCTAAGCATACATGTTTCACTCCAAACAACCCTACGATGGTATCAGTAAAGTTTTTAGTAGACACTTCTGGAAATGAATTCTAGAGAAGCTTAACATTACCACTACAAAGGTGAATGAAGAATTCAGAGAAAATTTGAACATATTTAGGAATTTTACTATATGCTAGGCTGCTAAGAGGAAGTTAAAGATGAGCATTAGAATATGCTTATGAATATTTGAAGCTGTGAGATTATATCTAAGGGTTGAAACATAAAAATCTCAAATCAACAATGGAATCGCAATCATCAAGGAATCAAAAAACCTATTGTTGCAGCTTAAGAGTTATACAATTGTTTTTAGCTATAAAAGAATGATGGAGACCCTTGAGGCCCATACTTGGATGGATGGTTATTTCTTGAAGACTGAATTTCAAAGGCATATTAATGTAGTTGGAAAGGATGGAAATATGGGCATATATCTTATAGTGTAGATAATTGTTAAAGTTGAAAATATTGATTTTTGGAGTTAGTTCTTATCACTCCTATTAGTTAATGTGAAGTTGGAAGATGGAGATGGAGTTATAATAATTTATGACATAAAAAAGGTAGTTTTTTTACTTGTGTTATTTGTATGATTCTTGATTCTAGGCATGTGCACGGTCAATGTACATTGAAGACCTTAATAAACAATTGAATAAATTGTACAAAATTAGATCTAGATATGTTTCTACTTTGCTTGAGTATCCACAAGAGAGTTAGGCTAGGTCATACAATTCATTTGAGTCAAAATGTATGATTATTAATAATAACCTAAGAAAAACTTTAATGAGTGGATCTTATTTAAACGAGACAAACCAGTGGTCAATATGATAAAAACCATCTGGACAATAGTGATAAGGAGACATGCTGAAAGGAGGCTATATGCATATACATGGAAATCAGATATTGCACCTACAATTGTGAAGAAGCTACAGAAAATAAGGAGGTATGGAGAATTGAATGGAGTGGTGATGGAGCATACGAGATCAATAAAGGGGATAGAAAGTATGTTATAAGACTAGGAAAGGATAATCATTATAGCTACAGAGCATAGGACCTATATGGCTACCCATCCAAATATATCATCAATAAATGTAACACCCTACTCCCGCATGACGCGAACCCGACATCGATGGTGATATCCGAGTCCGTGCCCCGCTAGGGTGGCGTGCTACATCACTTAGTTCGTCAAAAACTCAATATAAAACTTTTTTTTGTTTCAAACGTACGTGAAAATCAATAATCGTAAATTTGGGTCCACTTTTATTCAGAAACATTTTCATTTATAGTAGTTGCCAATTT
>JANIJH010000224.1:15564336-15579093 GCA_024520975.1 Erythroxylum areolatum
AAATTAGCATATCTTGATCAACATGTTTAATAAACAAAGTATTATCAATCTTACCGCGAATATACCCATGTTGAGTTAGAAAAGTACTTAACCTTTCATACCATGCTCTAGGTGCTTGCTTTAACCCATATAGTGCCTTCTTGAGTTTGTAGACATAATCCGGATGTTCATGATCTTCAAAACCCGGTGGTTGTTTGACGTAAACTTCCTCTTGAATGTATCCATTGAGAAACGCACTCTTGACATCCATTTGATTTAATTTGATCCTTTTATGCGACGCAAAAGTACATAATAATTTGATTGCCTCCAATCGCGTCACAGGAGCATATGTCTCATTATAATCAAGGCCTTCTTCTTGATAAATTCAATCTTGACAAATTGAATTTTAGTCCCAATTTCAATTTGTCATTCAATTTTGTGAGCCTTTGGTGAGGGTATTTTGTCCGACTGATAGTGATGAGAAGGCAATAATAGGTTATTTTTATGATGTCATGGAGCAGGTAAAGGAAGTAATCAAGGCCAATATGAAAAAAAAAATCCTCATTTATATACACCTTACCTTATAATCATCAATTAGAGATTAAAAAAAAAGACAACTTTACTCTCTATTGTTTACAGTTGGGGCATTTTTCAATTCTAATTTCTATTTTAGACCAAGGTTTACCAAAAAAAGAAGAAGCTAAAGTTAATAAAAGAATGCTATTAACTATTATAACAATTGCTGCCCATAAGATGATATAAGATCTCCCAAGTTTACAAATAAAGATTTACAAGGATGCTTTTGGTGATTTTAGGATGTCAATTGCTATTCGTAAAAAAGACAAACTTCATTTAATTTTTTTTTCACTTTTGTTACTTGTTGAAAATTAATCATCATTTTATTTTATTTATAATGTTACTTTTGTTATCTTACGACCTACAATTGCTTAATGGAACCAATTTGGAAGTGGTGTTTTAGAATTGCAATTCATCTATTCTAAGAAAAAGACTAAAGATTGAACAACTTGGTTTTTTTGATACAATTTAAAGCTCCGAGAAATGTATGTTGTTATCATTATTAAGTTAGATATAATTTCTTGTAATTTTTTAATTATTTTATTTTATTTTATTACTAAGACTCTTATAGAGCAAGTAATTTTGTAGATCTATTACCTTAAACATATCAATCTTTTGGTGAATTTAGTTTATGAGAAATTGGGCTTGATATATGAGAATGACTTGGAAGATAATTTTGAATGAAAAAGTATTGACATGTCATTTGAGGTAATGAATTTGAATGAAGGTGATGATAATGATGATGAGACTCTTTTTAATGATAAGGATTTTGCACCAAATGACAATTGAGGTCAAAATGATTTGAGCGAATATTTGATTGAATGAAGTCTAGGTGTTTGTTTCTCCTCTTCTTTTAATTTCATTTATACTTGTTTTATATATTAAATTTTATATCTGCAATACAATTATAAATATTTTTGTTTCATGTTTCACTTCTAATTAATTTTTCAGCACGAACTATTGTTGTAAATTGTAATAATTAGAGAGTCATGATGATGATGATGATGATTATTATTATTATTATTATTATTTGATGTTTTGATATAATTATTATTTATTATATGATGAAATTGTAACATTTTAAGTATTTTATATTGTTATTAATTTTATATTTGTATGATGATTAAATAATCTTTTTCATATTGATTATGGTTATTATATATATATGTGAAATATGTGAAAAGTAATATTAATAAAACTCAATAGACTGTTGTTATTTTAAATTTCTATTATTATAATTTTTGAAGACATGGTTGATATAAAATTATATATTATATAGTACAATATATTGAGGAACAATTTTTCAATTTTAAAAAATTCAGAGATTGTTTTATAAATTAAAAAAATTATCCAAAACAATACCTGATATTAATAAATACTGATATAGTACTGTACTAGAACCAAATCTGATTCTAGTACTAGTACAGTATTTATAACATTGGTACACACGCTCCATAAAGCCTTATGCTTTCCTTTCTTCACTTTTTTTTCATGTCATTTTTAGATAATTCCACGTCTATTTTAAAGAGAATTCACAAGCTTCATGTATAACATTTGAACAACCTTTCTTTAGTTAATTTCGATCTATTTATTATCTTATTCATAGTGTAAATTGGTATATTTTTAAAGTTCATCATCAACAAAAAATATCAATTCAATATCATTTTAGTTGTAAACCTAATGCCAACATATGTAGTACTTCAATCATCGGAATTTGCCCATAAACAAGGTTAACCAAAATGAAGAACTCAAAAAAAAAAAAAAAAGGAATCAGACAGTCAAAGTTCTAGTCAACAGTTTCTTAATATCATCAGATAATTTCATATGAACTAAGATCTCTTAGGTCGAAAGCTCATGTTACAAATATTCCAAGTTACACGTAATAGCATACTACTCCGGCACGAAAAAAAAAGTCTAATATTTCAAAAGAAATATATCTCAAGATTAAATATAAAAAGTAAATATTTTCTGAGAATTTGAAAAAGGTCAAAATATACATAACCTTCTTTTTATATTTTTACCAAGAAGTTATTTTTGTGATTCTAATCTCTTTGTATTAAATTGACCTCTTTTTGTCATTCTAACAAAGAGGTTATTACAAATACGCAACTTTACTGATTAAACTCAAATTCAAAATCAAAAGATATCAAATATAACAAACCTAAAAGAAAGATGCAGTTGATATATCCCTGTTTGAAAGACCGACAATCTCATGTCCACATGAATGTGATTTCACCAATTTCTTATCACGCTCTAGTCTTTATGAAAGCATTCAAACTTTTCCCCGTACTTTTACACGGGACGAAAGGAATTGTTTGAAATATCTCCTTTTGCGGGTACCAACTTTCTAGGAAAGTTTACTTAGATCATCGCATCCAAACTTGGCGACATTGAAAAAGAAGTGTTGATGGATGCTATTATATCTTGCTGTTTTCAAATTGAAATATGATAGATACGTCAACTTCTTTGCAGGTATTAAATACCGGTAGATGTACCAGTAAGATCGGTTGGAAGCATGGCACCCAAGCTATTAGTGATTTCCAAGTCATGAGCACAGTTCTTCTACTCCAACTACCGACTACAACTTGTATAATTTATAACGAAAATATATTATTTTGTTTAGAATTCTTGATGAAGGGCTTGATCTTTTTCAGGAAGTTTGGAATAATCTCCATGCTTTCAGGATTAATGGAAACAAAGTTATTGTTGGAAATCAACCGTGATTGAATCACGGGCATAGCAAAAAATAAAATTTTTGTAGTTTTTGATCAGATCTCGATAATTGTATAACTTGAATAAAAACACAAATTGCTAAGTAGGAAATCATACCTGATTCGCATTTTCTGTTGAAATATTTTGGCAAAATTTTCACCATGTCAACCACAAGTTGTTTAATTGTTCAACTTCTAACAGTATCTACAAAACAATTCTCAATTCTTTAGGACGAAATGAAAGAGTGCTAGGTCATTTTTCTTTTTTTCTTATTAATAGAAAAACTGTTAGGATTTTGCCATTTTTATTAAAATTAAATTCCTTAATTATAATTAAAATCATACTCTAATTATAATTAATATAATTTTAATAAAATAAAATATCTCATATTTGATCTCTAAAGTTTCTCAAACTTTATAATTAAGTCCAACTTAATTGAAATTGATTTTTCCTTCATAAGTTACTCTTTGAAGTGTAACTCATTAGGTTCTTAATATATTGACAATGATTATAAATTATAAATCTAATTCACAATTAGAATCAGATAAATTAAAACTTCTTTTAATTTATCTTTAATTCTTTAATTAAACAATTTATAATCATAGATCAATATTGACGTCTAACAACATATCATAACCACTCAAATATCATAAATGTTAAAGTGGTTTGATTTAACCTATCTATGCATAGTTATGATGTATAATTTAATCTTTTCGTTATCCAATATTCCAATTGGACAGATTATGGATATAGTGTATGTCTACTCTTTTTGGTCCAATCATGTTCGTTCTTGCTAATTAGTAATTGATTTAATTGAAATTTGAAAATATCTTTTTCAAATGTCAATTAACTCTGGCCAGAGAATTCTATAAATCACTACTAATCAATAACAGCAGAATATTCTCTCTAGTTACTTTAGAGTGACAAATCATTTCTAAACTTACTTGACAAATCATTTCTAAACTTACTTAACTATCTCCGTAGTTCATACTGCATCTAAGTACTACCAACTGAATCATCCTAGGATAGTTCATAAGTAGCATCAAAACATAGTAATTTTCACACGAAATATCTTGGTAATCTCAAGTCTAAGGACCAATTACAATTATCATTATAAGGAAATCCATAAACATATAAGTAATATTCTATTTGAGATCCTCATTGTCAGGTCAGTTTAGTGACTTATTCTCTAATAATCACCCACACTTTAGTTTAAGTATCTTCATACATTAATTTATGAAATCAGTTACTTTCTTTATAATAAAGAAACATAATGTATGCTAGCTTTACCATTTCAATAATATCTCGTCTTGATGAAACTGCAACTAGGAATATTTAAGAATAATATGTAAATGTATATTGAATCTTACAATTATAATCTCATCATAATTTCAATTACACAGTAATTATTTCAGAGATTTTATCTTCAATATTAAAACATCAAATGTAATTAACTTACTACACAAAGATAAAAAATGACTTTTCATTAATAAATAATAGTGTCATAAATCAAATTGCATCCAAATGATTTGGTGCAAGGGCATAGACTATCAGTTATATAGATGTTTTCTCCCTAAAACTTAATCTCTATGAAAAATAGATCTAAGAACTGTTCTTCTCTCCTATGCTTTTGTAGTTTTGCCTTTTATTATGCCAGTATCATTTCTCAGGGGAAAAAAGTTTGGATATGTATTGTCTTCAAAACTATGATTTTGAAGCAGAAAAAAGACAATTTTGATGTGTTTTTAAGGTAAACTTCTTACTTTGACATTATATGAGCTTCGATGTATATACTATTTATTTATTGATTATAAGTCTACTAATTATTTAAGTTTCACTAAAGACATAAACCTTATATCAAATTAATTTCATAACATTTTTCAGTATGATGACTAAACAATTAATTGCATTTAATGACAACACTTTTGAAGTATTTTTATTCACATTACTTTTACTCAGATCAACTATTCCAAATTCAGCTATATCAATTGCATTGAGAAAATCTTACATCACATTCCTTATAATAAACTTGACCAATTAATTATTTTATGATTTAGAAACTTAGAGACAAATCAAGGACATGCCAAATTATTTTATAAATTGGTTAATATGTTAAAAGTGACACATATGTTAAAAGTCAATTAAGTGATTTAATAATTTAATAAATAGGTCTTTAGACTTTTGGCTTATTATGATGGAGAGTTTTAAAATTTACAGATGGTTATCATTTTATTAAAAAGATTAGAGTTCTATCTTTGCCTAATAGTATAAGTTTTTGTTTTCTCATAAACACCATCATGAAAGAAAGTGAGAAAGAAAAGAGACACAGATGGGGAAAAAGAGATTATTGAGGATTGTTTCCATATAACTGAGCTATGGACAAAGGTTGGTATTCATAAACTTTGTTTTTGTATTAGAATAAAATTATAATCACGATTGAATATTTGTGAGTTTCATAAATTTCTAGATCTTGTTATATTTATGAAAATTATGCTTGTACATGGTATCTGTGCATAGTTATAAGAAATTCATAGCTTTAATGTAGATTTCTCATGATTAAGGGAACTTTATGATTCTTGGTCTAAAATTTTAGAAAACCCTATTTTTTTGTTTTTTACATGTATTTGATGATTTGAAGGATTAACTTATATTTGTACAGAATTAAAAAAAGAATTGAAAAATTGTTGGGATTAAAGTGCTAGCATTAGTGATGTGGCCAATGCCAAGAGCTAGGCATTCAGCCAGTATCCTGATGCCAGGTGTTGGGAAATTTCAATGACCTAGCGCTGGAGAAAATTCCCAACACAGGCACTAGAGAAAGTTGCCAGGTGTTGGAATTTTCCAATACCACTAGCAATTATTCTTTTAATTTTTTAATTCCAAATATTATGATTTAAGTTTTAATTGCTTATAATTTGATGCTAATTAATTGTAATTTTATGGGTAAATGGAAATTCATTATTAGAGAATATTTTTGAAATCGCCCAAAGGTGATTTGTTTATTTTTATAGTTAATGAAAATGAATGTAGGTAATACCTATACACAGGTAGTTTTGTTTTGATATTCAAAGATAATAAATATTTCTAATTGATGTATGTGTGATTACCAAATTATGTACATATTAGCATCACTATGTATTATATGGTATATTAATGGATTGCCTAAAGGTAAACATTAGTTTACAATTTATGAAAATCATTATATGTTGTATTGTATTGTATTTTAATGGATTGCCTGAAAGTGAACATTAATATGTAATTTATGAAGTTTCTCTGAATCTGTGTAGTATATTGTTGTATGACTCAAAGCATCAATATTAAGTTAAATTTCCTGTAGCAACTATTGTTATACATCTAAATCTCTTATCTTTTACAATGTTTAACGGATTGAACTTCTCCTAAAGAAGTGAATAAATATAGTTTTTTCTTGGAATTTTAGACTTGAATTTGACACTTATAATTGAGAAAATAAATGCTTTAAATGTTTGAGCACTAATGAGGAGAAGATCTATTTTTAAAATAGGGAAAGATTAAACAAATTGAGTATGATGTATGTGAAGATGACAATTGCTCGTAATATTAAGTCTGTTCTTCCCAAAACTGAAAGTGCTAAAGAGTTATTTAAGTTTGTAGAAAAAAGCTCTTAGATTGCTGACAAGTCTCTTGCTCAAACTCTTATAAGTAAATTGACCACCATAAAGTTTGATGGATCACGTATTAAGCATAAACACATCATTGAAATGACAAACATTGCAGTAAGACTTAAGTTCTTATGAATGGAAGTAGATTAAAGATTCCTTATGCAGTTCATCTTGAACTTATTACCTGTTGAGTATGGACTATAATACCATAAAAGATAAATGGAATATGTATGAGTTGCACACTATGTTAGTTTAGGAAGAGACTAGACTCAATAATCAATGATGTCACTCCATTAATTATGTTAAGAATCAAGGAGCCGGTAAGAAAGGTGGAAAGAAGCATAAGAAGAAAGTGAAGGGACCCTTGAAAGTTAATAAGGAATCCTCTTATATCCACTAAAAGGAACATGATGAATGCATATGCCGTTTCTATAAAAAAGATTAGGCATTTCTAAAAGGAATGTTCTAAATGTAAGGAATGGTTTAAGAAGAAAGGGAAGCATAGTGCTTATGTTATTTTGAAACAAACCTAGCGGAAGTTCCTTTTAATACTTAGTGGATGATTCTGGTTCTATTACTTATGTTTTTAATACCTCGCAAGGACTAATTATGATCCAAATCACAAGATCAAATGAAAGATTTATCTATATAGGCAACGGAATGAGAGTTTTAGTATAAGTTGTCAGGACTTATCGCTTAATCCTAAATATTGGATATCATTTGGAATTATGTGAAATTTTTTTATATATTTAGTATATCTAGGATTTTAATTTCTTTATCCAAACTTGATAGATTTGGATACTCAATTAAATTTGGTAGTTTCATTTTGTATAAACATAACCACATGATTGATAGTTATGTACTGTGTGATGTTTATATAAATTAAACCTTGATATTGTTTGTGCTAAAACTTTATTGACTTTAAATGCTAATATTGGTATCAAACATAGTTTGATTAATGATAGATCTATTTCAATATGGCATAAGCTTTTGGGACACATTTCCAAATAAAGACTTCAAAGATTAGTAAAGAATGAAATACTTTCTGAATTAGGTTTTACTAATCCTAACATTTGTATAGATCATATTAAAGGAAAGAAAACAAAATAGACATTAAAGAAAGGAGGCACAAGAAGCTCTCAATTTCTTGAAATAATTCACATTGATGTTTGTAGACTATTTGATGTGTCTACTTTCAGTAAAGGAAAATATTTTATCACTTTTATGGATAATTATTCACGATATGGATATGTCCATTTGCTAAATGATAAATTTCAAGTTGTAAAAACCTTGGAGGTTTATATTAATAAGGTTGAAAGGTAATTAGACAAAAAGGTGAAAATACTCAGGTTTGATAAAAGTGGTGAATATTATGGTAGGTATGATAAAAGTGGTCAAAATCTTGGTCCTTTTGTTAAATTCCTTTAAAGATATGGTATTTGTTCGCAATACAAAATGTCAAACACCCCATAACAAAATGGTGTAGCAGAAAGGAGTAATAAAACTTTGTTATATATAGTTAGGAGTATGATGTGTAATTCATTTTTACCCACTTCTTTGTGGATATATGCTCTAAAAACTGTCATATTCTTATTGAGCATGGTTTCTAGTAAGACAATTTCAAAGACTTCTTTTGAACTACGGATTAGAAGGAAAACAAGTTTAAGGCACTTGCATATTTAAGGTGGCTGAGCAGAAATTAGGCATATATAATCTATATGAAAAGAAACTAGATCAAGAATAAGCAATGAATATTCTATTGGTTATCCAAAGAAGTCTAGAGGTTATATTTTATCGTCCTAACCTTAATACAAGAATTGTGGCAACTGAGAATGTCAAGTTCATTGAACGTTATAAGACTAGTGGGAGTGAAACACCATGTATAGTGGATATTCAAAAAATAGGAGAGCATGTCCCTAAGGCTATGTAAGTCCCTATGGCTTGTATACCTACTCAAGTTTTTATTCCATAAATTATTGAATTGTCTAATAATCATAAAGAATAACAAATTAATGAACCCATTGCTTATATTGAAATTGAATATGAAGTGAATGAACCTACAGTAGAAGAACAACAATAAATAGTATTAAGTAGCTTTCAAAGAGAAAAAAGTCTAGTTATTTCTATTCACTATGTGGTATGTCTACACGAGTCAGAAAATGACTTAGGAATTGAGAATTACCCAATGACTTTTTCACAAGCCCTAAATATTAAAAATTTTGATTAGTGGTTGGATGTCATAAAAGATGAGTTTAAATCTATAGAATATAAGGATGGTTGAGACCTTGTGGAATTTCCAGAAGGCTATAAGAGAATTGGTTATAAGTTGGTCCTTAAGACCAAACATGAATCTCTTGACAAACTAGAACGTTACAAGGCTAGGCTAATTGTTAAACGATTTACTCAAAAGGATGGCATTGATTCTCAAGAGACTTTTTCACCAATCTCTAAAAGGATTCATTTAAAATTGTAATGATTTTGGAAACTCGTTATAATATGGAGTTACATCAAATAAATGTGAAAATGTCATTCTGAATGGGGATTAGAGGAAGAAGTCTATAAACCAACTAATGGGGTTCAACAGAACATATGGTGTGTAAACTGAAGAAGTCAATATATGAACTTAAACAGGCTTCCTGACAATGGTATCTTAAGTGTAATTATATTATTATTTTCTTTGGATTTAAAGAAAATACTTTTGATATATATATATATATATATATATCTATATATATATCTGGAGGTTAGTGTACGTAAGTTTATTTTTATAGTTTTGTATATTGATGATATCTTGCTTGCAGCTAATGACCTTGGTCTTTTAACTGAGAATAAGAAAATTTCTCTAGTTGTTTTGAAATGAAAGATATGGGTTAGGCAGTATTTGTGATAGGAATAGAAATATTATGTGATGGATCACAAGGATTATTAGGTTTGTCTAAGAAAGCATATTTTAATAAAGTGTTAAAGAGATTTAGGATGGACAAGTGTTCAGAATCACTAGTCCTAATTTAGAAAGAGGACAAGTTTAACCTTATGTGAGGTCCAAAAAGTGACTTAGAATGAAAGCAAACTAAATTAATTCCGTATGCATCTGTAGTAGGGAATTTAACATATGCTCAGACATGTACAAGACTAGACATAAGTTTTGCAATAGGAATGTTAGGGAGATACTAGAGTAGTCATAGTATGAATTAATAGAAAGTTGCAAACAAATTTATGAGATATTTGTAAGGAATTAAAGAACATGTGCTTACTGTTAGGAGGTATGATTACCTTGAGGTTGTTAAATACTCAAATTCATACTTTGTTGGCTGTGTAGATATAAGAAAATATACTTTTGGCTATATATATATATATTAGCTGGAGGAGCCATCTCATAGAAGAGTGTGAAACAATCTATAATTGTTACATCCATTATAGAGGTTGAGTTTGTGGCATGCTTTTAGTTAATGATTCAGGCTAAATGGTTACGAAACTTTATTAGTACAGGTAGGCCACTAAAAATTTACTATGATAATTTGGCAGTATTTTTCTTCTCTAAGGTCAACTTGTATTCCAAAGGTATTGCTATAAGAAAGAGGTTAAAAAACTTAAAGTTTCAATATAGCATATTAGCACCAATCATATGTTAGTTGACCCTTTGATGAAGCGGTTACCATTTAAAATATTTTATGGTTATATAAAGAATATGGCCATTTAGTGTGTTGATGATTATTGAACAATATTGTTAAATTGGCTCTTATTATATTTTTGACGCTCTTTACGCATTAATGAATATATTGTTTCTGAAGTTTCTATTTTCTTCTTTATGTATTTGGATGCAACGTATGATATTGAAAACAAAATTGAAGGATAAATCTCATTAAGTACTTTTCATTTATAATCATGATTAAGCAGAAGGGCTAGTATAGTGGTACATTGAAGGGAGTCTCATGAATTAATAATATATGACCACCATGACCCTTGTTAGTCTTATACTTGATTATAATTGCTGATAATATCGGTGTACGTGAATTATGGCTATTGTACATTATGATTGCCTAAATTATTAATTCAATAGACTGCATAATCATATGAGTCAATTGGAAAAATGTTAGAAATAATTCCTTTAACTTGACTCGTGTGTTAAAACACGGTTAAAGGATTTAATAATTTAATAAATGAGCCTTTAGGCTTTTGGTTCATTATGATAGGAAGTTTTAAAACTAGTTAATACCCACAAGTTTGATAAGGAGATTAAGGTTTTATCTCAGCCTAATAATATAAATTTTCTTCTTCTTACAAAATATCATCTTGAAGGAAGGTAAGAAAGAAAAGTTTAAAGAAAGAGATATATTGAGAAAAGGAAATGATTGAGAATTGATTTATGAATCAATCAGTCATGGACAAAGGTTAGGATCCATAAACTCTATCTTTGTATTAAAATAAAATATATGATCATGATTGAATAGTTGTGAATTTCATATATCCTATTATGTTTATAAAAATTATGCCTACATTATGAACCTTGCAAAATTTAGACAACTCGGAGTTTCAAGTTCGATAACCTTGCAAAATTTAGACAACTCGGAGTTTCAAGTTCGATAACTGCTGTTTTTTTTTTTAGTTATTCACGAAATATTTTAGGAGAGTATCAATTATGGGAAGTCACCTTTAAGCTATTCACTCTCAGACTAATCCTTACTTGAATCGGATAGGTCCTTTGTAGAAAATAAAGCTCTTGATCTTAAATTTTAAATAATTGCATGAATAAGAAGAGTTTAACTCCGTGAACTTATTTATACTTAACACGTGAACTTATTTAAACTTAACAACTCCTTATTAACTCAGCCGAAAATATCCATCAACGTAAACGTCAACGAAAGTGATCATTGCTCTCAAGGACATAACTGCTGTTTAATTGCAACCACTTCTGAAGGACAATAGCCATCAACGTAAACGTCAACGAAAGTTGTCAGTGTTCTCAAGATATTTTTGTTCAAGGAACCGGCAAATAAAGATCGACAAGTACGTCAAATTTAAAAGATAGTTTCGTTCATCATCATTGAGCCAACCCACGCCAATTCGAGTTGTCTATTTCCGTTGTCGGTTTGAAAATTATAGACACATGGGCACACCATTGACACCACCTAACCCGTTCTTTTTTCTTTTTTTTTTTCCATAGGATTGAGTAAATTTACTTCCAAATCTACTAACGATCCCAATCTGGTAAATATATGTGTGTAGGAATTTTCCTATAAATATTAGGAGGGTTTACGGTAAGTTGGACAAGATCTATTTTTGACCGTACCTCGAAGTTGACAAGATATATTTTTGACTGTACCTCGAAGCTGTTCTCTAAGAACTTGTGATTTCACACACGGTTAAGATTTTTTTCCTTTCCTTTCGATGTAACACAAAATCATGTATAATTAGTTCCATCTAGATTTTCTTCCATATTTCATCTTGGATTGCTAAAGGTCCAGTGGGGAACAAAAAAGCTGTCTTGTACTGAGCTCAAACTCAAAATTCCAGGCTCGAATGGCAAACGTTTGGGCTTGAAAATGATTCTGATGAGGAAGAATGTCTTTTCAACTTGATTGATTCGAACTTTGTACTAGACCTTGCTCTTAATTCATCTTAGCAATATACATAACCATCCCTCATGTGTCACCGTATGATTTCTAGGATTCACAAGGAATAGGTCGTCCATCTGCCAGGATTTTATCTTCATTTCTCTGAAACGAAAGCGTCATTTCTAATCCACACTAGCCCATAGTGGCATATAATCCAGGGTTTAAATTTCAGGTTCGAACGTCTGAATAGAAATGGACTTCGAGATCAATTCTTATGGGCCTGAAAGGGAAGAACTTAAGATAGTTGTGTACCTTCCAAAGCTTTTTTCACGGCAAGAAATATCAAACATTGACTTACCTGAAATATTTGGTAAATCAAAAGAGCTAAAAACCTTTTAATTTTGGGTATGAAAGTTGATACATCCGAAGGCTATTTAAAGGCAAGTGCTGCCAAGGAAAACGAGCCTTATGTTTTTCTTTGATGATTTCAGTTTCTTACAAGTCCAGGCTAATACGTGCTTCATGCTTGAAACAAGCCTCGAATGTTTTATTTTGACTTACTTGGCCACAAAAGTGCTAGGAACAATTAGGATTTAGATAGAGTTGAGTCTTAGCTAAAATAAAACTGAAAATATTGAAAATAAAATAGACACAAAGATTTTACGTAAAAAATTCCTAAATTAGGATAAAAACTACGGACAAGGATAGAAGAATTTTACGATTGAAAAAATAGAGAATTACAAACTTGACTCACAAAATATATAAAATATTTTGTCTCACTTTTTTCAATGTTTTAAAAACCGGACTGGATATTGAACCGGTCGAAATAAAAGTTTAAGGTTTAGAGGTTCAACTGATATTGAACCGTTAAAAAATCGGTATATAATAAATAAGAAGTAAAACTTATAAGAATAAGTAAAAATAAAACATTTTATTGAAATAAAAATACACCAATATCTATTATTATATAATGAATTAATAATAAATAAATATAAGTCTAATATATATATTAAAATAACAATAAAAATCAAAATTGTATTTTTAAAGGAAATTGTGTCTCATCATCGTCAAAAGCTTCAAATTCTCCAACGCTATTTAAAGATTCGTAAACTACGCTTTCATCTAAAGTATTTGCATCAACTTCTTCTACTGCATTAAAATAAATTACAAATTAGTAATGTATGAAATTATTCTCAATTGTAGACTTGTAATACAATAAAATTTTAACTTAAATAAGATCAAAATAAGATATAAACTGACCATCAGTAGATGTTCTTAATTAATTCCTTGTGACAAATGCATTTTCTTCATAAATCGTCTTTTCAAGTTCATTATAATCAAGATCAGGCGATGGTTCTTCTTCTTCGATCCAAAAATCAGTATTTTCAATACAATCAATATCAACTGGATCATATGTTCTCTTCTTACTAAACGATCTGAATACATTATAGAAAATTTATAAAATCAATAATAAAAATAAAATTATTGAAATAAAAACAAAACCATAAAATAATAAAATACCTGTTCTTCATTCTCAGATTATAAGTAACGTAAACTAGGTCATTAAGTCTTTGATGTTTCAAACGATTTCGTTTCTTTGTATGAATACGTTCAAAAACACTCCAATTACGTTCACAACCTGATGTAGAAACTGTTTGACTGAGTAACCTAATAATGAGTTTTCTCAATGTTAGAGCATTGTCACCAAATAATCTCCACCACTTATCTGTATTTTAAATTAATAGTTATGATAAAAATATATATTATTAATAAGTAAATAATGAATTAAAAATATAAAACTTACCTGGCTGCATTTTGTTTAACATAAGTTCTCTCTTTGCTGATGATCTAGCAAAACTCTCTAAACCTTCACGATACAATTTTATTTCATTTATCGCTTATGATTGCTCTTCAATAATGTATTCAATCACATTAAACAGACCGCTCATAATATTAATTGTATGTTCTTCTCCACTATATAAGCAATAAGGATTGAGAAAATAAGTTGCTAAGTGGATCCTTTGAGTAAGATGCTTATCACATCGTTGATCAATAATATCTATATAAGGCTTGTACAATTTCTCCTTCCCTTTAAAAATATTTATAATTATTTTGTGAGCTCTATACATACCATCATATATACATCCCAGAGATGGCTTCTCATCTGAATCAACAATCCTCAACAGCCTTATAAATGGAGCCACAATCTTCACAATAATCAAGCAAGCATCCCAAAATTTATTATCTAGAATAATAGCACAAACTTCTTTTCCTTTTTCACTCTTTGATAATTT
>JANIJH010000224.1:15621417-15633749 GCA_024520975.1 Erythroxylum areolatum
ACCAAAAGACTTACTTGAGCGTCGGAGGGGCTAATCGGGAAACAATCCCCGACGTGCCTTCTTTGTTTTGCAGGAATTTTCAAGCTCAGGACAGATCAACCCCATGGATCCAAACGGTAACGTTCAGTCTCGCCAAAATCCGGCAGAACCAACATGGTAGTTGGAATATAACAGATAACCAACATTAGAAGCTCATTCTTTGGCTTCAACATTGTCATAAAAAGTATTATGCATAATAGGGTGAATGAATAGAATGGTACGCTCAGCTTCCTTAGTCGAAAGAAAACAAAGATCATGTTAAATTTTTTCTATTCAAAACATGGGCGAGTGAACAAAATTAGCAATTTGAACCAAATAAAATATGAGAATTTGCAATGCTACAGTACCTTGGACTAGATTATGTCTATTAAATAGGGCCTCCTAAATGTTATATGTGTTGTTATTTTTTGTACGCATGATATGATTGAAACCCAAAAAAAAGCTAAAGGGTTGTTAATTTCTAATTTTGTGGGTTTTTGTTGTGAAATTCAGAAAATATAAAAACAAATCATACAAAATATTTAGTTTTGAGTTTTTTTTTTATTTTTTAAAAATGAAAAAAATGACAACAATGACTATAAAATAGAAATTATGTTTTTGTCTATTTTAAAAACTAGTTACCAAAGAAGAAATTTTATTGTCGCAACTGGTTATTACCTAATTTTATGGGTTTTTTTGCTGAGTTCTCTTGTCTCTATCCGAACTTCCTCTCCTTCAGTTTCAATCATGAACAAGAATTTACTTTCTCTAGGGTTCTTTTGCTCCTAATCCCTTAAGTTCAGATAATCACTATTTCTTCTATTCTTAATTAATTATCTTTTTTATCTTTTATTTAATCAAAATTTGATCTTTTAGTTATGATTATGAATTTTTACGCACTAATTTAGGAATGATATGTTTAGTGTCTAGCTCTATTTTGAGATTTCCGATAATCGTAGACACTATTATGGTTCGTAAGGATGACAAACAAGTAAGACAAGATGATAAAGCTTTGTTAGAGGGAGACATTACTATGTAGGATGCTATACGCCCATATCCTTAACTTATACGACCGTATATATCAATCGTATAAGCAACACGTCCGTGTTAAGTGGTACAAGTTAGTGTTCTCCACTTACACAATTGTGTAAAT
Organism: Erythroxylum areolatum; assembly: GCA_024520975.1. NCBI lineage: Eukaryota > Viridiplantae > Streptophyta > Magnoliopsida > Malpighiales > Erythroxylaceae > Erythroxylum > Erythroxylum areolatum. The sequence continues at coordinate 15,622,589 of JANIJH010000224.1, forward strand.
CAATCATGTAAGTCTCTAAAATCTTACAAAGAATGTTGGAAATTCATAAGTAGAATAATCTCACATTAGAAAGAAACATAAAAATGAAGCGAGTTATATATAAAGATAGGACTCATAACCCATTACCTTAAGGTTTTAGTTGAGATATGATATCTTAGTTGTATACGAGTTCACTTGGATATGGTTTAATTTTTCCTTAGGCCTCCTCAACACCTTTCATTGATATCAGAGTTAAGTTGATGAAATCCAATAAATAGAGTTTCATGGAATTGGGTTAGATGAATGGGTGATTCATAGAGTGACTCAAATGGCTTCGATATGAAGTGAGTTAAATACATAAATAATTAGGTTGGCAAAGTCCGATGAATAGAGATTCATGAATTTGAGTTAGATTAATGGGTGATTTAGTGAGTGACTCAAATGACTTCGAAGTAAGGTGAGTTAAATACAAAAATATGATTCATAATCTAATACCTTAAGGTTTTGAGTTGAGATAATTTCTCCTCAAACTTGACTCATGGAGTGACTCAATTGGCTTCAATGTGAAATGAGTTAAATACAAAATAGGACTTATAATTTATTGCTTTAAGGTTTTAAGTTGAGATAATTTCTCCTTCGGCCTCTCCAATGCCTTTCATAACTATAAATCCTAAGATACCAAAAACATATTTGAAGAGAATGGTCTTTTTTTTATCTGTCTATGAGCAATCTAATTTATCTTATTTTTTGGCTGTGAAAAATTAAACGGAATTTTTTGGGTTGGTAGTTCTGATAAGATATTTTTTTTGTTCATATCAGTATCTCTTATCTCCCCAAAATAGATGATGTCTTTTTAAACATGGATACGTTATAAATTAGGTTATTATTAGACTTGGTTCTTTTATAACTTTTTATATGAACGTTTGGTTTGGTCAAAAAATGAGAGTATATGTTGTGTAATCATTATGAAAAAGATGTAAACGGACGTTGGCTGTTAGGTGTACCACTGTTTCTACGCACAATGAAATCCTTTGCTGTGTTTCGAGCATATCCAACTATAAATTTATTATTGAAAGATATTGTAAGACAACGACCATTGTGAGCATAGTAACAAAGATTCTTAGGGCCCCGCTAGTGGCTACTGGGTGATGAATGATTAGCTTTGGTCTTTTTGTATGCTTTCTCTTGTTAGATTAAAGAGAACTGGGCTGGACCACCCTATCTGGAACAGGGTGCTCCAACCCCACCCTTGCCGTTGTAACCACGTCAGCTTACTCCAACCTTTTTATTGTTAAGTTTGAAGCTTTATTCAAAGTGGCATAGGTAAATATGAAATGATAACTCATTTGTCTTCAATAATGTATATTTGTGTTTGCAGAGCATTAAGTAGGGAAGTTACACTCTCACGGAAAATTCTTATGAGAGCTTGTAATTTAAACTTCAAAAGTGAACTTCAATCTCTTAATTCTCCTACTTGTAACTGCTGAAAGTTTCAAACTCATGCAAGCAATTAATTAAAGATTATGTTCACAAAGCAGACTTCTAAGTGACACCTAAAAGATGGACATCCCAGCTAAGTTATAGACATCTTTGCTTGTCCGCCAGGCAAATATTATGGAACCAACTACGAAAAAGCAAAAGCGAAGCCAACTTCTTATTTTGTCCCACTCAAAAGTTTGATTTGGTCATGCTGTTTTTCGTTTCTTACTATGATTTAAATTATTAAAGCCGGAGCATATAATTTAAATGTAAAATTGAGGGAGGCTATCCCTATCCCTATCCCTATCCCCAGCAACAGTAAGTAGCTTGTTGATTCTCACCTTAAAGAAGACTGATCCTACACGTCATGCCAACATCGGTTACTTGCTGGAACGGCTAACTCGATGAATGATTTTGGTAATTTAATATTTTGGTCTACTTTTATATCAAAATTCACAACTTAAAACACTCAACTAAACTAATAACAGTTGAGATATAAAATGCCCGTCATTGAGTTGCATTAGAACAGTAAGTATCTTTATATCTCTATAATTGCAAGGGATCTTTATTTTATTTAACTTATAATTAACCAATCGCCATCATGTGGTTGTTGCCGTTCACTTTCAAATTACATTAACCTAAAACACCTGAATTCCATGAATGATGCTTCCTTGTCCCCTGCACCCTACATATAGCTGGAAAGCTTCAATTTTAAAAATAATTAATACAAACATTTATTAATAACAAATTTTTAATGGTAAAATCAAAGAATGTATACCTATTCCAATTCGTTTGGAATGTGGTTGATGAAATATTCTTCTTTACAATCTCTTAGGGAATCGTATACGAATACGATCCAAATATTTACACTCCACGTGCCTCATTTTTTGTCCTTACTAGTCATGAACCAATATGCACGTGCCAAAATTATTATCCCCCGCCAGCGACTCACGTTCTCCGCCCATCTCGTGATGAATACGACGATGAAGAAGAAGTTGACGAAACACTTCCTCCACCCCCCGTGGCGTTAAGCAAATCAGATAAGTAATTTTCTAAATCCTCCGGGGCAAATCGGACAATTAAATCACTTCCCATCTCTCTCCTTATCTGCAATCTATACTTCTCATAAAATTCCCGGTACACCGGAACAATCTTTCTGGCCACCGAAATCTTGATTTCGTCTCGAAGCTTCGAGTCTTTAACAACCCACGAACTCTGCTTTTTGTATGCCTCTTCAAAAGCGGTGTTGAATCTGATGAAACTGCCTTTAGCTTCGTTCACCGGAATCGCCGCGGCAGCATTCTGCGGAAGCGCCGCCATAACTCGGCTCCATCCCATGCGTTCGTAGTTCGCTGCGTACTGTCTCACCTTCGCGATGTGTTTGGTCACCCACTCATCGCCGAGAAGAAATTTTAAGCTCGACGTGCACACCTTGTTAACGATATACTGTAGATTGTTGGCCAGAAACAGATACGAGAGAGCCACGTCGTTGTAAAGCTTGGCTTTGCCGTCGAGCTTACAGAGGAGAACGAGGATAAGCCAAGCGAATCTCGCGGAGAACGCCGACATGACGTAATCGTCGCTCTCGGGACTTCCGAAATACGAACCTGGTAACGGAGACGGCACATTTAACGGCCAGTCGGCGACGATGTCCGTTAGCGGCCCGTTGTAGTCGGCGAGAAAAGCAGTGTAGTTCATTACGTAGCGAGTGAGTGGGTGGATTCCGCCGCCGGGAACAGATTTCGAGTTGTCTTTGGAAATTGCTGTCTCGAAGTCCGTGAGCATTATAAGGACGGCCTCTCCGAGTTTAACCATGGAATTGCCTACTTGTGTTCGGATGGCAGAGCTTGATTGGAAGCTGAAGATGGCCTCTATGTCAGGCCGGAGGTTGGAGATGGTCTCGTAGAGGTCGAGAATTCTGAACATTTTCTCGGGGGCTTTTTTGCTCTTGGAGACATTTTCCGGGAATCCAAACAGCGCTGAGGCGGCTTCTCTAGTGATGTTCATAAAGCAGGATTCTGTGATGGAGAGAGAAGCGGAGAAGACGTGGTCGCAAAGAATTCTCTCTCCGTAAAACAACGTCTTGACGGCGATCTTCACGGCGTTAAGCCACTGCTTGATTTTCAACTCAAGAGCTTCCCACTCCATCTTTTGAATCTGCGAGAGAGTGAGTCTCTCGACACCAAGATGGTACAGAGCTTCATCCACTATAGACTTTCGAATTATCTTATATATCTTGACACACTCAATCCCATAACCCGACCCAATCATGCAATCAGCAATGGACTTCAAATCCGACATCGCCACCATGGAAGCTCTCTCCACTTCCGACACCTCGTCTCCCAGTTTGGTGGAGGAAGAATCATCCTCGGACTCCTCTTCAAAATCAGACACGCTTGACCTCGAAGAGCGGCTAGAAACGGACTCGGGGTCGAGATGCTGCCTGCTGGACTTGAGGATCCGGTAAAACTCCTTCTCCAGTCTCTTCATAGCAGTTTGCATGAGTCTCTGTCCTTGCACAAGCTTCTCCGAGGTGGGGTTCTCAGAGATGTAGTACTGCATAACAGACTGCAGTTGTTTAATAGAGTTCAGGTACTGTTTAGACTCGGGACGGTTCTGGGCGGAGAAAAGAGAGGATATATTACAATAACTAGATGATTCTGATGAGTCCCATTTAGAAATGAGAAATTGGGCAGTCTCCAATTTCTCGTCCATTAATGCTTTGGAGAAGGTGTGACGGGACGGCGGGGAGGCCAGAGGAGAGGCTGCTGGGGATTGCTTAGAGAAAATGGGTCTCATTCCCTTCTTCCGCATATGTAAACACAGAGTGTTAAGGGCAGGCAGTTGAAGATGGGTGTTATATTTATAATTATAGGTATGATGTATGATGTATCCAACCAACCAAATAACCAAAAGCGTTACTTTACGAGGTTGCAGTAAGAGCACAACCAATAAGTTGAAGAGAAGTTTTAGAGTGTTGGTGGCTGGAATTCTCAGTTGTAGAGATAAGTTAGCGAGAGAGGGCCGAGGGGTATTAATAGTGTTGGGTAATGTTTGGGTATTTATTTCCTTTTGACTCTTGAGAATTTGACTTTGCGGAGAAAGGTCTACGCGTTTGCTTTGCTACGTTCGGTTTTTGGGTGCTTTGGTTGGGTTGAAAGTTGAAATCAAGGGAAGTGGAGAAACCGAGAAAGTTCACTCTCAAGTTGCCGTCCAAAAACTCCAAACCAAGGCTTAGGCTCCTCGTTTTGTTCATTGAACCGGAAGATGTCAAGCAAGTTCTCTTTTCCTCACGTCGTCTTTTGGTTGAATAATCGATATTGTCGTTTTACGTAACGTATACTGCTCATGTTCCTCATTATTTATGTGCGTAAGTTTTCTTTATTATTTTGAAAATGGATAAATTCGTATTTAATATATATTAATAAATTATAAATCAGTATTTCAAATAAGTTAATAAGCAAATTGCTAATTCAAAATCAAGTTATAAGCTCGATTTAGATAGTGTTGAATATTTTTATAAAAAAAACCATATATAAGTCTTTGCTTTTTCATTTTAAAGTGAAATACATCACTAGCCTATACGACATGAAACATAGAGCTTAAGCCGAAGAGTAATAAATTAAGCATCTGTATGTACTATGTATATTCCATCCAAATTAATTGCCACTTTATTGCTTCGGTTCTTCCAGTAATATGCATATCCTAGTGATCAATTTCCAGATACCACCTGCCAATTAGCTAGACATTGTAGAAATATTCATTTATCCCGACATGACCCGTACTAATTCAAAGTATGTAACATAATCAAACCTTGAAGTCCAGGGGACTTTAACACGGGTAAATTTGTGCATTGAGAAAAGAATTAGAGCAACTTTTCCAGTTTATCTCTTTACGACTATTTGGAAACTTCTGCTTGTCATTTTGCTCTTGGCCGTAGGGGTGTTACCGTTAGGGAACAATCCAAGTCAATCTATTTTAGCTGACGGTCTTCTCTTAAACATTAACCCAATTTTCGTAAGATATTAAGGCAGAGTCAGGGTTGAAAGTACCTGCTCAATTACAGTAACATTATCGTCCACCTCAAAGCCAACTCATTTCAAACTTCTCTTTGGGCCAAGCCGCCTCTTTTGGAATTACTTTGGGACATCTATTATATACATACGAAGACTATTCCAATTTTGGCTCAAAGATGTTGATTATTGACTACTACGTCATTCTTCTGCAAAAACATAGTCAAATGGAATGGAAGATTCATAACATACGAGCATGTGCCAAATTTATATGAAAATATAAGTTACTTCAGAGAATAAGTAAATCACGTGATTGTTTTTTAGTTTCATCCTAAAAACTACCAACTATTGCATGTAATGTAGCTGACCAAGGTCGTGGAAGCGGAAGCGGCCGGCCTCCGTCGACTCAAGTTTGATCTATTGGTTTTCAATTTCGCATGCATGCATGCATTTTTGTTTTCACTAGTTGCAATTTCTAGTGTGTTATTAAAATAACACGCGTTAATCTAACACTTGCTTTCATATTTCAGTTAGTTTTTGCCTAAATCCAATGAGTGCCTTACATTTCTAGAAACTTTCGCCTAAAACACGCGAACTGCCTTCTGTATTTACGCTGTACAGATTATGGGAAAGGGTAGTCTAATCTTTTCCTTTTTTAAGAAAAATGTAAATTCTGCTTTTTTTTAGATGAAACAAATCATACGTTTTTTATGAAACGATGTGCTATGTACTTCCCAAATCTCACATCCAATCCAATTTCACCATATATCAAAACCGCGTAATACATTAATATGTTTCCCAGAAATCATATTCATGTCCAAGATGATAACCTATACGGGGCCAAAAGAAGCGAATATATAAGCTCGTCTTCCTTTTCAGACAGAAAAATCAAACACACGAATGCAACAGTTGAAATATAAGCTTCAATGCTTACGTTTCAGCTTTTCCTGAAATTCGAAGATTCTTCCAAGTGTGGGACCAATTAATGGTTAACATATTATATATTTTATATCTTAAATTGTCACTATATAGTATCTAACATATTTAAATACAAAAGTCCGGCGGGCATCAAAAACAAAAATTGCCTCACCGCGTCATGGCTGACTCCCATGCAATGGACCGTTAAGACTTAAGACAACAGAGGTTCCAGTTTTTTACATTCACTAAAGGGCAGGACTTCTTTCTCTTTTAACATTTTAAAAAGTAAACGCGTGGCTCCCATTGTTTTGGCTGTTAGTAATAGAAACGTTGAGAACTGAGAAGTAATATAATACGACACCAGCTTCAACCTCTTCCCTTTTTGTATGTGGGGATTCTTTAAACTTTTTGAGTATGGCAATCGTGTTATGTCGTGCTTCTGGATGTAGCTAGCTGGCTACCTCTATGAAGTGAGTTTCACTATTAATATTAAAGCAGCTACATATATAGACAATTAACTGCCAACTGTTTCTGAAAAAGATATTTGATACGAGGAAAAAAGATAAACGTTGGGTGTCAGGCTCAGAAACAGGGACAAGGGAATAAGGAAGTTAGAGCCTATGTGCTTTGAACAAGTCAGTGTTACCTGCTCTCGTCTTACCTGGTTATAGTTCTGAGACGATTTTCTGGACTTACATGCTAACAGCTGGTTACCTCAGTGCATTCATTATAAATGACTAATATATATATTAGCAGTCAAAGGCTAATTTCAAAACATTGGAGTAGGTGTGACAATCATCATCTAACATTAAAATATCATTTTGAGGAAGTGAATTGACTGCAAATTGACACAAATACTCTATAAGAATATCAAGTTAAACTCGACGTAAAAGCCCAACACAATTTCAGTATAAAAACAGCACATTATCTTTTTACATTAAAGGGACAAGAGCGTGTCCAATTTCAAAGATAAGAGTCTGTTACTACGCTACGCGTGGGGCATTGTGAGACACATTCCAGTAGATCGAAGAATCTGAACATAAGACTTTTGTTGTTCGACCCTCGTCAAGAAAATATGCACGAAAGCAACATTTGGCAATTGCAGTCGATTATTCCTATTGTACTGTAAAATTGATCATCTTCAAGTCTACAAATATTTTTGTACAATCTCTCACGGATATGTTTTGGTCTGTATGTTCGCATTCTTAAAAACGACTTGCCGTGTTATTCTCTATCTATCATTATCACCGTTGTCAACACAGGAGCTTTCCTTTAAGATTAGGCATCAAAGATCAAATTCACCATGTGAAAAGACCAGAGCGTGTGTAAGTGAAGTGAAATCAACGCTAATGAGGAAGTCTGTGTGCATTTACTCACCTGGTTTCGGACATACGCGTACCAAGGCTACTAATTATTTTGGAACTCTAATTGGTAATTACTGAACTAATTAAGGTTTACAAAATTTGCTTTTCTATACAACTTATTACCATCAAACTTTAGTACTAGTTCAAAGAAGTTAAAGGTCTCATTCTTTACTAATATCCATATTTTAATGAATCCTTTTCGTTATTTATACTACAATTGTTTTGTCCAATTTCATAAGATGTATGAGAATGACATTATCAATAATAATAAATTTTTTTATTAAATTCAATTTTCTGACGCAAAAAGAACAAGAGGTACTTTCTTTTAAATTTTTCAAATTGAGGAAGTGAATAAATTGAAATTTACGAAATGGTCCCAAATACTCTTCAAGATTACGAAGTTAAACCCCGCATAAATGCTACCCAAGAAGTCATCTCAATTACAGTATGAAAAAGAACATAATCATCTGCGACATTAAATGGGAACGCAAACACACAAGTCTCCAAACAACCAACTAAAGCGCAGCAGTGAACCATCCTTTCGTGTTAACGTTTGACAAGATTTTGTCGTTAGCTTTGATTGTTACCTTACAGCACTAGATTAAAATGGCATTTCATGTCGTTTAACACCGAAAACAGAGCATATAGGCATCAGAAATTGGTTTCCTCGTTCAAGCCAAAGAAAGTTGTATTGATAATTATCTTCGGGGTCATCATATAATAGGTTTGGTAAAGCATGGATACATTTATCAAAAGCAGAAAAGATCAATCAAATGTATTGGAGGGCTGAAGATAGTTTGAAATGCTTTCCTGCTTTATTCATGGGCATTGACGTTAATCGGTTAGTGCATTGTTTGTAGATTAGAGTAGGAACCTTTTTTCAATCTTTGATGCAAAGAAATTTGATTTGTAAGAAGAAAGCTAATGAGCGGCGATGTGGGCTTGCTATTCTTGTTCACTCCACTTCTCGCTGGAATTTATTTCCACAGTTATCACCCAGTCTGGGGCTTCAGTAGGCCTTTTCTTTAGGCTTCTTTCCTTCTACAATAACATAAAGATATCACTTCATAAATTGGAACATATTTGATATTGATAAGGATGCTCAAATTACAAAAATATATAGCCCAAACGACAACTTAGTGTTATTCAAGTCCATGGACCTATAATAAATAACAAGGTTGGTTAAAATGAACTAAAAGTATTGTGAGACAATTGATACACTAAGTCTTTGGTTCTGATTAAAGCAAACATCATATAACTTTACTATTCACAATATAATTACTCATTAGTTGCATCTTCATCCATTTTATAATCCAAGAAAAAGTATTCCAATTAAATTAAGTATACGTAGGAAGTGATAGAATAAATATAAGAGACATAATTAAATACCTTTCAATTTTCTCTTTATTTTCATCATAATTAGGGTCAAGTAATCTTTTGAATAACATATCATGTTTTGCTAATTTAGCTCAAGTTTCTTCTCTCCTGATTACTTCAGCTTGTAAAGTGACCTTAAGTTTATTGTTTTCCTCTTGGAGTTATTTAATCATCGTCTTATATACGGAGTTTGAAACATTTAGCTTAGTTTCATAGCTAATTCCTTTCATATAACCCAAATGAGTACCAAGTATTGTCTCACAAATCTTATCCGCACTAAGCTCGCCCCCCTCAGACTTAGACTTCTTTGATATCTCTTACATCTTATTCTAAAATAAAAGAAGAAAACCAATATTCAATCTATATATTACTATTTACTATTACATTAATAAATGAACAAAAATATTGAACAAACTTTTATCCTTACATAGTCATTTTCTGCTTCTTTTGACACTTATCCTTTACCTTCTTTATAATAGGTGACTTTATATATTATGATCCTATCATACTGTCATCTATATGGTTCCTTCTTACTTTGTTTTATGAAATAAAAATCAAGGCATAATAAATTATTCAATGTTTATTGATTTAAATATAACTTACAAACATAGATTTCACATATTCATTTCAAACAACTACAATTGACTTGGACCTTTGATTATAAGGTGTTTTCATTTTTGATCTACTCACTCTTGCCTTCTCATAATTTTCCTAAATCAAAGAAAAATATAGCTTAGCCATTAAATCATCTAACAAAATTAATGCAAGCAAACATAAAGGTAAAGAAAACAAACCCAAACTTTTAGGTCAAACCGATAGTCACACAAACTATTTCAATTTTGTTCAAACTTTGATTTAGGAATGTGGCTTCCTGCCTCCACATTAAAAGGAAAAGACTTATAATACTTATGCAACTTGAAATGACAATGTCTTGTCCTTTATTTTGATAATAAAGTAACACAATTTGAAACATCTGGGTTCTCAATATCTACAATATTCAATTTCGAATGTGAATAATAAGTTAAAATGTAATTACTATCAAAATCATTTAAACAATATAACATAAATTTAAACATATTGTATAATTACTATAACTTTTTCCAATACATTTTCAAGCAAGTTGTCTTCCTTTAAGTCCTTGATATGTTTCAGACAAGGTAATTCTCTTCTTGCAATAATACCCAAATCACTTAACAATTTTATAGAATGAACCTTCTCTATGGGATGACCTTGCTAGGCATCAATTTGTATTGATAACTTACAATTCATTGCAACATTCGTTTGTTGCAATTCACAACATCTCTACCTCTTTTTTGGTACTAGCATTAGAAGTTGACAATAAATGAATAATGATAGGAAAATATTTAGAGTATATAAATATGTATTTGAACATGATTCTAGTTGAAAGCATTAAAAATTAATAAACCTACACTAGTTGTTGGGAACGAAACCCAACTGCTTAAAGTTAACATGATCACTCTTAAATCGAATCCGAAACGGAACGAAAAACAATGAATCGGATCAAAAGCGAATCAAAGCGAAGTGAACACACGAATTGGAAATGAAATCAAATAGCATTACAAGTGTTCGATATCTGGGAATAATTATCTTAAGGAAGCGTTACGTTGGATACCTTAGACTTGACCTATACTAACCGGTATAAATTTTTTTTCTTTCTTTCTTGCTTTCTTATGCATGCGTTTCACTTATCCAAATACTATCATACAAAAATCCGACAGCATAACGACTGCATTTCAAATACCCAAACCTGCAAATAACTTAAATACACTTCTATACATATATATACATATATATATATCCCACATCGATTATCAAAGTCATCGGACCACCCACCTGGAATCCAACACACAATCATACCCAATTCAATATACAAAACATACTCCAATCCAAAACACATTCATATATGATTCCTATTCATAATCCCATACAATCACATTTTTATTCCATAATCCTCCACAATTTTTGTATCAATCCATATGCAATTTCACAATTCATATTCCATCATCATAC
>JANIJH010000224.1:15699112-15710364 GCA_024520975.1 Erythroxylum areolatum
ATCAACTAACTAATTAATAAATTGATTAATTTTTAACAATAAGGGTTATTATTTATTAAAATAAATTGAATCGAACTGAAAAGTTGATTTTATTTCTTATTTATTATATACCGGTTTAATATCGATTGAACCTTTAAATCTTAAACCTTTCATTTGACCGGTTCGATGTCTAATCTAGCTTTTAAAACATTGATCGAAACAGCCTCTTTACTAAGTAGGAGTAAGATTGTATATTATTAAACTTTTTCAAACCTCACGTTTCAGCGAAACTTCAACTAAGGGTTGATGATGACGACAACGATGACTTAAATAGGATATAAGTCATTCATGTATATTTAATGACTACATTAACATAAGTTGTCATATTAGTAACATTAATTAAAATTTAAACAACAAAAATTATTTTATCATCATTTTTTAAAATTCAAGTTAATATTATATAATTGATTTAACTTTTTATTTTTTATAAATTACTCCTATTTACACTATGAGAATTTTTATTTATATTTTTTATAAGACCAAGATTATCTATTAATTTACTTAGCCTACGTTTATATTATATTTCTACGTTGAAAAATATCAAATGGAACTGCCAATTTTTCATAGAGCTTTTTTTCCCTTATTTAATTTACATTATAAATAAAAGAGCAATCATGTTAAAAATTTATTGAATTATTGAATTTTCTCTCAAAGTACGTATATAAAGTCAAATCATTAGTAATATTAACTAATATAACTAAAGAAAAAATAGTTAAAAATAACAATTATGTTTTTCTTGTGAAAGAACACAAAGTATCATTTTCAACAACAAAAACAAAAACAATACCTAATAAGATTCATGTTGAAATGTAAAGTCTAGAGAGATCCAATAGTATACGGTCTTACCCCTATATAATAGAGAGATTATTTCCAATAAACCCACATATAGTGCAAATTAATAATAATATAAAATATCAACAAATAAATATAATTAAACTTATAAAAATATGTAATACAATATCTATAGAACATGATAAAAATTAACAATACAAGATAAAATACGTAAATAAAGACACAATCTATGATAAAAAGAGATAAGCACAAAAATAAACCATATCAGTTGTTACAATAAAGTAAATAGACTAAGTGAGAAACTATTTAGGCTAAATAACTAAGAGAGAAGTACTACGTAATCAAAATATTAAGGCTATCTATAAAACGAATGACTTGAAAGAAAAAGGTTAGAAGATGTAAGAGAACGATAAAGATCTCTTTACATGAGATCCTCTATCCATATCCTAGTAGGTCAAAGTTTTCTATTGCAAGTCATGTTCTCAGTAAGATCTAGCAAAGTCATATCATTTTTTATCACTTCACCCGAATTCTTCTTAAGGCTTCCTTTTCTCTCTTACAGTCTCTAAGTACTATTTTCTCATCTCTTCTCACTGGAGCGTCAAGGTATCTTCTTTTAAGATGTCTGAACCGCATAACTTTCATCTCTCTTAATTTGTCATTAATATTGGTCACCTTTAATTTGCCTTTTACCAATACATTTTTGACCTTATCTCTTCTAGTCAGGTTACACATCCAACGGAGATTTTATCTCCGCCACCATTAGCTTACGTTTATGAACTTGTTTGATCGGCCAATAAACCGCTTCATATAGCATAGCTAGCTTAATATCTAAACGATAGAATTTACCTTTAAGCTTGAGATGTATCTTCTTGTGACACAAAACTCCTTATACACTTCTCTATTTAAGTCTTCTTGATCTAAGTCATCTTGATCTAATATGGTGGGTTATATTTTCACTGATCTCTTCGTTATTTTGAATGATAGACCTTAAGTACTTAAAACACTCTTTCTGTGACATACTTCTGAATTGATCTTCACCTTCACATCGGGATTTACCTTATGTCCCAAAAAGATACACTTTAGGTACTCAGTCTTAATTATACTCAATTTAAAACCCCTATACATATCTCTCCAATGCTTTAACTTGACGTTGACAGCCTTTTTTATCTCATCCACCAAGATAACATCATCAACAAATACTATACACCAAGGCATATCTCTTTGAATATTCTTAGTGAGCTCATCCATTACTATTGTAAATAGAAAAGGGTTCAATAAGGAGCCTTGGTATAGCCCAATTATATATAATATATAATAATCTTTTAATACTTTTAACTATTTATAATAATTCTAAATATTAAATATTAGATTAATTCTCAATTTAAACAAAACTTAAATAAAGTTAAAAAATTATGTTATTTTATGTTATTGCATTAAGAAAATAAATATTTTTTCTTTATGAATAATTTTTTTTATAAAATTTAATCTTTAAATATCCATTATTAACTTTTTAATATTCTTTGATTGGCCATTAAAACTTAGGCCTTTTGACATTTTTTTCTCCTATGCTTATTCAAGAAAGTTTGTACCATCCAACTTTATGTCTGAATATGATCTAATAAATTATTCCAAACTTTGATTAATAAATCTCTATGTTGGGGTATGAGTATTTTACAAAACGCTTCATATTTGCTTATAGTAGTGTTGAAGCCTTAATAACTAGCCAAGATGAGACCTTGTATCATGTTATTCCCTAATATAACATGTAATATTAGGTCTGTCCTAGGCACTATATGACATTGATCTAATTATGCCTTTATGAAATTCACACGATTTTGTTGTGCCGAAGTTTGAATTGAGATTGCGATTTACATTATAACCATTTTCCTAAAATAGATTCAAGAAAAATAATATTTGAAACTTTTGAATAATAAATTGAAATGTGTCATAATTAGGGCATGCCATTAAAGTCAAACACTTAAAAGAGCATTAAAAAAATTTTCATTTTGAATCATCATGCCTACATTTACTCGAGGTAATTAAAAAAACTATAGATAAATAGTTCGGAAATTATAAAGGAGAACAAATCAAATAAACAAATTAATTAATGAGAAATGTCTTTTAAACAAATGTTTTAAACATTTATAGAATAAATCAAAGAAAACAGTTATAAAATATATCTACATCAAATTTATATAAGATGTAGACAAATATAGTGTAACATCCCGTTACCCATGTTAAAGCAAAAACAATAAATGAGAGAAATTGTTGAGAAAGTAGGAAACACATTTCATGCTCATACATAATATGTCATACATATACACATGAATAGGGAAATTGTTGCACATGAAAATAATTATACATGCATTCATGAATAATTCCGGGTATAATTGAATTGAGTTGTGTCTTTTTGAGAATTATGAATATTTTTACATTGGAAATTTTATAGGTTAGTGAAATTGTAATATTTTTGAATTTTGGTGATTTTAGGATTTATTTTTAAAAATTATAGAGAATTATGAAATTTTATGAAAAATAGGAATAGGAATTAATGATGATTGGAGATAGTTATATTGTGAAGATGAGATTAATGGAGTTAGTTTCAAAAGCAACTTAGTTAGAGTTAAGCCTTAGGGAAGTGACAAGTGTCACTTAATAAATGGCTTAAGAAACTTTGTTAAAAGTAAGCAGTGTTGTGAGAGTGAAGTTATCTGAGAGGTAGAAGGTTAAGTGTTTAGTCTAAGTTTCCTTCTCTTTCATTGTAACCTCCTTCAGATTCTCTTTATCACATAGAGCTTTCCATTAAATTCCTTTTGAGGAATTACTTTGCTTTTCCTTCCTCTACCATACTACTATTTGTTCTTTTTTCTAAGAAAAACCAGAAGTGGGTCAGTTTTTACAGAGGAGAACGTGATTTTGCATGGAGTTTAGGGCTTGAAAATAATTGAAAATTTTGGAGTTTTCAACAAGTAAATAGTGAATAAATCCTTTAGAGTTGTGGATTTATGAAATGAATTTGATGAATTCACTGTCATCTGCATGAATATGGGGCTTACGTGTATATATTTATGAACACTGTGTATATATATATGCATGTGGGTGTACGTGAATAAGTGAGAGTTTTTGAGATGATCAAGAAAATAGTTTTTGAGTTGAAGAGCAATTGTAAAATGACGATTTGAGATGAGAATAAGTGTAAAAATAAAGGTTGAGAGGAAACGTGGAGATGTAGAATGAAAGTTGGAAATTCAGAAAGTTGACAAAGCATGAATAGGTTGAATATAAATTTTTAGGTTTTTGATGGTTTGTGACTAAATTTGCATTTTTAGAGATAGTGTGAATTTGTGATAAATGAGTTTAATGGAACGGAGTGGAAATGAATAGAATAAAAATAAAAGTGTTGGTTTTTTTTTTAAAATGAAAGTCTTAAAATTCTAGGAATGAATAGTAGGAGAGAGTTGAATTTTCGATCTGAACTTCCATGAATTTTCTGTGTTGATCTAGGTAGATTTTGATAAAATTTTCATGAAAGTTGTAGATCTTTCTCTTAGCTTTCCATTGATATAAAGTTTGCAAATTTTGAAGTTCTAGATCAAAAGTTATGGAGTTTTAAAATTGAGATGTCTATGGAGAAGAAGAAGTAATATGCACGACGGTGACTTTTGAGTTAAGTGGAATTGCACCGTCTATTGGAATGGTATGAATTGGTATTATTTTATTGACATACTTTGGTATTTTGATTATATCTAGATCTATAGGAGTCCGAATGAGATGATTTTTTATTTGAAGTAGACTAGAGAAATAGGGCTACAAATCATATGAAAAAGTTGAATTATGATTCAGTCCCTAAGATGTTGAATTTCTGGATGGAAGTTGTGCATAGTACACTATTTTTGAATATGAACAACCCAATAATGTTTGAGGCATATCTTCCAAATTACTGAACCAAATTGAGTGATTTTGGTATTAACGGAAAGATAAGACATAGAGGAACACTTTTTTAGAAGAGAGTATGACCAAATTATATCTTTCTAAAGAAAGTATGACCAAATTATATCAATTTCACTTTCTGATTGAATGTGAATACTAGATTTGAAAGTATGACTTGGAAAAATTCTGAAGTGAGTCAATGAGAAAGGAACGAAGATTTTAATGGTCTAGTGAGGCATAAACCTAAGTATAAATTATACTTAGATGAGTTTTGATATGGGAATGATTTTGTAATAAAATTAAAGGAAAAATACCCGGGATTGTCATGAACATGTATTGTACATAATTCGTTTCATACATGTGCATTATTGAACAATTATAATTGTGCATAATGTGATATATGTATATGTTGTTTTATATAGAGGAGCAACTGGAACGTCAACCTCCAGATGTTCTCGGAACTTCCAGGCATTAGCTTCGGGAGCAGCTAATGAGTAACCTAGACAGTTTCTCTCAATTATTGTTTGCTTAAATCATGCTTTGAATGATAAATGAATGTGAAATGAATGTGTTTGATTGTTGACTCCAAACAGAAGGTCTAATGATTGTGGAATGTATATTGAAGTACTGCTTGAATGTGAATGTAAAGACCTAAGTGCTTTATATTGTAAGTGATTGTGGTACATGCATTCCATTCATGAATGCACAATCAGATAATGGCAGTTGTGATCAGAGTAGCCACCGATCAGAGCTTAAAACTTAACGAGAGAAAAGAGCCTCGAACTCAAACAGTGATTAAGAACCTAAGGCTCAAGATATATAATGAGCCCTGTATCATCATTGGATAAGGGACAGTTATCAATAAGTCCAGCATCCAAAATAGATACGGGGTAGTTTATCAATGAGCTCGGTATCTAAAATGGATACAGAACAGTTTAGGCACTAGGTCACAACAACGTAACAATTGGAAAAGAGTCTCATGAGCCTTCCATATGCATTTGTTTAAGTATGTTTGATTGATTGAAATGTAAAATTGTGAATTTCATGTTATGTGAAATGGTGTGTTGCATGAATTGAGTGAATTATCAATGATGGTTAGCTTATTGAGTTCGCAAAACTTACCCAAAATTTGTAATTATTTTTCAGGTTTGAAGAGTACCCCATTAGACAAACGGGAGTATACCTACGGCATGCAAGTAAGAGATAAAAGTCGGAATCAGTTGACGTCTGCATTAATATTTCCTTTATTCTATATCAAATTAAGTCTGCCGCAATTATTGTAACTTGTGTATTCGAATATTTCTGTTTTGAAATAAATTTCCAAATCGGAAATGTTTGCATATGGTTTTTGCAATGTAATGAAAATTTGACAAGTATTTTGTATTTGTAATGGGCCCAAATGGCTATTGAATTTTTTTATGATTGTATTGCTATGATTGAAAATGTTTATGAAATAAAGCGGGCTCAAATTGATTACTAATTTCCACATATTTGATTGTATTAAAAAAATTATATCAATTTTTGAATGATTGAGTGCTCTAGCATGTCACCCTTGTGGGGCACGGACTCGGATATCCCTCAGGATGTTGGATACTTGTCTTACGGGAGTGGGGTGTTGCATATAGGTAACTAATCATATTTTTAATAATCCAAGTCTCTAAAATAACAAATTTTTTTAACGTTCTAAGTCAAGACTTCAGTTGGGCTCCTAATAAGCTTATAGGTTTATTATATACTTAAGTTACCCTTTTAACCTATTAGGTGTAACCTAAAAATTTTATCGCTGGCCAGAAGCTTCACTATCACCGACTAGGAGAGTGGCTTATAAACACGACCACACACCGATGAGATGTTGGCATCTACATGTAAATTCAAGCATGCATCTTAAAACACAAGATCAGATACATGTATATTATTCACAATATTCAGCAACGAAAGCATAACAAAAGAATACCTCTAGCCATTACACCGATATTGTCCAGCAATGTTTCAAAAAATTTTGAATCTTTTAGCCTCTAATCTCCACAACTCGATGTATGGGTGTTTGCCTGATTAATGGATTAAACCATTAAATAGACCAACTTTTGAACAATAGGAAGATTTTGGGAAAAATCTTACATTCTCCCACTTGGTCCATTTAACCCAACATCAAACATAACAAGAAACCAAACATATGAATCATAGTGATAGGTTCTCTTATAGTGAGTATTATCTTCTATGTATTACAATAAATAAAGTTTCTCATTATTAGCCCTTAAACTTAATGAATAAACCATAAGTTTATTCTAGGTCCAAATTAGATGATATTTCTCAAAACAATCAAATATATGTGCACAAAACCAAATGAGAAAACATCAAATTAAATAAAAGTTCATTGAAGCAACAAATGTACAGTAAAAAAATCACATTATGGAACCAACCATTCGCACTATGTGATCCTTAAACTATTTAGGTGGCATGCCTTTAGTTAAAGGATCCGCAATCATCAACTCAGTGCTAATGTGCTCAATGACAACTTTTTCTTTCCTTAACATGCTCTCTTATGGCTAAATACTTAATATTGATATGCTTAATTCGACTTCTACTCTTGTTATTTTTAGCCATAAAGACCGTAGATGAGTTGTCGCAGTACAATCTTAATGGTTTAGAAATTGAATCGATAACTCTAAGTCCAGATATAAAGCTCTTCAACCATATACCACGCGAGGTAGCCTCAAAACATGATACAAACAGAGCCTCCATAATGGAAGTAGCAATCAGAGTCTGCTTAACACTTGTCCAAGATATAGCTCCACCAGTTAGCATAAAAATATAACCAGATGTTGATTTCCTTGAATCAATGCAGCCAGCAAAGTCTGAATCGAATTATCTAACTACTTTCAAGTTCTCAGTACGCCTGTAAATAAGCATACAGTCTTTTGTCCCCTGAAGATATCTCATAGCCTTCTTTACAGCTTTCTAGTTGTCAACACTAGGGTTACTCTAATATCTACCTAACATTTCAACAGCATATGCGATGTCAGGTCTTGTGCAGACCTCAGCATACGTAAGGCTTCCAAAAATTGAAGCATATGGAATGTTCTTCATGTGTTCCTATTCAAAATCATTTTTCAGACATGGATTCAAATTAAATCTACCACCCTCACTATGGGTGCTACACTTGGTGCACGATCTTTCATCCAAAATCTCTCTAAAACTTTATTGATATAGGTCTCTTGAGACAAACCTAAAATGCCTCAAGATCTTTCGCTATGGATCTTCATGCCAATGACATAATATGCCTCACTCATATCTTTCATACAAAAATTCTTTGAAAGGAATTATTTCACCTCATATAACAAACCCTTATCATTAGTAAAACATCATCAACTTATAATATAAGAAAACAAGTCTTACTTTCACTGACATTCTGGTTTAAACATTGGTCCATTATATTCTCTTCAAAACCGAATGAAGTGATAACCTTATGGAATTTTAAATACCACTGTTGGGATGCCTGTTTTAATCCATATATGGATTTATTAAGCTTACAGACTAAATGCTCACCATCACTAGAGGAGAATCCTTTAGGTTGTTTCATGTAAATCTCTTCCTCTAGTTCAACATTGAGGAACATCATTTTCACATCCATTTGATGTAACTTAAAATCAAAATGAGCTACCAATGCCATGATTACAAGAAGAGAATCTTTCTTAGATACAGGAGAAAATGTCTCGTGTAGTCGATTCCTTCCCTTTGAGTGAACCTTTTAGTGACAATTCTTACCTTATGTCTCTCAATGTTGCCTCGTGAATCTTTCTTTGTCTTAAATAGCCATTTACATCCAATGGCTTTCACACCATTGGGCAACTCAACGAGATCCCAGACTTGGTTAGATGCCACAGAATCCATCTCATCTTTCATAGCATTGTACCACAGGTCCTATTCCTTAGAACTCATGGCCTATGAACATGTTTTATGATCATTTTTGGCTCCAATCTTGTAATTTGATTCTTGTAAATACACTATATAATCACTAGGAATTGCTGACCTTCTAACTCTAGTAGATCTCCTTAATGTTATATCATCATCCTCTTAAAGAACATATTGCTCAACTTGTTGTTCCACTGATTGCTCAACAATTTCTAGTTGTTCCTCATTTACAACTTAATCTACTAGATTGGTATTAATAGCTTGTGCAACTTCAGTAACTAGTTGTCCAACACCCATTTCAACTTTAGCAGGTGTGAATGACAATTAATCTATCACTTGAACCAGAGGATTGAGCTTCATAATGGTCTTTTTCAAAAACTATTTCTTGAAATTGACCACAGCATATCCAATGAAATACCCACTAATGGTCCTTGGGTCTAGCTTCTTCTCTTGTAGGTTATAAATTCTCACTTCAGACAAGCATCCCCAAATGCGTATATGCCTCAAACTCAATTTTTAACCCTTAAATAACTCAAAAGATGTCTTTGAGAAAACCTGGGTTAGAACTCAATTTAATATATACAAACCCATTTTTAGAGCTTCAGTACATAGAAATTGAGGAAGTTTTGTGTTACTCCTCATATTTCTCACCATGTCCATTAAGGTTCAGTTTCTTCTTTCTATCACATCATTCTTATCTGGAGAACTAGGCATGGCGTACTAGGCAACAATCCCATGTTCCTGAAGAAACTTCGCAAATGGACTAGGTGCTTATCCATTCTTAGTATATCTACCATAGTACTCTTCACCTCTATCTAACCTCATGATTTTATTAGTTTTTCACATTGATTATCTACTTCAACCTTAAAAATTTTAAAGACATCCAAAGCTTCATCTGTAGAACGAAGTAAGTAGAGATACATATATCGCAAATAATCGTTTATGAAGGTGATAAAGTATTTCGGACTATTTGCATCCATATCTGGACAATAAATATTTGTATATATGATTTCTAACAAGTTTGTGCTCCTCTTGGCACTCCTTTTAGACTTGCTAGTTTGCTTACCCTTAATGCAATTTACGCAAGTCTTAAAATCAGCAAAATCTAAAGTACTAAGTACCCCTTCATTTACTAATCTCTTAATTCTCTCAATGGATATGCGTCTTAATATACGGTACCATAACATAGAGGATTCTTCATTCACAACACATCACTTCAACCTAACAGTGACATGCATCAAATTATAGGCGTTATCATTTTGTAACTAAATGGAATAAAGATCATCAGATAATGTACCATAACCAATAACTTTAGATCCATTACATAAAATGAAACCAAATTTTGAAAAATTAAAGGAAAAACCAAAAGGTACAAATCTTGATATAGAAATCAAATTTCTAAAGTAATTTGGAACATAAAAGATTTTTTCCAAATACAAAATAAAGTCATTGCTTAAAACTAAACTACAAGTGTCAATGGCTTCCACATGTGAACTCGTCTTGCTTCCTGAATAGATATATTGTTCAATTCTCACCTGCTTCCTTAAGTTTTGCATACCCTGCAAGGTATTTGAAACATAGATTGTATAACTAGAATCAATCTACCATGCATTATAATTAACAATAACCATATTAAATTCATAACAAGCAAATGAAAATGGAGTACCTTTTTTTTCCGAACTAGTTCTTAAATTTACCATAGTCTTTCTTCATGTGTCCCTTCTTTAAGAAACATTTTGATGGTTTCTTTATATCAAAATGAGGAGAAATTTTGCCTTTTCTCTTGTTTTTGGCATCGTACTGTCTTTTCTTTCCTTAATTAGTCAAATTCACCCTTTCACCATCTTTCCATCAACAACCTCTCCTCTTCTTGCACACACATGGTCAACAGTTCATTAATCGACCATTTGTCGTTATGTGTATTATAATAGAGTTTTAAAGGCCTATATTGTTGGGGCAAAGTGCACAGAATGTAATGTACCAGGAAAGATTCTAATATAGTATACTCTAAGGCTTTTAGCTGAGCCGCTATTGATAGTGCACATATTTCGCATACATTTATCTGCTTTATGGTGTGAATCTTGACATAAATGTTCCTAGAATTAGTTCATTGTCGTTGAGTATTCTACTGCTTTTTTGCCTTGTCTTTTATATATCTGAAGAAGATGATGATGTATACGTTGCTTATTAACTGAGTCTCACCCTTGACATGTGCCTCAAGTGATTTATTAAGTGCTTCGCTCTATGCTGTGCGTTTTATGTTTGCCCATTTAACTTGCTTCTGACCTGCATATCAAGTGGATGACAGCTGCATCTTGGTTCATTGCTTAAAAGCAATACGACAGTGCAATGACCTTGGCGGTTTAAGTGACACGACGCTGCTTCAATCCATTAACATTTCAGTACTACGGCATCAGCAGTATGGGTTAGATCTTTGGGCATTCAAAGCAACCACTTCTTTTACTTCTACTTTGGAGCTAGCGCAAGACACCCAGGCAACAGAGTTAGAGTTTCGATCCACTTCTTGAAAGTGAGATTGGTGCGTTTCTTGACTGGGAGTAGAGTTGATTCGAGAT
>JANIJH010000224.1:15734990-15746071 GCA_024520975.1 Erythroxylum areolatum
GCAAACTCATCTCAGGTTCAGTGCTTTTAAAAGTTGAAACCAAAAAGAGCAAAAGACAGTAAAAGACAAGGGAACTGGAGGGCTCGTGAAGCCACCATTATCTTGACTCACAGAATGAAAGGTCGTAACAAGTGAGATATTTGAGAAATTAAGGCATTAAAAAGATGCACAGAAGGTGACAAAGGAAGACTGCAGACCCGTGAACTTATCTTTCCTTCTTTTTCTTATCCTTTTCTCCAAACAAAACACATGCAGACAGTGACTTTCCTCTGATTGCAATCACACTCAAATTTTACTGAGTTTCCTTTTCCATTTTAAGCTTCGAAACAGTCAATAAATTACGTTACGTTTGTTGTGTTTTAAATTTCTGTACGATATAAAGTCATTGTCATTATCATGCCTATATTTAAATAACCTTGCTCCTGTTGTTATATTGAACGAGTATTTCTGGCATTACCTGGTCCCCAAAACACTCCTGCTATTTGGTTTTGACTGAAATTGATCTTATTGCCACATACAACTTTTCCAACAAAACCCTTTAATCATTTGCAAATTATAAACAAGGTTCACATATAGGGGGCTTAAATCTTACAAAAGTTAGGGCGATTGATAACATGATTAACATTTAGAACAAAAATTTAACGGAGATGAAACAAAATCTAGCATTTACAACATTATGAAGTTTAGTACGTTCTGTGATTCAGGAAAGAACCGTATAGTGGTATATTATTTATATCTGAAAGTCAATAACACAATCACCAAGCTTTTCTGCTGCCTTAATTTCCATCAGGACTTTGCCTGTGTGATGATCTGAAAACCCAGATGAAGATAGAATATTTATCAGATTCTTGTGCACTTCTTGCTTAGCTGAATTTTGTGAACTTTTGTGCTTCCCATGTTTCAAAGGTTCGGCTTTGTTCTTAACTCTAGCGTCTGCCATCTCCCTAGCTTTCATATTCCCTGCAACAACATAATATACTGATTTCATCAACTCAACAATTTAGATGCAAACTGATCTGAATACAACCTGCTAAGTTGCAAGAGCACAATTATGAAGGCATTAGGGCCTGGTAGAGGGAAAACTAAGAAATGAACAGGTCTGTCTACCACTAGGCCGCACGCCATTCCTTAGAGCAAGGATATGTATTGCCAACCATCAGTAGTTCTATATCTGTTATCTCATAGTAATTTCCGTCCAAATGAGAATAGAATATGCAAGTCGAAGATAAGCCTTCTTTTCCCTCTCTGGTTCAAAACCCCAGGCACTTAAAGTTTACTTTCAGTAGGTGATTTTGTTGCCTTTGTCAAAATCCCAAATGCCTCCATCCATTCATTCTTCATACATAAAATATTAATTAATTTGAAATGAACTAGCAGATTTATGTTTGCCGTTTCAGAAACCAAACTTACCACCTGGAAAATGATAAACTTTTTTTGAAGAAACTGGAAAATGATAAACGCTTATGCTATACCTTTAAAAGGCAGAAGAATTAGTTTTGCTGGAGAATGGAGAAAATGTGTACTAACAATATTTGGCTGAGTGTTCTAAATATGGACAGGGCAGCTGGAAACTTATCTTATTTGATCCCATCTCTAAGAAAACCCCTCAAATACTCCCATACAAAATTATGGTCTAAAATGTAGTTCAATCTTCATCTCCCTCCAGACAACTGAAGCCAATCTAGTACGATCCTTATTCCTCTCAAATCTACTGAAGCATTCAAACAAGGGAATAGGACTAAACACTGACTAGAAACAGAAAGCTGTGAAATGCTACATGAAGGAGAGAACTGATAATAAAAAGCCAGACCCCTTACCAAACTCTACAAAAGGCATATTTCTTGTTCTATACAAAGGATCATTAAAGATACAAAATTAACCAGTGCGTGAACCCAGGCATGACGAGCTGCATCCCATTTGCAATTTTCTTCCATTTTTATCCTAAGTTTTGTTTTAAGATTTTACAGAATACTAAGACAAGTTACATTTACATTATAATTGTCAAGCGTGACCTTATTAGGAGAACTAGATTCAGAGAATTTTGAATTTACAAACTCACATAATAACTTCCATACTGCCTATCCTAATTCTTTGAGCTTGAAGCATTGATTGACTGGCTAAATATTACCTTCAGGCTTTCTGTTGATAGAATCTTGCCTTACAAGAGATGACTTGCCACGTCTAAGGCATAACCATGTCCTCTCCTCTTCATTATCGTGTTCTGACATAATTGGAACATGCCAGTGACCTTCCTCCGATTCCTGTCCATTGTTTTCCAAGTTTAGCATAGATCCTAAATTGTCACGAACACATAGGTAAAATTCAAAAACACGCATACCGACACTTTTTATTAATATTTCACATTAAGCTGGAAACAAATCAAGGGAGAAGCTGTTCAAAGAATCACCTGAATTACAACAGACCAAGGCTGAGGCATGTGAAAAACTGGGCCAGAGTTGGAAAAACTGAAACGGACCTTCCATAACCAACAAAACAGATGTTTTGTTATGATAGATCGGATTCAAGATAGCTTTTGAACAAGATATCTTACTTCCTATGTGAGTAAATCTTGCAGAAGAAGACAAATCATATCATGATAATTGAGTCAGGAAGAGACTAACTCACTTGGTGCCTTTCTTTCCATTTTGGAAAGTAGTCATTTCCTAGAAGTAGAAATGTATGGTCTCTCATCTCATCGTTGGTCACTATTAAACATTTGAATTTTATAGCTGCATATAACCAGTACCTGAACCATAGGTTACTACCATAGGCTTTGAATGCTATTGCATCATTTTATAAAAATTTACTGATGCAGCAGAAAGTGATGGAACTGGATAATTAACTTTGAAACACAAAGATACATGCAATATCATTCTCACCAATCATCATTTGATCCGGTAGGTGTCGCATATAGTGCATCAGCATTTCTCCACTTCTCAATCAGTGCCTTATTTACAGGTACACGCATTTTGGGTGAAGCAATGCGCTTATTGTGCAAAATAATGAGCGGCCATCTTTTGGAAGGCAGTTTTTGGCGTATTCCATTAACAACAGCATTGATCTAAAGAATAAGCCATGCAAGAACCATGTTAAGAAACATGAAAGGTAAAAAAATCTCCTAAATTTGTTTATTTCAGCACTTTGAGCACAATTCATATACCTTAGAGGGTAAAAATCTTCTCTGGTCAAAAAGACCCACGTTAGCTGCATCCACCACTGCTTCAAAGGGTCCATAATAGTCAAGCCATTTCTGCAAATAAATCACTAGGCTTTAATCCACTCATCAAATTCTCACATAATTATACAAGTAATATGAAGAAAATTCCATACTTGAAAATTTTCAAAACTTGAATCCCTATCTCTCCTTATGGCTAAAGAAGCAACTGAGTCAGCAAAGTTCTCTGTTTCTATAGGATTTAGGTCAACTGCAACCAATTTCTCGCCACAGCAATTGCAAAATCCGTTATGTGCAATATATGTACATGAAATGGACCACCTACCCTTACCCAGCCAACCCTGCCCGTGCCATCCTCCACCTCCATTTTCAGTTGCTTCTTTAACAAGTCTCTTGTCCCACTTTCGTTTCCCCACTCTTGAAGCTGCCTCACTCTTAAACCATCTAACTATTGTCCCTGCAGTAGAGGGTGAAACTTTACCTACATATGTTCTAAGTTTATGCAACAAATCGTAAACCTTGTCAGCTTTACCAGCTTCTACACTAACTTTTAAGAGTGCCTCCAGCTCAGGCTCTTCAGGATAAACATCATGCTCCAACATGTGTTCTTCTACAGAAAATGCTTTAGCAATATCTCCACTACTGCAAAAAGCAGTTAAAGCAGGATCATAGGACCTCAATTTAGGTTTTATGCCCAAACTTTTCATTTTCTTGACCATATCAAAGGCCATATCACCATTACCAGTTGACATTGCCATCCTAGCAACAGCCGTCAATATAGCTTCATTCATCGGGACATTATCCATACACATCCTCTCATAGATTTCAAAACCCCGCTGAAGCGCATAGTTCTTGACATCTTCACTTACACAAATCAAGTTATCATTTCCGTTGTTACTATGCCTGTCCTGCTTAAATATACTTAAACCATCTTGAGATTGTGATTGTGGGTTACTACACTCACTAGAATACTGGGTTGAGTGCTGCTGTTCATTCGGATTACTGCGTAGACCATTACAATTGACACTAGAATTGAACTCCATCTTATCACTATCAATCGATTCCATCCCATTGTTGGAAACTTGAATATTAGAAGTGTTAGCATCAGAACTCGTATCACCACTAGAATTTGAAATCTTAGCATCAGAAACCCTGTTAGAGACTGCATGCAAAGTTCTACTAACACTGCCACTTTTAGCTGGTTGGACAAAACCCACTGCAGCTGAGGAACAAAGATACAATAGCACAGTGTAATGGTATTGTCCTAACTTAATCCCTTCTCTCTGAGCTAAATCATACAACTTAATTGCACCCATGACATCTCCTCTTTTTGAGCACATATCCAAGCTGGCACGTAAAGGAAGATTTTTTGAATCAGAGTCCTCTTCCTTAGACCCCTTTTCAATTTTCACCTTAAAGCCATCACCTTTCCCCTTGGTTTTCTTCTCCTTCATTGCAGCACCGTTAAGTAATTGGCTGTCTTTAATTTGCTCAAATTCTGTAACTTCACTTCCATCCCGGGAACCCGTAGGTGAACTAACAGAACGTATTTTCCTCCTTTTACGACAAGCTAGGTCCCAACCTATATTTCCTTTCTTTATGATCGTGTTTTCTGTCTTTTCCTCTACTGCTGGACTCACCAACTTCCTCGCGGACTGTTTCCTTCTCCTTTCACCTTCAGAACTTAAGGAAGATAACCCAGAACCAGTTTTTCTCTCACTTTTCGAATTCGTGGTCATTTCTGGAGTTAGGCGGTCAGTCGGGGACAAATGTGCACGTGTGCTGCTAGCATGAGCTACAACCGAGGAAAAAGGTGCGTGCTTTGGATGTGAGGAAACAAGAAGATGAAAGAAACAGGGGAATTCCGCAGTATTAAGAAGAGGTGAAGGACACTTACTTAGAGGAGGTGAGAGGAGGCTCTTTTGGTGCAGAATGTTGAAGGTAAAGAAAGCCATGTGTGGCCATTAAGAGGCCTCTTAGCAATATTTACCTCGCAATCCACACAGGTCGTTAAGTGCCTGGATTATTGGTATTTGTATCATTAAGATATTGTAAAGCCATTATTAGACATTGGTGGGCTAGGACTAGTAAATTACTGAATTTCATATTTTGATTCGAGTCAGAACTCAGAAGCTCATAGTAGACCGAATTGCTGAAAAGAAAATAACAATTCCGTCGATGAACACCTTTTAAATATGGATTTTAAACTTTTATATTTAATTCTTAAAAATAAGTTAACATGATTCCATGATGTCTTTTTATTACTTATACATGACCTTATTTTCAGATTTAAATTATATTTCAGTAAAATGTGTTATTTAATTAAAAAATTAATAGTAGATGAATCAGAAAAACAGGAAGTAAGTAGGACAAGGGAGAGGAGCCATTCAGGCACATCATTGCCTGCAAGTGTGGATTTTGTGTTTAACTGTACGTGTGATGGTGGTTTATACTTCATATGCTCTGTGTTCTTTATAAAAAAAATCATATATTAAATTACGATAATGCAAGCAGTTTTGAAGGTTCTAAGCGATGTGAAAAAGTTTAATATTTTTAAGTAACAAAATTATTGCCCTTCTGATATTCCTAAAAAAAGGGTATTTTTATCACTCAATTAACATACTTCTTAATCTCCATTGCAACTTTAATTTTAAAACTAAAGCCAAAGATTCAATAAAAGAATGCTCCAAAGATAATCTCCGCTTGCTTGAAGAAGGGCTTTGTCCAGAATTCAGGGAATCACATTCATAGGAGATAACAAACAGCTACAATGAACAAAACCAAAAAGGGTATATAGCTCTACCGCATGTTGCTAGTGGCTATATGATAATCCCCAGCATCAGTATCAGTATCTAAGAAATGAAAATCGGATCATTCTAAACGTCAACATCAACTTCATGCTCTCCTCCAGAAAGTTTAAAACTGTCATAAAGGCATTGAGATACCTGCAATATAGACATTCCACGTAAAGAACTAATCAACAATTTAATTCAAATAAGAAATATGCATAACCAAGCATGATAAATAGAACAACTTCATGAGCCATAGTTTGAACTTTGAAGTGTTATGATTTATATCTCCGTCACTTTTCTACAAAGTGGTGGCAGAAAGAAGCAAAATATGCCACTTTCCATTCTCTAAAGCCACTAAATTACCCACTCCATTAAAAGGTGCCCTTATTATTAAGCCACCGAGCTTTCATACAAGATATAAGTCTCACTTTATATCCATATAGCCTTGGCCAACTAGTGAAAATAAAAGTACAGCAAAATCCATTATACATATATGAACCCAAAAAAGATCAAAGAAATTGGCACTTTATTGTCTGAAGATTACAACTTGATCGAATTGTTCAAATTTATGAATCACGTTATTAGGAATAAAACACGGCCCAGATCTTTATGTTTAGATCAAACTTCTCAATTCCAATCTGTTAAAACATCAACATTCTTGACAACTGGAGTACAACTACAAAAGGAAAATCACTATAATACTATCCCCACAATTATCCGTTGGCATAAAAAGACATGCATGTTCAGTATCCTTAGGTATAATGGTTCTAATATGAGACTAGTTAACTAACTAAATAACTAAATACAACTCGTTAATTATTTAGTTTTCACTATAGGGATTTAATAAATTTCTTGCTCAATGAATTTGTAATTAAACATAACATTTTTGCGAGTAAAATATATGAACCTCCCATTTGATTTGCTCATTCTATACAATATACTTATAAATTTATTTAAAGTACATTTTAGGGTATTGGAAATACAAAAATTCAATTTTTTTACTAATTTTTGTCCAGATATTTTACTATGATTCACTATCAGATAAGAGCAATCATACAGACTTTATCATATGTTTACTAGTCTGTCACATAACATTCTGTTATTAAAATACAAAAATTCAACAAAAAATGTCTTTTACCATGTTTGACACTGCAAAGTACTTTTAAATTTAGAATAGTAAGAATATTTTAAAAAATGAGGAAAGCTACAACGGAGATTCATATCATTTACCTTATTTTTATACTCAAACTCTATAACAACCCATATTGCAATATTACAAACAAAGCTGAGCACCCTGAAAAAAGTAGGTTACGATGATGGTAGTGATGACCAAGAGTCCTCAAGCTACGGCTATCCAAGTCATAAATCTTTACAACGTACTGAGATTTTAGGATCATAAAGAATTTACTGTTGTAACAAAAAACTGAAGTTCC
The DNA here is from genome assembly GCA_024520975.1 of Erythroxylum areolatum. Classification (NCBI taxonomy): domain Eukaryota; kingdom Viridiplantae; phylum Streptophyta; class Magnoliopsida; order Malpighiales; family Erythroxylaceae; genus Erythroxylum; species Erythroxylum areolatum. The sequence goes on from JANIJH010000224.1 coordinate 15,742,391, forward strand.
AATGATATAACTAGTTTAGAGTCATATGGCAACAAATCGGTTCTTAAAATCTCTCTATGATGACCTCCCAAATGTTTTCAAATCCTCCATCTTTCTTAAGGATCTCAATCCCTGGAGACTAGTCAAACATAATCCTCTGTTTCAACCCAACTAGAGAAACATTACGGACATGACATCTTCACCACTGGACAGGAAATGCTTAACGGCCTACTTGTAGCTACAACTGAAAACAATGCACAATGTATCCGATCGATCATATGGACTAGTACGTTGTGTAGCGTATAAACAATACGTACAAGCATTTCTTGAGTTAGCAAAATAAACAAACAGTTGGTGTGCGTAATGTTAGATGCATACTTAACAGAAAAGTTATGTAGTTTGGAAACCACCTTGAGGCACTAGAGCCCAGCTATCGGACTCATTGGACAAGCTTGATATCAACCTCGACAAAGCTGTTGCACTGTGCAATGGCATCATCGATCCCACACAGCTCAGTTGCGGAGGTAATCTATAAACCAAAACAAAAATTGAACAACCAAAGTAAAAGCATACCCAGTTAAAGTATTATAGTGGAAATGTAACCAAGGAGCGGGTAAAAGCAAAAGGAGTGGAAAAAACAAAAGAGACCTTGAGGGGCGAGAGAGACGCCTGGAAGAGACTGAGACCAGGAGAGGAGTGGAGGACTGGAGCGAAGAGATGGATTTTTTGTTGAACTTGAGAGCAATGGGCTGTAACCGAGACGATAACCGAGAAACAAACTTCGAGGTCGACATTCTAGGAGGGTTCTAGCGCTCTCTTGTGTACTTCAGTCTTCTCAGCTCAGCTGCCGTTGGGATGAAGAAGAAAACAAGAAAGATCTGAGGGTAGTTTGGGTATTGGACCAGGTTTTATCTTTTTTTTTTCCCTGGTTCACTATCTTTAACTAAAATAAAAACAAGTAATTTTGATATAAGAAACATAAAATTATGGATTAATTATATTAAAACTTATTTAATTTTATAATTTTTAAAAATTATAAAAAAATATTTAAACTTTTAAATTTTAAAAAATAATCTATTATTGGTCGAACGAAATTAACATGATAAGAAATGTTAGCTCTTCTGTATTATCTAGTGAGATGATAAGTACATAAATAAATTTAAAAGAAAATTAGGGATCTTTTCATTTCCTTTCTATTTTTTTATTGTAGTTGTTAGCTTATATTTTCACAAAAATGTCAATTTTAACCTTAAATTTTACACTAAATGATAATTTAGATATTTCGATGAGAACATTTAAGACCATAATTTTTAGAAAAGGTTAAAATTTAACCTTTTTTTTTAAGATTAGTTTGGGGACTAATCCCTCCGCGACGGGAACATCTCAAATTAAGGAGGGTTACCGCTGGCTCCAGGAGTTTGCTGCATTCTCAAGAGTTGAACCCTCGACCTCTTGGTTAAGCGACGAAGGTATATGCCACCTATACCAACCCCTCGGGTTAAAACTTGACGACCTCGTCTGTTAAGTGTTTCGTTACTACTGACTTGATATTTTCTAATATTTTTTATTTAATTTGTAAGTCCCGCATTATTGTGATAAGTGAGACTTTTTTTAAAAGAATATTAAAATTTCTTTATTTTATATTTATAGAACCCACCCTACAAACCAAGCTGGAACTTTTGAGAGGAGCTAACGCATATTTATGATCATCATGCCAAAAAAGAGTTTTGCATGGTCTGATTAGAGCTTCTCCTACAGTTAGTGTATAGTCTAATTTGACATATTCAATGCTCTGCAAATCATCCAAAAGAATTACATTATGTTTTCTAACGTCCTCTGCACTCTCCTTGCTACCAACCGAGGAAACAACCTCCCATCGATTTAGGTCTTCTTCATCAACAACCACAAGAGTCATCTCAAACTACTTGTTCTATTCACAGCCCCATCTTCACAAAAATCATCCACGTCAACAACACCAATGATCAGAAAAAACAAATCTTGAATCTTAGATAAGTGTCATCTTGGATTATAATATTCACCAAACAAGTGTAAGAATCTTTTCCAGCCAGTTGATTCTCCTAACTGGATTGTAACCCTCCTGAGTTTTGGGGGCTATGTGAGCTATGTTTGTTAATGAACTGCACAAATCTTCTTTGTGTTTGGCTTTGCTTTTTTTCAGATCATGTAAACAAACAGCAAAATGGATTAGAAATAAACTGATAAAACCCAAGATAGTTAAGCATAAAATCTCTTTATCTTGTGGACTAAATCTGAAAACCAATAATCAGATGGCGACAAAACTAAATACTTTATCAACCATATCTTGCATGAACCAGAATCTTATTACACCCCAGGATATGCACTGTGACGTTGAGCACTGCTTATGGTCTAACAAGATTTTCATCATTTTTTGAGTGTGATCATGTCGTGACGTTATAAATTTAGGTTGGAAATGGAAGGAAACTTCTGTCAAATGAAATGACAATTAAATGTCCCATCTAAAACCGACTCTTTTTACTTTTTGAAGATCAAGAAAGTGATAAAGTGAATAAATGCAAGAGATAAAAAGACATGATCCTATTAAAGTTTAAAACAATAGGAGCCTGTCAGCTAATAGAAGTTAATTAAACGATAGAAACCTGTTAGATGGTAGGAGTCTATTAAACGATAAATCCTGTCAAAATAATTTAAAACAAAAGGCACATGTTAAAACTGAAAGAAACCTATTACAAGTTGAAAATAGAAGGAGTCTCTTGCTAAAATGAACACACACAATATAATGCGAAAATTTAAAAGTTAAAGAGAGAGAAAGAGAGGAATAACGCAGTCTATTTATACTAGTTTGGCTTATAACTCAAGCCTACATCCAATCCCCAAGTATCCAACTTGAGTATTTCACTTAAATCCCAAGTAGTAATTTAATGAGCCTCTTCAAGTTTACAAGTATATATTTTTGAAAGTTCTTCAACCTTCTAAACTAATAGTATTTAGCTAGCTTCTACAAGCTCTCAACAAAGGAAAAACTGATTTGCTTGATATGAGTTACAATGATTTCTCTCAAGAAGAATTTTCACTTTCTAAAGTAAAAGAGATTTGATATCAATATGACTTTTAAGAGTATTGACACTATTGATGTATCACTACAGCACAAAGAGCTTTAGCAACAATATGTTTGTGACGGTTTTACTACGTGTTGCTTAAAATTAATATAATGCAATAGTTTTAAAAGTATTGCCTTTAATAATATTAAGATGAAATGATAATAACAAATTGTTGTCTAATATTAAAAAAGATAGCAAAATCAAAAGATTGTTGCTTTAACAATTTATATGTTGGATCCCGCTTGTTTCCAGAATCCAACTCTTATACGGAATCACAAAGTGTGTTCGAAGAATTTCTCGTCAAACAAACGTGAGCAAAAACTAAAGAAATCAAAAAGCTTAAGGTCAAAACTTTTAACTCCGACATTCAAAAACGCATGCTTTAAAAACATTGGAAAACTATAAAGACGAGGTATATCATTCCGCGTAGACAACTGAGTCTAAACCAATCCAAATCGATATAGTGTTTTTTTTCTCTTTTTTCAGCTTCATTCAAAGCAACTTCAATTTCCAATTTGAAATTTATCCACACTCAAACCTCAATTCATTTGATTCTTCATATTCAATCATCTCTCATCATTTTAAAAAAATCTTATTTTTC
>JANIJH010000224.1:15773801-15784644 GCA_024520975.1 Erythroxylum areolatum
GAGGAAAAGAGTGGAAAAGATGAGCAAAATTGTCAAAGTAGCAAGGAAGAAGAAGACCAACGAAGAAGAGGAGAGGATAAGCTATGTATGAGAGCAATTTTCAAAGGAGAATGGAAGCATCGTGAATGACTTGAATGACTTAAGAAATAAAACTTTTATATTACATGTATACATTATGGTGGCATGATAGGCAAGTGACACATGTCACTTGCCACATATCACCCTCTCAATTTTTTTCACTTAATTTACTTCCAATTTCTAGTCCAATTTCTCCTCAAAATTCCATTGGCTTAAAAATTAATAAATCCTAAAATCATGTATCTAATTTTTCAGTGCCATTGGACAGTCATTTCTAGTACCGGTAACCAATCAGTCAGCCACTTGGTAATTTTTTCGGTCCAGAAATTTTCCCCGAAATTTTTCAGAAAAATTTCTAAAATTTCCCAAAAATTCAAAACTCACAAAGACCCACTCCAATTAATTTTTCAAACACAAAAATAATCTTTTTCACAATAATCACATTTATGACCAAAATATCGGGAAATGTCATGAATGCATGTATAGTCATTTACATGTGCAAAATTCATTATTCAGTTGTATGTGTATGCATGAACATATCAAGGCAAATTTTTTTAAACACTCATATCCCATTCCAAATTACTATTCTACCCTTCCCATCAGTGATGGGATGTTACAGAATACAAAAAGTCAATTAAGCATGTAGTTTTTATCTCTCTATTTGTAGGCTTTCATTTAAAAAAATCATGGGCTTAAATAATAATAATTTTAATAAAAATATATGGGCTCAAATTTAATTTTTATTTGATATCTTAATAATCTAATAATAATTATTATTTTTGTCACTAATTAAATTAATAGAGGCAAAATTTTAATTTTTTAATAGGGTCAAAATTTAAAATAATAATTTTTTTATATAAAATTTTTTGGAGGCAGTGCGGGCAAGTGGGCATCTATCCATACGTGCAAGCAAGGCCAAGCAATCGATTCCATAGTTTTCGTCTAGACTAGCATTTTCATCATATGACTACGAAATTCACTGATACCACTTCGGGACCCTAGAGGCACACAAAGCAAAAGACACCAAACTCTAGGGGCACATTGTACCAAACAGACAAACCTCTCCGACAACCAAAGACCAATAAGGATCAACAGTAGTTTAGGTTTCAAGTATGATGTCCTAGTACATTAGCCCTTTCTCTCTGTGGGCACCAAACTCAAGGTTTTCCTCTTAGAAACCCTAAACTCACCAATCTTTTCCCATTAAACTATGATCTTAAACAGGATATGTTCTACACAGTCCCAGACTGTCAACAATCTCATACTATCTTCTAGATGTTTTGATACACAGGATCCTCACGAGGAGGCAAGTGTAGGGCATACTTGTCTCTATATATGACTGATGGGCTACATTATTCAAGACTTAAGCATTCAGGAGGTAAGGAGTTTAGAGAGAAGCCATTAAAGTAAACACACTTAAACTTTCATTCGTCTCGAACTTAATTAGTTTCAACCTCTGAGTACAATGATAGAAGAGCTTTGCTTTATAGGCCAAGCAAAGAAAACAAACAAACTACTTTAAGGAGGAAATATATTCCTTAGGTACAATCACGACAACTTTAAAAAAAAGATTCCCTAAGTATAATCATTACACATCTTTAAAAAAGCAAGTAGTAAAGACTCTTAAAGGCCAAGAAAGAATCTTTTAAAGTTGGTGCGGGCCCTAAAGATTCTCTTATATTATCATCATACCCCGAAGTCCCGCAGTGAAGCGAGATCTGGGGAGGTCTGATAGTACACAGCCTTACCCCTATATAATAAAGAAACTGTTTTCGGTAGACCCACATGCAAATGTGATAGGATAATAATGATGAAAAAATCTTCATGTTGCTAGTTGCGCTAGAAATCTACAATGAGCGATCTTGAGGATACGACAATCCTGTGGTTTGCTATGTCCATTGTAGTAATCTTCCCTCCTACACACGCAAAAAAAACTATGTGGTAAGGGTGAGGCGTGAGGACTCTAAATTATGTCATTTACCTTTATTCTATCCTGCCAAACTTTCTTAATTCTAGTCACTTCCTCAGTGAGGGTCAACTCTGACATATCTTTCTTTGTCACTTCCCTCCAGGTCTCGTAAGGCTTCCCTTTTCTCCTTCTGTAGTCACTAAGGTTTATAAACTTACAACGTCGTACTAGAGCATCCAAGGGCATCCTGCATACATGCCCAAACCATCTAAGTCTCTTCTCCCTCAACTTGTCAACAATACTAGCCACCTATACTCTGTCTCGCACTACCCTATTCTATACCCTATCTCTTTTGGTAATGTCACACATCCACCTAAGCATACGTATTTCTGCTATCAACAACTGTCGCATATGCCTACGCTCAGTAGGCCAACACTCTGCACCATATAACATGGTTAGCAAAATCACCATTCTATAGAACTTCTCTTTGAGTTTTAAAGGCGCCTTCTTATCATATAGAACACCTGATGCACTCCGCTATTTGACCCACCTAGATCGAATTCGATGTACTATATCATTATCGATACTACCATCTCTCTGAATGATAGATTCGAGGTATTTAAAACTCGATTTATGTGATATAATGTTAGTACCTATTGCTACCTCTGCCTCGTGTACTATCTGGCTACCTGAAAAGTTGCATTCTAAATACTCCGTCTTAGTCCTGCTCATTCTGAAACCTTTCTATTTTGGCATTGACCCCCCTCCTTGGTCTCATCCACCAGGACAATATCGTCAGCAAATAACATACGACAAGGTACATCTCCTTAAATGTTTTTGGTAAGTTCTTCTAACACTAAAGTGAACAAAAAAGGGCTTAAGGCCGAGCCTTGGTGTAGTCCAAAACTAATAGAGAACGCTTCCGTGTCGCATCCTATCATCCTTACACTAGTCATTGATCCTTCATACATATCTCTAATCACTTTGATATAAGTCCAAGGAATGCCCTTTGCCTTTAAACACCTCCAGAAGAGTTCTCTCGGAACCCTGTCATACGCCTTCTCCAAATCTTCAAAACTATATGCAAATCCCGTCTTTGTTCCCTATAGCATTCCATTAATCTCTGAATTAGATGTATTGCTTCTGTCGTGGACCTACCAGGTATAAATCCGAATCGGTTGTTTGATATAGAAGCAGCTCTCCAGATTCTCCTTTCAATTACCTTCTCCCACAGCTTCATAGTATGACTTAATAATTTGATGCCTCGATAGTTATGACGTTGATGGATGTCTCCTTTGGCTTTGTATGAGGGGATTAACCTACTCAATCTTCATTCATCCAGCATCTTGGCTGACTCGAGGATCACATTAAAGAGCTGGACTAACCACTAAATACCGACAACTCCTAATCACTTCCATACCTCTATAGGGATCTCATCTGGCCTTACGGCCCGTCTATTCCCCATCCCCCTTAAAACCTTTGTAATTTCTCTTCTTGTGATCCTCCCCCATGAGTACCCGTCTAGACATTGTCCCGACATAGGGTGCTCCCCTGACTCAATGTTGACCAAAATATCCTCGTTATAAAGGCCATGAAAGTATCTCTGCCACCTTCTTCTGATGGTTTGGGCCTCTGCGAGTACCTGTCCTGCTTCGTCACAGATACAACAGACTTGGTTGAAATCCTCCGTCTCACGGGCCCTAACTCATGCTATCTTGAAAATTCTTTTTGCTCCTTTGACCGTATCTAAATCCTGGTACATATTCTTGTAGGCTTCTCCTTTAGCCACTGAGAGATAGTCTTCTTTGCCTTTTGTTTTGCCAGTCTTACTCTATTAATGACCCGCTCTTTCTCTGTTGCACGTGCTAACAGAGCTTTAATAGCTCTCTTTTTTGCCTTTACCATCCCCTGGACCTCATTTGACCACCACCAGGACCCCATTCCCCCCCTCCCTTGTCTTTTAGAAACCCCAAGGAGTTTTATGGTGGCCTCTCTCACTATAGGGGCTACTCCCTGCCACATCCGCACTCATATCCCATGTTGTATTAAATCGAACATGAGTCCTAAAGTGTTCCACCATGTCCCCTTCTAGTCTCCACCATCTGATTTTGTGAAATCGCTCGGTGAATTGTTGAGCCCTCCATCCCTTAATCCCTAGATCCAAAACTAACAGTTTATGTTGGGTTGATAGGCATGCAGCCGAAAGTACTTTGCAATCCTTGCACTATGATCTAGCTCATGCTCTAACAAGGAGATAATCAATTTGCGTCTTGGTTGTGTGACTACGAAACGTCACCAAGTGCGCTTTGTTTTTCTTAAAACATGAATTTACTATAACTAACTCATATGCTATGGCCATATCCAATAAATCAACCCCACTATCATTTCTAGTGTCGTATCCGAAGCTCCCATAAATGCCTGTATATTCGTAAGAATCTACCCCTATATGCCTATTAAAATTCCCTCCTAGGATGATCTACTCAGTATGAGAGATTTGTTGAAGCACCCCGTCCAGTGCCTCCCAAAACATGCGTTTTTGTTGTCTGTTTGCACCAGCTTGAGGTGCATAAGCACAAACTAAATTGAGAACCACATTACTTAAAACAATTTTTGCCACCATTATCCTATCATTGACCCTTGTGATTTCTACTACTCTATTCAAAAGACCCTTGCCACTAAGATGCTTATCCCGTTCTGCTTCCGCGTGCTACCCGAGTACCATAATTTGAACCCCCTATCTGCATTGCTTTAGCTCCTGTCCACTTAGTCTTCTGAATGCATGCTATTCATATCCTATACTTGTCTAAAATCTCCACCAATTTTAGGGACTTTCCCGTGAGGGACCCTACGTTCCAAGAGCCTATCCTTAGTAAATCATCTCCGTCTTTCTTCTTGCCCGTTACACGTACCAACCCACTTGTACTGAATCTATTTGCTCGATCTGACGACATCCTGCCTAAACTGTGCCTATTACGTTTCCTGCAAGTCTTATCCTAAGAACGTCGTAAAAATTGAAACTAATAGACCCCACCACAGAAATACTAAAGTAAGAATAATATATAATAAGTATACTAAAGAATAAAGAAAATCTTAAAAAAGGTTTAAAATAATAATAATAATAATAATAATAATAAAAAGGAAACTAAGAATACTACATACATAGGTGAAAAGACTAATGCCTAACTATTGAGTAGTGGCAATCCTATGATTTTATAATAGCAGATTTGATAAGACAACAGAGCTCAGTTGAACTCTATCAAAAGAGAGAAAGAGGGGGCACATCAGATATTGGAAAAAGATATGCAATTGGGTTGTCGCGTCTCTGTCAGAGAGGGTAAGGTTAGCGTCTGGAACACGTAAATTTGAGTTTTGATTCCATGATATGGAGATCCTTATCCCTCTAAGCCGACCTGGTAACTTCTATCAACTAGAGAAATCCTTCCTAACGACTTGTATGAAACACCCTCTGGCGATTCAGTTTGCCAACGTCGAGCAAGTGTTGGATCAACCAGGAAACAATTACAAAAAACAACCAGTAACGAGTAGCATCTGAAACGGCGATAAGATAAAAAACGGAAAGAACTACTGAAAAAAGGATAAGAACAATAACTCACCCATTTCTTGCAGCCAACACTAAAATATGCACCACTTAAAACCATAAACATGGGAAAATCAGCATAAAGATAGCAATAAAGACGATAACGTAAAAAACTTGATAAAAGAGAAAAAAGGAGAAGAATACCTCCCTTGATAGTAATTCTTGAAAAGGACACCAGTCAGCGACAAGAGCTATGGTAGTACAACCCAGAAATAGCCGGAGGACAAGGTAGTGCAACCCAGTTATGGACAATGTATACTATGTATATAAGTCATTGCATGCATCCACTTGATCATACATAAACAACTGAAGTTAGAACGCAAAAAACATCAAATATCGTCAGTCATTTCATTTTACTTTTCACATTCACTTTCACATGTCATTGGACCTTAGTTCGGCATTTAACATTTAAGTTGAGACAACACATAGTCAATCCAATTCATATTCAATGGGCACTTCCAATATTATTCATGCATCAAATGCTTCTAACATTCAATGTCCGGAATCAGTGCAATCACATTTACATAATCATTCAATATAGAATTTAAACAGAACAATCATTTAAAGTAAGATCATATAGGTCGACTCACACTACGCTCCAGATTAGCATTAGCTTCTATGATCTGAAAATGTCTAGATGTGAATATTTTATCCTTCATGTTAGCATTATGCAATATGCACATTGCACATACATTATTAATTACACAATTACATAAACATTCAATTGTACACATAGATATATGTGTCATGTATAATGTATGCTCGATTTGACTATTTCAGGTATGTTTCCTTAATCACATCTTTTGATTAATCAAACCTTTTCATTCATATGTGTCTAACTTATTTTTAGGTTTACACCTCAAGAACGCTTGATTATTCTAATATCATAATTCATTTACTTGTCATTTCTTTTCTAGCAGTATATGCTCTCATGATATCAAAATCTCATTCACCTTTACTTAACACATATAGTTCTTCTCTTTTAAGTCACAACTACTATCATATGAACAACTTCATTCCCATTATACTCATGCCTTTGTTACTTTGATATCAACAATTCATTCACTAAATTATAACATCTTAATCAATTATTCTAGTTTTTCTCAAAAAATATATTTTCTAGTCCATTTTTTATGATCATTAAGATAAAGAAAATGGAGTATTTAGGAAATAATTCCTTTATAAAATTGTTCCTCTATGTCTTAAGTTTTTAATGACACCAAGATCATACAATTTGATTATGTATTCTGAAAGTTATACTCAAAACACTTTGGATTATTTTTAAACTATTACAACACTTTGTACTCAATTTCAAGACAGATTTTGTAACTCTTAGAGACAGAATTAAAATTATATTTCTTCAGGAAATTTGTGTCCATATGTCTCTAGTTTAACATAAATAAAAAATAATCTCATTTGGATATCTATAGATCAAAATATGACCATAATATTGAAGCATGTTTAGTGAAAACACTCCATTTATCATATTCTAGCACACTCCATCATTTTCATTCTAAATTCATCAATCAATCTTTTCTGAATGAATCTAGATGGCCATAAAAAAATTTTAGAGAAAGAACAATGTGTTAGGAGTTTTTTAGTTCAAATTTCACGTCATTTGGAGGTCAGAAGAAGAAGTTATGGTCAAAAGAATGAAAGATGTTCGCAACTATCGCGCATAGTCATGATCGTGCTTGTTGATAAGTCAAATTATTCGTGGATGATTTTGGGATAAATTGGAATTAATTTGACTTATTTCTATATGGATTTGAAGCATTATTTGGTCAACTGTCTCACATTTCAACTTTGTTACTTAATAGGTGCAAATGGATAGATTGTGGGGCTGAAAGGCATAACTTTTCTTATGGATGCCAAATTAAGGTCACTCAAGGATGCTTTCAAAAAGGACTCTATGTCAACTGAAGGGTCAAAGGCGTGAAATTTATGGATTTGTGCATGTTTGTTTAACGAACATCGCCTAGCAAAATGAACTTTCAAACCTGAGAAGGTCCGTTTAACGGACATTCATGTTCGTTTAACGAACATCGCCTGGCAAAATGAATTTTCAGAGCCAAGAAGGTCATTCATGTCTGTTTAACAGACATTGGCGGCCAAACAAGATCTGCTCTCCCCTGTTTAGCGAAAACTAGGTTTCTTTGGACTCAAGATACTATAAATACTCATTTTTAGACCTAATAAGGGGGTTGGACACTAAAAACGAGGTTACCACAAAAAGGAGGTACAAAATAAGAGGAAGATAGGGAGTTTGGAAGATTTCATCAAGGATTGGAAGCAACATTCTCTTGTGTTTCTTCTACCTTCTCTCTCTATTCTTTCTTAAATGCTGAGCATCTTTATGTGTATGACTTTTGTTACAATGTTCTGGAACTAAACCTTATTTAGGGTGAGGGATGTAGCCCATTTGAGGGATTGATTTGTATGCTGTGGATTGATGGGTGCTGAATGAAAGTTCTTGGGTTATGTTTATCTTGAATTTAACTGTTGTTTCTATGCTTGATCTCCATAGATGCAATCTTAGGAATCATATAATGTACTGAGAGGTGAAATATGGTTTATGCTCTATGAAGATGAACACCTTAGACTTAGAGATAGAGATATCCTAAGCTAGTTTGAGAACTTGTGGTTGCTTGTTCTTCATAGATTTGACTAGTTAGTTGCACATTGAGAGATGGTAATCAACTAGTCAGATACTCTTATATGCTTTGAAAAAAGATGTGGGTAAAGTTATGCAATTGTTTTCATAACCTAACATTAAATCAATTTCATAATGTACGAATCAATCTTTTGAATTGGTGAACCCCAATCCCTAATTTTGAACCTTTGATTTATCCCTTGTTGTTTTTTTTCAGTACTTACAATTTACTGTTCACTCAACTCCAATCATCTTTTAGAGTTTATTGTCGATATCATTCAAATAATTAGAATTAATTTGGCGGTGAATGATTTAGTCCTTGAGGGAGATGACCTTGGAATACTTAGTGTATGGGTACTAGGAATGACTCTATGCGCTTGCAAATTTTGTTGACCAAGTTTTTGACGCCGTTGTCGGGGACTAATTTATAACTGCCATCATTAAGTCTAGTTATTATTTTTATTTATTTAATTATTACTTCATGTTTTCTTCCATCATTGAATTTCGAACCCTTGAACTTTGTTTGATTTCAGGAGTTTTATGCACTTAAGGCATTCAAGAAGTTTGAACAACGAACCGCTTATTGAGTTTAATCTTGAAATTGAACGGACTTGTTGGATCCCGATCTTTTAGTGAGATTTTGAATTATAAAATAGCAGTAAGTGAGGATTTTGTGGTGAATTAGTCATGTGCAAAGAAAAAGACAATTTATGAATTTGAATGATTGTGTTTAATGTTCTATTTGAGCAAGGTTAGTTTAAGCAAATTTCAGCAATGAGATGTTTAGATTAATGCATGAAATGAGTGTTTTTGTATATGTATTGTGTTATAGATGTTATTTTGCTTTAAGGAAATTGATGAGAAAAGAATTAATTGGTTTTGATGACTTTGAGATTTTAGTAGATTTGTATAGGTTATGAAAGTTAAAGTGAATGAGTTGATTGAAATAGAAGTTGAAAAGCAAGAAATAAATAGTGGAAGTGTGAGAATGTGGAGAATTAAGAAAGTCTGACTTTTTAGGATGAATAGTAGCAGGGTTGACTTTTTGACCAAAAATTTTTGTGAATTTTTCTGGGTTGATTTGGGCTGAATTTGAGAAAATGATCTTCATGCAACTTGTAGCTTCTGTTGAGAGCTTTCTATTTCCATAAAGTATGATATTTTTCGATATCGAGATTGAAAGTTATGATCATTTGAATTTAAGTGTATTTTGTTTTGAGTTTGGAAAATGCTCATAGGGTAAGTTTGTGTATACTGTACTTTGAGACCAATTTTGTACTGATGTGGTTTGAATGAGATAAAGTGGTCTACATGAAAGTTGTAGCTTGTCTTTCAATCTTTCCAACGCTATAAAGTATGCAATTTTTGGATGCGGGAATTGAAAGCTGAGAATGTTTGAAGTTTAGATATTGTTTAGGTGATTTTTAACAGGGCAGAAACTTTGATTGAAAAATTGACCTATTTAGAGGTTAAAATTACCTTTAATTGCATCATAAAAGTTTTAGATTATGTTTTGATCTTTCCATTGATATAAAGTATGGAATTTTTGGACCATAGAATAGGAAGTTATGATTTATGGAAGTTGTGTTGCTGTTTTAGGATGGAATTTTTGGGCAGAAACTTTGAGTAAATTTTTGACTCCTTTACAGATGAAATTGGTTTTTGGATGCTTCATGAAAGTTGTAGAGAATTATTTTAGCTTTCTAATGATACCAAGTTTGTAAAATTTGGAGCTATGGATCAAAAGTTACAGGCCTCGAAAGTTTGCTGGTCGTGATTGCGATCAGCTCGCAGTCGCGAAATGGTCACCCTGCGACCAACTCGCGAGGGCGACCAACCCTCTTTCATTATTTTGCTTCTAACTTTTCCGTCTGATATCTGATTGACCTGATTTTTAAAGCGTTGGATTTCTAAGACATCCCTTTATCTCTCCATGAAAACTTGTGATTTTTGAGATTAAATTGAAAAAGATTGATTGAATCAAAGAGAGAGGATTGGTTAAAGTGTTTGAGTTGGATATTTTTTGAACATGCTTAGGTATCTTGGTGATATCTTGATCAGTAAAGATCTAATTGGGTTGATTCTTATTTCTAAATAAACTAGAGATATGGATCTACAAGTTATATGAAAGAATCGAATTTCAATTTAGTCCCTAAGATTTTCAATTTCTGAATTGAATTTGGGTATAGTGTTCAGTCATGGATTAGTAAGAGCTGAAAGTGTTTTGGCTATAAATTTTGCTCTAGTCATCCAAATGAGGTGATTTTTAATTTAGATTAAACTAGAGAGGTAGGCTTCAAATTGTCTGAAGAAATTGAGTTTCAATTTAGTCTCTAAGAATATCAATTTTTAGATGGAAGTAAATCGCTGGAAAATGTTTTAGCATAAGAATAGTCTGAAATGTTTGAGGTGTAAATTTTGGAGTAGTGAACCAAAGTAAATGATTTTGATGGCGTTATGAAATTGAGACAATGAGGAACATTTCTCTATAAGGAAGTTTTAGTAAATTCCTTCAATTTGATGATTAAAAAAATGTCCTAAGTTAATCATGATTTAGTGATATTTTGAGACTTTGATTTATTTTATGATTTTGAGGACTTAATTA
>JANIJH010000224.1:15797718-15809706 GCA_024520975.1 Erythroxylum areolatum
TTGGCAAAGGGGGACTTGAAGAGCAAGAACTACATTTACTCAGGACGAAATTTTAGCCCACCATCCTTAGGCCCTTTCTCTTTTCTAGTCGTAGACAAGGAAGTCTCCTCCGTGAAAGATATCTCTTCCTTTTCTTGCAGTGAAATCTTCCTCTTTATTCATATAAAGATGAATCAACTTTTTTATTTCTTCCTTCCTGTACATTTGTCAGCTGGTGAGTATTTTTTGTCACGCAAAACCCTAATCTCTTAAATGTCTTCTCTTTATTGCTATTGTTTTGTGTTGTTTACATAACTGTTTCATACAAGGTCAGTTTAGTAAATTCGCTTTCACCACCGAGAATAGGCTATTAGGTTTTGGACTCCTTTTCTACGTATAAAAATGTCAAATTATTAATAAGAAGCTTATAATGGTTAAAGCCATAGTTTGCCTATAAAGTTAGGATTTCTACTTCTAAAAAGAAGAAGAGAGAACATGAAAGATGGAGGAGAAATAATTGTAGAAGGTATACGTAACCAAATAAGTTTCAAATACCTTTAGAGAGGTCTGTACAAGAGTTAAAGGACATCATATTCTTACTCTCTCTTTTTTTTATCGGTTTTAAATTAGTGCAAGCTAAGTCAAGTTCTACTGATCTAAATTTATGATTTGTTTAGTATATTTATGAGGTTTTTCCTTTGTATCATCAATTATTATTACTTGATGTGATTGGATTTATGTACCTACTTTAGTGATTTAAACTAGGTTTTATATCTTCTATTTGATCATAGTGAAGTTCTGATATGGAATTATGAGTTATGTGGCTTTTATTCTTTGAATTGAAGATGTTTTCCATGTAAAATATTGTGTCTCATATGTGGTTAACTTGTGTTTATTTTACATTGTTATTGTTAGTGTTATCATTGTTTAGTTCAATGGGGATAGTGTTACTTTGAATTTGTATTTTGATAAGCTTCTGCTTCTTCTCTCTTATCAAGTGGTATCGGAGTTTACTTTAAAAACTTTTGAAAAGTTAATAGGTTTATAAGGTGAAGTAAGAAGAAAATTCTTTATGCCAACATTTTAAAGTCAGATTGGTTATTAAGGATTACAGTCAAATGAAAGGAGTTAATTCTGAGGAATTCTTTTTTCTAGTTGTGAGAATGTCTTCAATACCAGTTGTTTTGTATTTTGCTATTAGTTTTGCCTTAGAGATTGAGTACATGGATATAAAGATTGCTTTCCTTATGGTGATTTGAAGGAACAGAGTGTTTAAGGTGAGAGGAAAGAGGATTATATTTCCCAACTAAAGAATATGGTTCGAAACAAGCATCAAGATAATGATATAAGAAGTTTGAGTATATTATGAAAGAACAAGGGTATAAGAATACTTTTGACTATTGCACATTTGTGCAAAAATTATCTAAGAATGGTTTAATCATTTTATTTGATGACATGCTCATTATTATTCAAATGCTTCTAGGATTGAGTAGTTGAAGCAATAATTAAATAATTTTTTTACTATGTAATATGTAAAGCCAAGAAAACAAATTCTTAGTATAAGGTCCATTCGTAACAAATAAGCTAAGAAGTTCTGGTTATCACAAGAGGAGTACGTTGAGAAATACTTTAAAGATTCAAGATCGATAAGATTAAATTGGAAAGCACTCCTTTTCTTACATACTTTATATTAAGTAATAAACAAAGTCCTTCAAATGAGAGCGAGAAGGAATATATGTAGATAATTCCTTATACATCAATAGTTGATAGTTTAATGTATACAATTGTGTGCACCAAACTAGATATTACTCATACTATTAGTATAGTTAGTTGGTATCTTTCAAATATAATAAAAGAGCATTGGAGTTGAGTGAAGTAAATTAGGAGGTATCTCTAGGGCATACCTAATTTGAAGCTTTACTTTGGAAGTGAAGATTTAGTCTTTATAGGTTAGTCAGATTCAGATATCGCATGAGATATTAACTAAATGTCTACTTTAGGTTACTTGATTAACTTTGTATAGGAAGCAGTAGCTAGACAATCTAGGTTGTAAAAATATGTTGCATTACATGGAGAAGATATATGTTACTATATGATAGTTAGAGTGCTATTCATCTTAGTAAGAATATGACTTTATTTTAGGTCTAAGCACATTGATATGATGCAATCATTTGGATAAGAAGTTGCTACAACTTCAAAATGTTCACATTGATAATAATGGTGCAGTTATACTAACAAAATCTTTACTAAGAGGGAAATTTGAAACTTATCGTTTTGATTGTTAGTTTGGTGACTTTTTCCTCATAGTTGGAAGGGGGAGATTTGTTAGTTTTGGGTTCCCTTCCTATATGGAAAAAAGACCCAAACTATAGATTGTATTCTTACTTTTCTTTAATCAATTTTTTATTAATATAAGCTAAGTCAAGTTCTAATAATATGAATTTCCTCCTCTATTTAGTGTATTTTTTGAATTTTTGTCTTGTATTATCAAGAATTTTTATTTATAGATGTTATTTGGATTATATACCAAATTTGGTGATTGAAACTAGGTTTTGTAATTTCAATTTGACTATAACGAGGTTTTGATTTGGACTTTCAAGTTTCATGATTTTTACTCTTTGATTTAAAGATGTTTCTATCTTAAAAAATATCTCTTATATGGTTTGTTTATATTTATTTTATATCCTTGTTATTGGTATTGTCATTAGTATTTTATTTTGGGTATATTTAATTTCTCAAAGGTTTAATCAAGTGGAGAGGGTGTTACTATGAATTTGTGTTTTAATGTGTTGTTGCTTCTTCCCTCCTATTATAGATAACAATCCACTAGCAATGGTGTTTTTCATTACTATTTGTACACAATTAATCATCTGTATAATTGAGTTTCCCTTCTGTAATTACCCCAATGAAGGTAATTGCTAGCATTACTAGTTTTCTTATATATTCTTGTTGAATAGCTGAGGTGTTTTTGGACTCAATACTGTCAATTATTTTTCAAGTTTATAGCCTTAAAAAAACCCACAAGATAATTTTTTAAGAAATTGTTAGCTATTAGAATATCGACCAAACTTAATACAATATTTTTGCACTAACCCTCTTGCTTCAATTCTTTAGAGTCCCCTTCACAACTTCTTTAAATATTTCTTCCTTGAATCTCCGAGTTAGT
The DNA here is from genome assembly GCA_024520975.1 of Erythroxylum areolatum. Lineage (NCBI taxonomy): Eukaryota > Viridiplantae > Streptophyta > Magnoliopsida > Malpighiales > Erythroxylaceae > Erythroxylum > Erythroxylum areolatum. The sequence continues at coordinate 15,800,864 of JANIJH010000224.1, forward strand.
ATCAACATAAATTCCAAGTTTGTGATTCAACCTATTTTTAAATATAATTGATCTCATTCTTGGGTTAATCCTTTTAGATGCATTGCTACTTTAAGGACTTTCAAATTCAAAACAATATGATCAATAGTAAATAATTGTTCACATTTATACATCCAATCCTTAATGTTCAAATTTTCAAATACTAAAAAGTTACTTTTTAAAAAAATTATGTAGATATCACATAATTTGCATTATTGGAACGAGTTTTAATATAAATATATGTATGATCTTCAATTGTGGATAACAAATTATTTATAGAGTCATATGCTTGGATAAAGTGACTTAGTTATTAACTTACTATCATGTTTATAAAAATGATTTTGAGTATCCATCAATAGTTTTTCATAGAAATTTCTTGGTTTTTTTTGTCAACAGGAGTTTGTTTTTAATTGTTTTAGTTTGTTTTAGTTTTATTTGCCCTATAGGAGAATACATAGATGTATATGAATTCACTAGGACATAATGCATACTTTCTGTAGATGACAATTATTAATAATGTTCATATCCACAATGACAAAACAAAGAACATAACTATCCTTAAGAAGATTCTTTAATCTGTGACACTAAGATTCAATTTTCTTATATTCTCTATCAAGGTGACTGATAAAATTGAGGAGCTTTCAATTAATAAACTACAATATTCCTAGTTGGTTCATAAACAAAAGATTAACTAGTAACAGAAAGAGGAGAAAGAGTTAAAGAATTTAATAAAACATCACTCAAAACTGAAAAGAGATAAAGGATGAAGTAAAGATGAAGGTAAAGACAAATGAAGCAATAATAAATGTGACAACCAACACAAAAACCAATAGCATTAAATTGCTAAGGAAGAAGAAGAGGAAGTAGAGGCCATCACTCAACAGCTCATAGTTGAAAATTAGCATATAAGTTAAATGTTGAATGTTACCAAAGCCATAAGTATGGATATTATCAGTTTAAATATCAAACTAATTTAAATAAAAAATGAAGAAAGAATTAACTTCACCAAAAAGAAAAAGAAGTGTCCCTTTTAATGGTGTTTTACATTAATGAAGAATTCAACAAAACAAGTGATATTTAGATACTAACTACAATAACCATATATATGATGATAAGAAGGCTTCTTTAACCTAAAAGAATCTTTTATAACATTATTAAGTTTGGTGACAACTTCATATTAAATGTTTATAGGAGAAGTAATGGTCACTCTTTAGACTACGGAAACCTATCCATTCTATCTCCAATGTTCTTTTTATCGCATATGTAAAGAATACCTTGCTTAGTGTGGTATATATACAAGAGAAAAAGGCATAAGATTTTTGTCAAAGATGGAGTATATCAAATTCAAGACACATAGTTGGGTTTAATTAATCAAGTTAACATAACTACAAATTGTATTTTACTACTTTATCTCTATAATGCCACTCATTTATGCTTCTTCTTAAAATTGAAGTATGTGTTAGAACCATGATATTTTTATTGTGGCTACCTTAATTCTAATGTATTTAATTCTCTTTAACAAAAAAAAATGGTAACTAGACTTTTTTTTAATTTATTACTCCATCTCAAGTTTGTAAAGAATATTTTGTTAGCAAAATAACACTATAATCAATTCTCACAAGGAAAGTCATGAAGAACAAAAAAACATATCAGAGTTATTATATTCCAAACTGTCACCTAATGAATACATCTTTGAATAGATGTAAAAGATATTTAATCGCGTTTATAAATGATTTAATAAAAAATTTGGGTATATTTTTACATGAAAAATCTAAAACTTTTATATCTTTCAAAAACTATAAAGTGTTACTTAAGAAAGAAATAGGTTGTTTGTATAGATCGTGCTAGAGAAGATAACCATAAGAATTTGTTAAATTTTATGAGAATTCGTAAAAATCACACTATGTTAAATATTATATGAAACCTTTTGACAAAGAGTGGCATTCTAAAAGCCTTCTAGCTTAGAGCTGTCAATTGGAGACTTTATATTTTAAATAAAAGTTTCACATTTGTTGTTCAAAATATGACACCAGAAAAGAATGGAGTAGATAGAGACTTCAGTATGTCATTTCATAAATTTTTGTTGTGAAGCCTACACCCATAATCCATACCAAAAGAGGACAAAACTAGTTTACAAAGGAGAGAAATAAATTTTTCTTAGTTTTAGTGATCAATCAAAAGCTTATAAGCTTTATAAACCTACGAGTCAGAAAATTGATATAAATAATGGTGTAGTTTTTAATAAAGAAAGGTTATGGGTATGGAAAAATAATATTGTTGAACAATAATTACTAGTTAATTTTGATAGAATTAACAAAGAGAAAGATAATAAATAACATAAATGATCAACAAATTCCACCATATGGTTCAACAAATGTTCCAAACTTTCTAATAATAATAGAAAATGAAGAATGACCTCAAATTATTAGAAGAATACATGCGTAGATGACTAATTACGAGGTTTTGAGAACTCATTTACACATTTTGCTTTATTTTTTATTATGATCCTATAACAATTGAGGATGTTATCAAAGAATCAAAATGGGAAAAGGCGAGGAATGAAGAAATTTCAGGTATTAAACAAAACAACATATTAAATGTCACTAAGCTTCTAAAAGGACATAAGACTAGAGATGGCATTTAGGCCCAGACCCGACTTTAAGTAAGCGGGCTTGATTTGAATTTAATGGCCTTCAGGTCGAATTCAAACTTTTTTTGAAAATTTTGATTTTCAAGTTGTTTCAATCTTGAACTACCCAACCCAAAATTTGAAAATTTTAAGTAAAAATAATATAATTTTTTAAATTTTAAATTAAAAATAATCAAGTTTGGCTATGCCTGATTGAGCTTTGGGTTGCTCAAGCCTTATCAAGCTTGGGTTAGAGCTCAAGTCATTTGCCTAAGGCTTGATCAGGCTTTGAATCGAGCCCACATCTAAGCATAAAGTTTTTAGGTTAGGATTGAGCCTGGGTAGGCCCAACCTTGGCCTAATGAATGCTATCCTTCCATAAGACGATTGGTTTCAGGTGAATGTACAATACAAAATTGAAAAATAATGGAGAATGATAAGTACAAGACACATTTAATAACTAAAGGTACAAGAAAGAGTTTGAAGTTAATTATAGAGAAGGCTTCGCTTTTGCTACAAAACATGATATAATTAGAGTAGTGATTGCATTAGCAATATAACATTCATAATTATCTTCTAAGTAGACATAAAATGTACATTTTTGCATCATGATCTTCTAGAACAAGTATTTATCGATCAACCTTCCAGTTATGAAAAGCTTGAAAGTGAAAACGAGTTTTTCATAATAAAGTGAAATTATACATATTAAAATAAGCACTATGTGCTCAGTATAATCATATAAATGCTTAATTTTTTAAGGAAGTATTTAAAATTGTTCATAGGAGTATACATTTATTGCAAAGATTATATAGAGAAAATTTTCCTAGCTTTTGCTTATATGTAGATGATCTTATTTTTCTAGAAATAATAGAGCCACATTTGATAAATTTAAAAAATCTATAATGGTTGAATTTGATATATCTTATCTTGGAAAGATGCATTATTTTTTGGGCATTGAATTAGTGTCACTTACAACTAAAATTTTTAGGTAATAGTTAAAAAAATGGAAGCTAATGTTTTTGTTAGAATTCAATTTAAACCCAAACGTATTGACATGTTTTAAAAGAACTATATATTTTACAAACATTTAATTTTAACCCCAACTTAACTTCTCCATCAATCTTTTGTTACTAAGAGCACAAGTGTCATTTTTTTTGTAGATTCCTTGCTAAATGCCTATCCTATGTGGCAAGTAGAGCTCAAAAAAATAAAAAAAATCTATATCTCCCTGACCTCTCTCTTCTCTCCTCTCTCTCTCTCTCTCTTCAACTTCTCATTGCTTCTCTCTTTGCTTCTTTCTATTCTCTTCATCATCTTTTCAAACATCATAATACTAACCAATAGTCAATCATTTCCAAGAAATGAAAAAAACACCAATAACGGACGACACCAATAAACCTAATTCTAGAAAAAAAAACCAACCTAATGGCTAAAGCACTAACAACAATTCCATTAAATGCTTATAAGAGTCCCAAAACATAAGAGCCGTAATATTTTAGTTTAAGGTCATATTGTTAATGCACTCTCTACCAGGCAGGCTGATAGTTAAGTATACGCTTTCATGTTAAAGGTGAGAGGATAAGATTCTCCTCATTGATTGTTTCTAAGCCCACATTCTACATCTAAAGTGTCATGAAGTACTCAAATCAAAATTTTTGACATTTTTCTACTTTTAAAAGACTAAATTTCTTTTCTTGTCTTTACTTTCTAACGATGCTCTTAAAAGCATAGAAAAGTTGAAATCAACTATAATTTTATGTTCTTCTCATTAAGAAAAGTTTGGAGGAGAGTCCTCACTATTGCTCACTTTAACTTTATTTAGGCTAGGCCTATTCAAGTGCCACAAATATTTGATAATTCTTAACCATCTAACTGCACTTAATATTTTATAAAAACTGAAAGTGGTATATATCAAACAAGTGGGAAATAATTAAAAGAGGAAAATTCACAAAGAAAAAAATTCTTATGTTATAGTTTAGAATAAACTCTCTAGAGATAACTGCTTAGATATTGGATTTGTCTGATTAATTTGAGAATTTATAAACATTTTCAAAACAACTTTCGTATGTTAAGGTGGTAATGTAGAAGAAAACATGATGTGTTATTCCTAGGATTTACCTTGTATGTTTACCTTCTCACTTTTAAAGGAGTCCTTCACACCATTTAAACTATTCTAAACCCTATTGAAACTCTGTTGCTTGTGTAGGAAGTTATACATTTAAATTATATATTCTTGTTATATAATTTATTATATTACTACAAACAATTATTTCCTGATAAAAGAAGTGGTAAAACATAATTTTCTGTGAAATTATTCTTAAAGTTGGCAAAGGAACTCAGGTTCAATTGATTCGATTTGATCAAATTCAAAGTCAATGAGTTAGCTTCAGTTGATTGGAACCCTTGTCATAAAGAGATGTCATTTTGGAAGCTTTTATGTTCCAAATTTTTTCATCTTTTAGTTACCTTTTCTCTTCCAAAACACTGGAATTTACTTGTAATTAAACACTCCATAAAATGAAAATCATAAATTAGTGATTGAAAAAGCATGAAAAATTGCCTAAGTTTGATTCCTTATAAAAATTTCTAAGTATGATAAGTCAGGTTAAGAAAAGGTGGTCTTTTTTTTATCGAAACCTCTTATTTTACTGTAACAAACAAAAGAGTTAAAGCAGAGGGGTTTTAAGTTTAATGAACAAAGATGAGTAAAGTAGGAGCATTAGATTTCTTCTACAGAGAGGCTAATGACTTGGTTATATAGCTTGATTTTCTTTTAAGGTTTAAACAAACTTATAACTGTTCTTATGGTTCTTCAATTCTCTCTCTCTCTCTCTCTCTCTCTTGTTTTTTGGGTATGTTTTGTGAAGTTAAAGAGTGAGAGGACGAGAGAGAGAGAGAGTGAGAGAGTGAGAGAGAGGAGATAAAGATTTATTTTTAATTTTTGGCTCTACCTAACATATAATTAGATTAATGTTTTAAAAACTATACTAAAAATTAAACCGATGAGAAAAGATATTTAAGTTTAAAGATTTAACTAATATTAGATTGTCATAAAATTAGTATACACTAAATCAGAAATACATTTTGTAAAATAAGTAAAAAATAACAATAAAATTCTTTATTGAAACAATAATATCTACTAATGTATATTTAATTAATAATAATTCTAATAATTCAATCTAAAATTAAAAATAGTTCTCTCAAAAAATTATTATGCTCCTATGTATCAAGATTCCTAAGCTGATTTTATTTTCACACGGATATGAACAATCAAAAGCTATAGGATGAGAGCATTTTGATGAATGAATGGAACTTGGATTTCAGGATATTTCTTTAGTTAGACTAAGAAAACTGAAGCCTTTTTAGCTCATAAGTGTTTGGCATATCTCATAACAAAACTCTAAATTTAGGATTGTACTTAGAGATTGTTCAATGATTTTGTTTCTTAAACAAAATTCGAGCACCCTCAAGTCTTTTGTCATTTATTGCTTGCACGTCGTTTAGGGGTATAAAGTCTTTATAGACTATGGGGGTGTCAAGTTATTACTTAGAGTTGAGACCTGAGAAAGTAAAGTTAGAATGATCAACCTTCCTCGTCTATTTTTAACTAGGTTATTAATAAGGATAGAAAGTTTCTCTTGTAACTTGAATAAGGCTTCTTGAATTGCCACTAGATCATACTAAAATGTATGTTATCAATTTTTTGTTACATTAATCATGTATTATATCCTTGAGTACTAAAAATTTGAGGATAAAGATGCAAAGAAATGTTATACATTTCACGAGTCACGATGCATCAATCTATGCACAAAAACTGTTTATTTTGCTAATTTCAAATTGTGTTAATTCATGAAGCAAATCTATAAATTAAAATTATACATATGAAAATTCATTTAAGTAGAATGTGTGAAGAGAAAGATAATTACTTTGAGAAGAATAATTAATACAACACATGCGTGAGAAGAAAAAAGATTTGTGGAGTCAACTTATAAGGCTACTATAATGCAAAAACTTCACGGTTTATAATTTATTTTTTAATTTATGTTTCAATTGTAATCTAGTGAATGAACATAGAGCATATAAGAGAGCTATTAAGTTATCAATTTGCGCTTATTTTATACTTAATTCTCTTTAATGTGTTAAAATTATTATTCAAAATTAATGGAATTGTCTTATAATTATTTGCAGATGATTTTCAACATCTTAGAGATGAAATTGAATAAAAAATATGCAAAAGAAATGAAGAAAATATGAAATTCCAAGTTTGATAGTAATTTAGTGACTAAGCGTAGGCACGTGTAAGGATGAAATCAATCTGCAGATCTGTTTTCAAGATTCAAAATAAAGATTTTCACAATCTTTAAAGATCAGATTGCCATCTTATCAAGGGGATCAACCACCTAAGAGTGGGGGATACGCTATCTGTTGAATATCACGAAAAAGGAGAAAGAGGAAAGATCGAAAAAGCATAAAAGAGAAGGTTTTTTTACTGGTCACACAACTTTTGTTTTCTAGGATAGTTTACACTTTTTTGCAGCTTTTTCAGTAGGTTTTTCATTAGGATAGTTTTCGTTTTCTCTGCAAAATTTTCTTCTTTTCTTTTTGTCAGCATAGGATAGGAGTGGTTTTGACGTTTTTCTGCATTCTTCTTTTTGGTTCGACAACCTTTAGTGTTAGGGTAGTTTTTAAATTTTCTGCAGATTTTTCATGAGAGATTTTTACTTTCTGCAGTGTTTTTCTAAGGGTTTTAGGATTTTCTAGGAAAATACTAGGGTTGAAGACCTTTCATTTTTCTATTTTGTTGATTTCTACTTTCGTTATGAATAGCTAAACTTCTTTTCTTGGTTGAGGGAAGCCAAGTTATCCGTTATTATATGTGAGATGTTTCAATAAAGTTTATGTTGTTGATGAATATTGAATATCTTCTGAATTACTTTTTCTAATTGAGTTGATTGATTTCTAAGTGCGCAACTAGGAATTAATTCGTTCAATAGCTAGATTAATAAAATATGACGTTCAGTTTCGTTAATCACAAGTAGCAATTAGGATTACCTTCTTTACGTTAGAGTCGGAAATTCTAAGAAGATATTCGATTGATTGATTGTATGTCATATATGTATTTCTGTTGCTCATTGGTTTCTTGATTGGTAAAGCTATTATTCAATTGAACCTACAATCGTATCTAGGTTGTTGTTTAATAAGAATGTTAGGACACATATTTCTAGTCATTACACTTAAGAGAAAACATGTCCAATGAATGTTTACTAGTGATTGAAATTTTATGTCGAGGATCCATTTTAGCTTGAAAATATCGATGACCTAAAAACCAAGGTATTTCCCATTCAATTTTTAGATCCAATTATTTTTTGTGATTTTCAAATTTTCTTATATTTTTCCTTAAATTGTCGTGAATCAAAACCCCCTATTTCGTTACTTTGTTTTAGTTTTAAACTCGCTAATATTTACCGTTAAAAATTTCTCGTGGGAACGATATCCACTTACCACTACTACATTAAGTTGTATTAACAAAAGTGATTTCTTTTGAATTTGGTGGTAGGCGAAAGGAGTACCAAATTTTGACGCCATTGTCGAGGAATTTCTTAACGGTTTTTCTAGTGATGTTTTTGTTTTTGTTTTTGGTGTCGTTGCCCTTGGTTACTTTGTCTTCTGTTTGTTTTAGTTTCACAGCTCTTTCTAATTTTTTGATCTTTTAGCGGTATGGTTCATTATCAGTATGCTTTTGATTCTAATTTTTCATATTATCCTTATTATGATAATGAGTTTCCATCTGTTGCGACCTCCTGGTTTGACCATCAAGTGGCGGATTTCACACTCTTAGCCGCGTAAATACCGAGAGATGACTAACAAGCTCAGGTATGTGAAGTTTGCTCATTTTTGGGTTATTCTTTTTGTACGTATTCCTTTTTGCAGGATACAAAATACAGATTCACTTCTCCACCTAATTACTATGAAGAGCAGTCCTACTTTCTGCCAGAGCCTCCACCTGAACCATCGCCACCACAAGCTAATGAAATGTCTTTGGAGGAGATCAAAATGAGTTTGGCGATGAACACTCTTCAATTCCAGAATTTTATACAACCGTATCTGCCTCGACAACTTCAAATTACAACATCTAATTTTGAAGGTAAGATTTCCTTGGAGGATATAATTCAATCTTTGGCCACTAACACTTTGA
>JANIJH010000224.1:15932234-15946229 GCA_024520975.1 Erythroxylum areolatum
TACACCATTCATCAACAACTCCCTACACACATTCAACCCCATTTTTCACTCCTAAGTATCATTAAACAAGGTTCATTTATCCAATTAATGCTTATACTTACTTGGAAATGCTTCAAATTCATCAAATTCTCCAAAACCCTAGCTTGGCTTTCTTCTCTTCTTCTCACACCCACAATGCTTCTTCTCTTCCTAGCAAGCCAACCATTTCTTCTTCTTCTAACTTAACCTCTTAATGATTGCAAAAGACCCTTATTCCCTTTCACTTATGCCTTATAACTTAAAGGTTTAAGTGATCTATCAAAATTACCCCTAATGCATTCTTACTACATTTATACTTTAATTCCATCAATTCAAACAATAATTCCTCGTAACATTGACATGCCAATTGCTCCAAAATAATTAATCTAAAAAGACCTCAAAATAAATTAAATCATGCTTAATAAAGTAAAATAATAAAAATTTTGGGGTCCAACATAATTCCTTATAAAACTATGGGTTAGCACTCATACTATTTAAGAGTTTACTAGTACTACATAGAATATGCATCACAATATAACAATACAATAACAAAGAAATGTTCATCTAGGAAATATCTATAATCTTGTCCGGATTGGCTCAAATGTCCTCCTCTGTCATTGTATAAACTCGTGCTTGAGCTCGCGAAGCAGGACGTTGCTGACCTGCTAGAGATGTACCATTGCCTACACCGGTCCTCTATGTGTATCCAAAAGACTAAGCACCTGCCCTGGCAGTCTCCCCTCTGTGTCTCACTGGCTGCAATGAGCTATCTCCTCCTTGAGTTGAAGTCCAAGCTAATTGTGGACAATCTCTCCTCATTTGCCTTGTCTCTCTAGACTGAAAACACTTTCTCAACTCTGTGCACTTTCCTAAATGTACCTTTTTGTAGTTTCTACACTGTTCAGACCAATATGATCGAGCTCGAAAAGCAGAGCTAGTAGTAGGGGCAGTACTTTGACCTTCTGGTCATGGTGATCGTAAATTGACAGCTGATGATGCAACACCTCCAGTACTACCCAGAGTTAAACTACCATAACTCCTCTTAAGCTACTGGCTGGAGGAACCTCCTCCCTTCCTTTTCTGATTCTTTTCCTCCCACTGTCTTCTGTGCTCTTTTACCAACTTCTCGACCTCTTGGCCAACTGTACCATCTCTTTGAACATGGTAGTGGGGGTAACCGTCATCCTCTCTTGGATCCCCAAATGCAATCTAATCTCAAACTAAACACATAGGTTCTCTTCATCTTCCACGTATTCAGGGACATAGGTGGTAAGCTCTCTCAACTCTGTTTCAAACTCATGCATCGACCTATTCCCCTATGTCAGTGTAAAGAAGGCAGCCTTCTTTTAATCTCGATCAAATTTGGTATAATATTGTTCTTTGAATTCATTGATAAAATCCATCTAAGTAATCTAATTACGGTATCGTCCCCAAACATTTTCCTACTAAACTCTAGCATCACCCTCCAGCAGTTGGACAACTACCTTCAGTTTCATCTCATCAGACAACCCTGTATCATGCAGTTTGTCTCATCTAAGTTTTGGCCTCGATAACGTCACCGTGCCCATCAAAAGTACCATACCCAAGATTTCTTGCCTTTTTGATATACCATATACCTTAAGATTTCAAGCATCAGATGTTGCCCTGGCGTAGGACTAGGTACCATTATTGGCTATTGTGGTGGCATCTGTGGCACTCTAGCCCCAGGCTACTACTGCGCAGTATACTGTACTCACCATGTCATCACCTGTTGCAGAGTCTCCTTTGGCACCGATGGTAAATTTGGTTGTGCTATCACTGGTGATGTTACAGGGTGAGGCTGCCTATAAGTTAAAGAGCTAGCAACTACTAGTTCTACGACTACTTTTACGCTATATTCCTCTGGCTCGGGTTGCATAGGTCCAACCTTGCGACGATTTCCCCTTCCTCGTCCAACCATGCTACCACCATAAAATTAGAGAAAAAGACACTGTTTAATAAAATAGATCGAACTAGGCCTAACTTATCCGATATCCCAAACATCCCAAGGAATGTCGATAAGTACTCTCACCGAGATCAAAATTATACGACTGTTAAGGATGTCAACTTAACGATCTGAGACTTAACTTCTTAACCAAAGACTTTCTACTCCCAGTCTCGACTCCTAAGGCTCATGAACTTTGTAAAAAGGAAAATAACACTTTTGAAAACGTAAAATTCGGGCTCTGATACCAATTTAATTGTCACGACCCGGTACCATATCAGACACTTGACAACCGTCACGTACCTGGGCTAAGGACGCTCACGATATCCTTAATCCGACTATGCAAGGCTAACTAAATATATATATGTATATATTTAAAAATATTTTGGCAACACAACGATTGTATTTTAAAAATCTCAAAACTTAATTAAACACTTGCAATTAGTTTTAAACACACTTCTATATTCACATTAAAATTCTACCACAACTTCTAGGCTTTTTAGTCCACTCAAAGCAATCTCAACAACAATACCAAAGGTTTATACATAAGGTCTTTTACAAACTACAAGATAGTCAGCAGTTAATTTATAAAATCATAAAGCATATTAATATAACCAACCTAATAAAAACAGTTCATGAGCCACTATGCAACAAAAGTACAAAATAGAGACTACCCATATGCCATAATGCCCCGATAATGTCAAAAGATCACATGATACACTCAGAGCTTCAAGCTTACCAAATTAACCTGTATGGTTGGAAAGTAAAAGGGTGAGTATACTATGTACTTAGTAAGCAGGAAAAATATATATTGCAAATAGAACTCGATATACACCAAGATAGTTTAGGTAACCTATAAAGTTAACATACATGACATAGAAATACATAGGCCTAGCCTATGACTCAATGTATACTGGTTAGGAACCACATAGGCCTAACCTAATAATCACTAACCCGATGAACATAGATTCTAGTTCTAGTACACAAAAGTAGAAAAACATCACATATATAAATCAAATCTCATTAGAAAACTAATCTCAGAATAAACCAAAACAATCATGTGTGTCACCACTAGTCGGTCAAACTAGTGTGCACCCCTACCAATTCTTGATGTTGGCTCGAATTTCAACTGCAATGAGCCTGAACTACAATCGACAAGAGCATCATGACTCTAGGTGATGACCTTGTTGGTATCCAGACGCTAGGTATGGAATCACCCATACGTCTTATAGAAAGGTGTTGATACGAGGACTCGACTTTTATGTACCAATATCAAGGGTACAGGGGTTGCTTAATTTGTTGTGCCTAGCACACGATTGACCAATTGTTACCTCACCAATCATAAAAATCATATGCAAATATTAAATAAAATAAATAAATAAGGTACCATGCCTTTATTTATTGGTCTAACCGATAAAATGGAACCTTATAATGGCTTTAAGCCAAAAGAGAACACATACATACAACTTACATGACTCAGTTATTCATATGTAGATTCAAAACATTATTTCATGCAATAAAAGTCATCTTTTGCACTTCAAGTGCAAAGTGTTATTCAAAACAATGTCACTTATTAAATACACAAGTATAGTAGCATCCATTTGAGATTCAATTCTAATATGTATTACCTAGGTTCAAAATTCACATACAAGTCATCATACATATCTTAGGATGTTCTAATCCCGTTTGAGGGATATGGTTTCCCTAACTCACCATAAAAGAAGGTGTACACTCCCTTGACTTCAACAATCCTCAATATGAGCTCCTTGATTCACAGCTTCTGAGCCTTTATACATGAAAATATACAATGTATTTACTACTCAAACATGTATCTCATATTTATACACCATCACATAAGTGTATAAATCACAATATCACTATCTTTAAGCTATAAGATTCGACCATTAAGCTTCTCACATGATTACTTCCCTTACTATTCACATTAACTTTTCTTTTGCATTTTCCAAGACATTTAATGCCTTTAATCCAACACTTACTCATTTCAAAATATAATTAAGCACTTTTTTTATCCAAACACATTAGGACATTACTCATCAATCTAAGAAAAAATTCAAGTTTACTTTAAGTAAACATGAAAGTCACTTTCCAATGCATGTCATTACGAATCCTTAAATCCTAAGCCAACTTCACTTAGACATTTTATCAAACACCTAATATGCATGAATTTCAAGTCATATTTTCAAGACTTTATCATAGTAATTCATGCTCTTATCTTGTTATATAATAAACACTTCCAAACAACAACACATTTCACCACTCCATTCAATCCAATTCCCTTCATTTAAGCCATATTCATCATAATTATACAACTTATTACATTACTCCATTCCTTCTCCCATCATTTTAACCAAGCCTTATCCAATATATATCTTCTTCATTTTTCATCATCAATTAACATTATACAAATACAATTAACACCATAGAATTCATTTAAATCTTCAATTTCAAAAGATATTCAAAAATTCACAAACTTTCACATAAAAGAGAACATTTCGATTTTGACTCAAAGCAATTTCTCCATGACTCATTTCATTCATCTAAACCATATTTCGTGCATATTCAAGCATGGAGAACATCATATCTTAACACCAAACTCAAAATCATAATGTAGGGAGAGATGAGACAAAATTTACCTAAACCTTCCTTTGGTGATATCTTAAAATCCTTTGAGAATTTCTCAAATCTAATGATAAATTTGAGTTCCTTGATCCTCCAAGAATTGAAAAATTACAATTAAGTCCTTTAACTTTTAACAATTGATAAATAAGCCCTTATGTACATCTATCTACTTTTTCAATTAAGCTTTCTAAGTAATCAATAAGTCTATAAATCATGTCTAATCACCTCTAAGGCATTAGAACACATCTAACTCTACCACCATGGTCATATCCATTCAATGGAAACAGTTTTACACCCTTAGAAGCTTATATGTAAAACATATCTAAGATTTCTTATACCAAGGAACTCTAAGTTCATTTAAGGGCATATAACATTATAAATCACTGACATATAATCCGAAAAGGATTTAAACACATCTTTGAACTCATATACAACCATGTATATGTCAATATACAGTAATATCTCCACGTGCTAAACAATATAAAGTACTTAGAGAGTCTAGCGTTACAATATCTCGTAGTTCAATTGTTTGCTTTGAACAATTAAAAAAAATGGTTGCTTTAACTCTTAGATCGAGCTTTCTTCTTGCAATCTACTTTCAAAATGTCCATTCTTTTGGTTACACAAATTCAATGTTATGACTACAAATAATATCTCTGCTGATGATCGAAAGGTGATTTTCTTAATGAGAACATATAGTAGCAAGCATTTGATGTTTATTATTGCGAATGAAAAATGGTAGACTTGTTCATGTTAACAATGATATTAAGTTTTCAGCTCAAAGATTAATTCTCTTTTCATCTCTTATGTGTTTTCAGCTTAATGGTGTAAATGCTATCCTGGACAATAGTTTAAATGACCAAAAGGACACCTTGCCAATGTAAACACAACAGAGAAGATCCCTTAACTTTTCCAGCAACAAGCCTCCTACTTCAATTTTTGACACCATGAACTACCCCATTCACATTAGATTACCTAACATAGCCGACTAAATCTTAAATTTTGGATTGATAAATTTTGACTGTTCTATCAATCCAAAATTAATGCTTCAGGGACCTGAACAAACAAGTAGGTTTCTGCACATTATATGAAATCCCCTTCTCTCGTTCCAAGCAATTAAATCATATTGTCGAAGAAAACAAAGAAAAAAAACCACATTGTCAAAAGTTATTCCACCGGTTAGCCTATATCTTTTATTTCCCATGTTTTCAATTGTTGTGTAAAGCAGAAGATTTCCAACATATCTACCCGTTTTTCTTTCCCTTGATATTACTTCATTTTTTTAAGAATGGGAAAGAAAGAAATATATCATCCACTCAATGAGAAAAATGAAGTTGTGCTAGAGCTTATAAGGAAAACAACTCATCTCTCACTGATGCAGGTGGGGGTCTTTTGTGTGTTTTCACTATTCATACTTATTTTTCTTTCATGGGTCAAGATTCAAGCTTTCTATGTTTCTGCTTCACCAATTTTCGTCGTAATTATGAATACTTCCTTTTTAATTTAAGTTCTTGATGTCAAGTTTTTCATTTACTGTCAGAATGTTCAATTTTAGGTAAAAGTCTGTAGTGTTTCTATTGTCTTTATCTTCAAGATTATATCAGTACTGGAGGGAATAACTATTGCCATTAATGTTATGTTCTACCTAATCACAGGAGATATTCTGTAATAACAATTATGTTGGACAATTTTTGAGAGCTAAAGGAGATAACGTGAAGAAGGCTACAAAGAGTTTAAGGGCTTGCATTTCTTGGAGAGACAACATAGTGATTGGTATTGTAACAACAACCTCCATTATCACATGATTACTACCACCAGATTTTAGAGAAAAGATTTTTCTTACCCTTTTTCAACTACTCATTTTTCCTTTTTATTCCATTAGCCATGATTTCAAAATAAAGAACAAATGTTAGCTTAGAATCTATCGATTGCTATATTTTTTGGTTACTTTTTGTGTTCTATTTCTTGTTTTGGAATACAGAAAATTTTATGGTAAATGAATATTCTGTTGAGCTTGCAGAAGGAGTTGCCTATGTAGTTGGTCATGATGAAGATTCAAGAACTGTTTTGGTTATTTTCAACTCCGCCATTTCCCTCTTATATCACTTTCTAAGTTTTTTTCAAATTGAAGGAAAAAAGGAAATAGTAAATAGGATTCCTTTTGTATATCTTCTCAAGATTCCAACTTTTCATTTTTTACATATATACTACTTCAAAGGCTTTACTATTCCTTTATTCCCATCGGTTACAGATTTTTTGCGTTAATATAGATTATCGCAAGTTCTATTCACAAAAGCTATAAGTGACTATATAAACTTTTAGATCCTACCTCCATTTCCATTTCTTTTTGCTTCTTAATTCATTATATCAAAGTTCTATCTTTCACATCATTTTTTACATAGATTCCCATGCTTCATCATGTTTACTTTAGAGGCATCCATTTCAACTATGTGAAGCATGACAAACAATTTGTACTCCTCTTCGATGCAAGATGTTCATTTCTTCCAAAATTTCATTAATAACTCATAAAAGTTTAGGGACATATAACACTTTTTGCTCCGGTAAAAATGCATGAACTCAAACTCAGAGCTCAGCTACATTCCCATGTAATGCCCGAACTGCCTGTTGATGTCACATCTTCATTGTTCCATTATTGGTTAGGCTCTTTATGTTATAGGGCATTACTAAGAATTGAACCTACACACAACACACACACACCCAATCTATTTTATACTATGCTAGAATTGGTCATTATCTTTTTTGCACGCTTTTAATTAATACTTGACAACCTTATAATTGGATTTAAATCGATAACTGTGTCTTGGTGTAGCACTGCCATCCCTTTGATTTGAGCCTTTGTTGATCACATCAACAACCAAGGATGGCTCATGCTCATCTTCAAGGTTTTCATTTGTTGTGTTGCAACGTTTTAACTCACTCAAACCATGGTACCTTACCTTGACCAACCCAACTGCTCTGAAATGCATGCCACCAGTAAGTCTACTTTAGGCTTAGCACAAATGTCCGCACTTAATGTGAGATTTATCTCTTTCGCATCATCAATTGCTAAAATGTCACAACGAAGCATCAATGGTTATGCAAGGCCCACCAACAAAACTTTGTTCCCCTCTATTCCTATGCCACACGTGTGACCGTGAGTGAGGTGCTTAAAATTAGTCAACTGTAGACCCCACGACCCTCTTTCTTTCAATCATCGACCATGTTTATGTTTTCCAAAAAGAACTGCACATCTAACAAGTCTCACAAGTTTTTCTTACCATTCCTAAAATTCTATAGAAGGCCCTACGACGAGATCCTTTACAGGTCAAAGATGTGTCCCCCACTTGGTGGTCTCATCTTTATCGTAGTTCCTCATCTCAAGTGACACCACATGTCAATATTGGTTCTAAGCTAAGAGTTAAGTTCGTTGGCACCTTTTGAAATTATGTATGGTTTTAATCTTTTGATTCATTTAGATGTTTTACCTTCATCTACTAATGAATGTACTAATTTTATTGGAAAGAGAAAGGTAGACTTTGTTAGGGATCCTAAGTGCTAGATAGTAAACAAAAAAGTGCCTACTACTTGTTTGTGAGACTAAATTTGTTAGTTTTAATTCTTGTTCAACTACAACTTGGGTACAAGATTGGGAAATATGCTTTTCTAAATGGAGGAGTCAAGATCAAGGTAGAGAAGTATATCAGTATTGACGTTGTATGTTCTAAAAGATTTTGAAGCAGAGAAATATAATGAAGAACACGTGAAATAATTGGAATATCAAAGACCACTTGGTTAGTCATCTAATTCTTTTCTTCTCAAATTATTTTAGGTTAAGATTGGTTGATGATGATAAATATTTTTGAATGCACACATATACACAAAATTGCACATAGACAAATACGTTTTTCTTATCCAATGCCAATGTAGTAAGTACTATTATAAGGAATCTTCATTCTCACTAAATTTGTAATATTCTATATTAGATATTTTAAAGCACAAACAAATAGTGTGGATTTCCATTGTTTCCTAGTTGCATTGGCCAGTTACGTTTGACTGTGCAGTTACTAGTGATATTGTTTTAAATATAGGCTTAAAGATGTTGGTAAGCTAGAAGCTTCTTGTTGGTTTTAACAATGTGAGAGAAGTGCTCAAATTCTTATTTTTCATTACTTCTTTAATTATTTTGCATGCCATTAAATTAAGGGCAAAACTGATTACTAGAAGACGAGAGCTCCCAAATTCATCACTGATTAAGTTGCGACTTTAACCATTTTCTTCTTTCTCCTAATTGCGATCCAAAATTAAAGAGAAATAATGTTTGGAGGTCGATAGTTTCTGTCAAAGAAAGTATTGGATGACCATCTCATTTAATTAATAAACACAATAACACTAAGAACGTACATCATTTTGTCCAAGCAAACAAGCACCAAGTGACCATAGTCCCGTAATGATTATTCCCACCCTTTAAATAGAAAGAAAGAAACATAAAGGAGCAGTTGTTCCTTCTTTCATCCTTTCCTTTTTTTATTCTTCTCTATCTCCTCTTGATCTACTTCATTAAGATGCTAAAATCGTTATCTCTGTGACAAAATTTTAATTTTGCAATCTCACTTTAAAACATTCATAGGCATGGCCACGTTAATACTTGGGGTACGATAAAGAAAGTGACTAACCTGTGCTGCTTAAACATGATACTACGTCTACCTGATAGCACAAAAAATAAAATATATATCGAACTCAATGCATATAAATTTGGTCCTTTAATCGATATAAAAAATTCATATTTTTTAAATTAATATATATTTATTAAATAGTTTATTAATATTGTATAATTTATTATTTATTATAAGTGTTATGGAGAAATGGATGGTGAACTTGGGAAGAACAAATGGAACTGGCACGTTTAAGAAACTCAAGATAAAAATGCACCGCAACAGAGAGAGAATAAAGATAGATATGTAAAAGCCACATCCCCGTCTCTTGATACCAATTATGAGCCCCACTTAATAAGTCAATAAATACATTAAAAAAGAACCAGCAAGTCGAATTTAACTGATAGATATTTATTAAACGTGGGACCTTGATGGACATGTGTTTAAAAAAGAACCAGCAACTCGAATTTATCTGATAGGTATTTATTAAAGGTGAGGCCTTGATGGACATAAAGAAAGATGCTCAGCATTAGGAAAAGAAACTAGATATCGTGTGCCAAAGAAAACAGTAAAAAGAAAATGATTAATAGTGGGTCTTTGATAACAAATAAAACAGAAATTTATTGGTCATACGCTATAATGTAAAATTGCCGTATATACAAGACTAGTAAGTGACATGATTAGAGTAGTTTGATTTTAAATGATATGACATGATCAGTTTTTTATTATTTTCCAGTCAATTAAGAAGTAGGTTTGCATCGTCCAGTCTTTTGTTCTCTACCCATACAGATATTCACTTGTGAATATATTTAAACATGTGGTCGAGCTCCAAACTATATATATTGAATTCATCAGATCCTCCATGTTTATGTAAACAAGAGTTTTGAGCTTCATTTATCTAGCATTCCTAAGTTCTTGGCTTTTGCTTCGTAATGTATCTGCAAAGTAATTCCATTTTTTATCAATTTAGTAATATATCCATCCTCTGTTAATCCTTCCTTCATTATTCTTATCATGTTGTGTAAAAGATATGAACAACCTGTTTTACATTTTTTTCTTAACTTTATAATAATAAATGTAAATTTTTTTATTTGGACTTTTAAGCATATCTTCAGCTTCCCTCCTAATGAATTATTAGAACAATCCTATCCTTAACAAATCTTAAAATTGACGAATTAGGGAATAAAATCCTTTGGAATGTGGGATATAAGTAAATGAATAATGGAGAAAATGCAAACATATTTTTCCCTTGTTAGTGGTTTCTAACTTTTGACTTAGTTTATGTCTTTTTTCAAATTGCTTTTTTTTAATAGATGTTGTTGTCTAGCCTTGCATTTGCTTTGCATTGTTAATGTATGTTTTACCTTTCTCTGATAAAATACTATGTCAAGTTTTACTCTATTTGTTTGGTGCTTCGATATTTTGGGATGAAGTTTTGGTATGCTAATTTTTTCGATAGTTTTTCTAAATATCTTTAAGCACGTTCAACCCATGCATATGAATGCTTTTTATTTTTTTACTAGATAAGCTATTTTCTTATCATATATTTGGGTGGTATCTGCGTCTACTTTCTAATAAATCAAAATTTCTAGCTAATTTTACTACTATTATTAATTTGTCAATTCACACTAGAAAATATGATAGAAGAAACTTACCAATACTAAAGTTATTAGGCAGAAGCTAAGAATAGAAAAGAGGAGATAACTTAAATACGACTTTATATTTGCTAGATCTATATAATTTATATAATATATAAACAAGTGAGAAGTTTTCAAGGAAATGATTCTTAATTTTTAATTAATAATTTCTAGATAATGTTAATACTGTAATAGTTTATTAGATTTTAAAATTTTCAATTAGTGTGGAACCTACCTTGTAGACATGCAACATCAATTTCAAGTTATTAAAATTTGAAAAACCCAAACTTTTGCAATAGTTCTTCATCGTCATAGAGCACTGGTCATCAAACATGCAACATACGACTTGAATCACACTATCACATTATCTAGTAGACAAAATCTTTAAAATTATTTCAATAACATTTTTGAATTAATCGTAAACTTTGAATATGGTTACATATATAATATACAAGTATTTATTAATTTTACTACAATGACTAAATACCAAATATATAAAATTATTTCTAAAATACTAATCTATATTCAATTTAAAATAAATATATTTGTTTTTATTCATTCAATATGATCATAATACATTTTTTCAAGCCTAAAATCTATTTAGACAATATTATATATGCATATATTTATTTTTAAGAACCTTAAAAAGTTATCGTGCAAAATTTTTTTAAATTTAGACTGATGCGTGATACATTATGAAATCATCTATTATTTTTATTAAAAATTAAAATATTTTCAAAATTTAAATTAACATATGATGTCTTTTAAATATAGATGAAATTAGCCATATTTAGTAGATATATGACTTTATAATAAAGCTATTACAAACAATTCTCAAAATGTATTTATTTTAAAAATGATTTTAAGTTTAGATGTCAAATGAAGCTTTTCTATAACAATTAAAATGTCATATAAAAGTCAGGAAATTAATATCTACTTATAAAAAGTGAAAAATTTTGTTTTTTATTTAAAAAGTTTAAAATTTAAATTATTTTTATGCTTTTATATCATATTTATAATTTGATAATTATTTAATAATTTAATTATATTATTGTCAAAAATTAATTATAAATAATTACTTTCAATGACTTCTTAAATTGTATCATGAGAGACTTTGATAAATTAAAGTAATATAAACTTATCAAAGGCATTGTATATATGATATTTTTTGTTTCAAAATTATTAGTTTCTTGTGAACTAAAAATTTATATTCATTCCAATAACTAATTTGCGTAAATTTACATTATATATTAAAATTTTCCAACATAGTATAAAATTATTTTAACCTAAATTATCATTGACTACTTAAATTTATTTGCAAAATATAATTATTTAATATAGAATTAAATTGTACACATATATAAAAAAATTTATTATATAATTATACAATGAAGAACAACAATAACATGTTGATAATTTTATCTTATTATATTAATTAATGGCTTTATTTTTTCTTTATTTTCTGCAAGATCTTTTTAGTGTGTATAGTCGTTGCTTGTTTTTCCCTTCATTCTAGGTTTATCTACTTTCAAAGATAGATATAAATGCTAAGAGGCGCAAAAAGTATGTTGAAATGCTAGAAAATTAAAAATGTGACCTTCTACAACGGCACCAAGAAGCTTATGCTACAAAGAAGAGTAATGCTACTCTATCATTTTTTGGTCACAAAAATAAGAGGTCTAAAACTGATATGTCCAAAATGACAGATAATTTTGATCAACCTGAGTTGTCTATAGAAGAACATTGATGTCAACTAGTTCATGATCAACCTGTTTATTAAACCATTGATAGCATTAATAATTGTTGGCCCTCGAATTTTTTTCTTTTCTTGACGAATAAGAATGATTTAAGTAAATTTTGAAGTTTTGATGGATTAAATCTTTTGAGTTAATTGTTATGTCAAAGTTAGTAGGATTTATTGAATAGGTAAGTAGAATTAAAGTGTTAAGGTTATAAGAATATTTAAGGGTATTTTTGGCAAGATACTTAAGGATAAAGAACATAAGGCATATAAGGAAGGGTAAAATAGAATTGCACACTCATTAAGGGTAGGTTTGGAAGAGGAAAATGTGGTCTTACATTTAAGAGAAGGAGAAAACGTGAAATGGGAGAGAAGAAGAGAAATAAGAAAAAGAAAGAAGAGAGATTTTGGTGATTGAGAGACAAGAAGATAAAACAAGTTAGGGTTTCAATTTTCTTAGCCTTCAAGAGAGATTTTGAGGTTGTTCAAGAAGAGAAAAAGGTAGAGAAAGAAAAGAGCTTCTATTTGAGCTAAATATCTCTTCATTTGGTGAAGAATCAAGAAAATCAAGAAAGACAAAAGAAGCAAAAGTAGAGACATTTTGAGCAAGCCTATAAGCAAGGAAATCAAGGTGGGTACATGTTTATAATAGAGTAAATAAGCCACTACATGTTTTCATTAAATCAAGAAAGTTTAATGATTTCAATTACATCATAAGTGTTGCATCTATCGCTTCTTGAATGAATTAAAAATCTGTTATATGTTTGATATATGAATTGTGTTGATATGTGAAAAGATTTTAGAAATGAATTTTTGTGAAAAGATTCATGTTTATGAAATCAGGTTTTCGGAAATGATTTTTGAAATATCTCATGTCTATGAAAAGTCAAGATTCAAAAAAGTGCCATTTTGGGCAATATGTTTACAAGATGTGAATTACATGTTATGTGAGTTTGTGGTGGTCCCCTAAGTTAAGTCACGTGCACATTGACCAAGTAATGGAGCTCCTTTATGGACTCCCATAAGTTCATGGCTACACAAAACCATTATGTGAGATTGCGTTAGTACGTTCTGTTCACGGTTACATAGGACCTTTGGGAAAATATGTAGTACATTCTGTTTTGGATCCACCCAAACCATTCTGATTTGCTTATGTGCTTACGATATGTGAACAAGTTTGATGCATTCATGTTTTGTAGTTTGAGGATTTGATTATATGATAAGAATTTGAGAAACATGTGTTTTATGAACTCAAAGAAAATTTTTCTACAATAAGTAAATGTTTTCAAGGGTTTTTGCTTTTTTTTTTCATTATAAACTATTACCCACAAGCTTTCAAGTTCA
>JANIJH010000224.1:15960679-15981336 GCA_024520975.1 Erythroxylum areolatum
ATTCCAGTCGACTACAAACATTACCAGTCGACTGAAAATTATCATATCTGAAGAGTGGGGTTCATTCCAGTCGACTATAGAGAGTTCCAGTCGACTATAAAGAGTTCCAGTCGACTACAAATCATGTCAGTCGACTAAGAGCGGAGATTATTTTTCGTAAGTTCCAGTCGACTACAAATGTTTCCAGTCGACTACAATCAGGAAAGATACTTGTTCCAGTCGACTATTTCTGGTTCCAGTCGACTAGCCTAAGTCGACCAGTCGACTAGCACATGTTCCAATCGACTAGCAGCTATTCTGACGAAATCATTCTCAACGTTAATAAAAGATCTTCAACGGCTACAAGAGTATTTCTAACGTCTATATTGATCCAGAAGTCTGCAAATAAATAGAAGAACGTTCAAGAGATCAATTACGGAAGCCATAGCAAAGCATACTAATTTTAGATCATCATTTTATAGCTCTCAAATTGTATATTGCTCATTCAATTCTATCAAGCTGATTAGAGCCTTGTCAATTCTTTATTTCAATCATTGTTATTTATGAGTGGAGTGATTAGAGGAAGAATCACTGGTGTGGTTAGATTTGTGCCGGAAATCAAATCGGAGTGTAAGGTTTGCTTGAGCCGGAATTCAAGTGGTTGTAAAAGTTCGCACTAAACTAAAAAGTGTACAATATAGTGGTTTACCAAATGCTAAGTGGGAGCTTAGGTAGAAGACGTAGGTCTTAGCACCGAACCTCTATAAAAACAGTGTTTGCTTTCTTCCCTACTCTTTTTCATTTGTTTAATTTGATTGTTTATTGTGTAACATCGATCCTTCCTGGTGGTAGGACTTTACACTCAAGATTTAAGATCCCATTTGATTTTTTGAAGAAGAAAGTTTGTCAGTTAAGTAAGTAGAGCAGTATTGCAAAACTGATATTTGAATCCAGTCTCATCTTATAGGAAGAGGCTTCAATGGCAAAACGAGAAGTCATTAAAGCATTTAATGATTTATTGTAAGATATCATAGAGTCCAATAAGCCCTTTGGTGGAAAGATTGTTATTTTCGGCAGTGATTTTCATTAAACCTTACTCGTTATAAACCAGGCCACAAAAGAAGAGCTAATTGGTTTAAGTCTTGTAAATTCACATCTCTAGCCACACATACGGAAATTATCTTTAACAATAAATATGAGAGCTTTATCAAATACAGCTTTTTACAATTTCTTATTAAAGGTAGGAGAAGATATATAACCTGTTGACGAGCAAGATCATATATGCTTACTCGAACAGTTGGTTATTCCTTATCATAAGAAGGATGAATCTCTCAATAGGTTATACTTTTTATATCTTATCGTTTAGTGTCCATTTTATTATTTGTCTAAATTTTTTAAACGTCTTTCTAATGCATTGTTGACTTTACCAGGTTAGTTGAAAACGTCTTCCTTGACTTAAGCATATATTGATTTGATCCATATAAGATGACAAATAGATGAATACTCTATCCAATAAACAGTTGTGTTGATGAAATTAATGACATGATGATCAATAAATTTCCTAGAAATCTACATTCATCTGTAAGTTTTGATAAAACAGTTGACCAAAGAAATTAAGTAGATTATGAGGATTGTCTCAATTCTCTGAATCGTAAAGGTCAACCTCCTCATCGATTATTGCTGAAAGAAGGTTGTCCAATCATGCTTCTAAGAAATTTGAATCCAACAGAGAGTTTGTGCAATGACACAAGATTGATATGTAGACAATTAAAAGAGCACACAATTTTTACAGAGATTTTTTTTAGACCTCATAAAGGAAAAAAAAGTTTTCATACCTAAGATTCCTCTACAGTCTACAGAAAATGAAAAGAATGGGATTCCTTTTGTAAGAACACAATTCCCTATTCATTTATGTTTCGCGATGACCATAAATAAGTCTCGGGGTTAAACGCTTGATTATATAGGAATTTATCTTCGTTAACCCGTATTTTCACATGGACAATTGTATGTTGCTTTGTCAAGAGCTAGAACTCCTAAATCGGTTAAAATTCTAATTATTCTAGGCACTTTTGAGTCTTAAAAAATTGATTATAAAATAAGGAATATTGTATTCCATGAAATTTTCCAGTTGTCTAAATTATAACATATAAAATAAGCAAAAGGTAAATTGATTGTTTTGTTCAAGTGTATTTAGTTTCATTCTATTTATAAAATGATTTTTTAATATATAAATATTTTCTTAACCTTTTTTTAGGATGGAGAAATGTTTATTGATCAAGGATATTTTACTTGGTGCTGAGGGGTGGTCATGCAAAGTAACCATCTAAGAACAACAAAAAATTGCTACATCACGTAACAAGTCGTCCAAAAGGCAAAAGTTTATCTTTTTTGATTCAGAGGTATAACAATTATACTTTCTTCATTCAACATCTTCCTTTTTGCACTAACTTTAGACAATAATAGTTAACATGACCATCAAATTAGAATGTCTATTAACCTCTTTACAGTACTACTAAATTCATGAAATATTTGAGCTTTTTTGGTGTTTATGCCCTTTTTCTATAAAATTTCTTTACCATTTTTAATTTAAAATTTTAGTATTTTAATGTGTCAGAATTTGAATTTTTTACTTTTCCCTATCGAATAATTTAGCTTTTCTTGGATTATGTTTTTTTCAACAGAGATCACACGTTGAAGCTATCATATTTAATAATGATATTCAAAGGATGGGCCTCATTTTGTAGCTTTATAAAAAATATATAATTTCTAATGCCTTTTTCAAGTTAATTCCACCTCAGTTCCAAGTTGAAGACTTGAATATTTAATGGATCATAAACTCTAAACACACTTCAAAATAACTAAATATATACCTTTCGTTTAAGATTCATTGTTACTAACATTTTACATCTCATCCTTCAAACTACTTCATAAAGTTTAAATTTTATAATTTGAGCTTTAATCCATATATGTCTATTCAACTTTTTCCTGATACTTCTACTAGTTTTTATATAACTATATTTTAATATACATCAATTCATCTTTGTGATCTCCTTTTTGTCTTATAAGTTCCTATGCATAACTTGTATTACTATCTATCACTTATTGTAGTTATTATGTTTTCTTCCATGAACATCTATCCTTCGTAAACTACATATTGCATTAGTTGGCCTGTGAAAAACAATTCACTCATTCACTATCAATAGATTGCCACGTCTACTGTTATTTAATATTAACTATTTTGAAACAGTTTTAAGTACACTAAAATCTTTTTTGTTATTATTTATCGTTCAGCATTCTTATAAACAAGGTGATCTTCACTTATATACTATGTCACTAATATACTTTGATTTTTTATTTTCAGAAGATATTCTTGTTTCTTCTTCAAGAGTTAGATAGTGTCTTGACAAAAGATTCAAAGAAACTTAACTAGAACCAACACTAACATCAAATGTTCCTGTTGATGATCATAACAAAAAGCCTAGATTGTTATGAACATTTTTCATAATATCTAAGACAACATAAGCATGTAACTTTTGTTAAAGATTAATTAATGCTACCACTTCATAAGGCATTAACTCTTCTTGATATTATACTTCTATATAAACTATGACTTGTTCTTTTCTTTTTAAATGGTCTTGCTATTGTTGATATTATATTTTTATACTACTGCCTTAGCAGATTATCTTTTCTACCTTTTCATTTAATTGGTTGTTAAAATTTGTTATCAATCTTGACAATTTTTAACTTTATCAGTTTGCATTTAATAAATTTTTAAAATAGTTTTGAATTGTCAAGTTTAGATGGAAAAGTAGCGATGTGACTTAATATTTAACTTATTAATTATACTTTGTTGGTAACTAATTCTAATCAAGGAGGGTTTTAAAATTCTAATTTGAAATCTGATCCAATACTAGATGTGCATTTTGCTGGTAATTATTTTGAAAATTGTATCATTTCAACTGACTCTTTAATAGTTGAATCTTTTGTTAGAACTCCTAGATGAAGAAAGCCCAAAAGCTCTAATGTGAGAAAGGTTAGTTGTATCATTTTTCCTTTTGTTCGGTTTCATTTCATTTATCCTTCGAATGCTGTCACTTAAATCCCTTAACTTTCAGTTCCTCATCAAATATTACTTAGGTTTTGTTAATGGAAAACTATACAATCATTTCTACGATCATGCTATGTTGAATATAATTTCTTCTTATTTACTATCTACTATTCATTTCACTATTCTCAGTAAAGAAAATATGCTTCAATTTAGCTGGTTATATGAGAAAGAAGCCTTTGTATTGCTTCCTTGCAAGATATTTTCTGTTAATTTTCAAAAGGTATATAATTGATCTAAATTCCATCTTTTGTATGTACTTTTAACCAATTGATGATGCCATAACTTTATTTTGACTTCATAGACTAAAGGGGCAGTTGAAAGCCTGAGTAGGGAGGTACTTACCATACAAGCAAAGGAAGACAAAGCACCTGCAAATTTACTTATTGAAAAATACTACAAAACAAAAAAACCATTAAAACTCGCTATAAGAAAATTATAGAACATCTAGGTATAAGTTGTACATGCATTTAAATGCTTGAGGAAAATTACTTCATTGTTCAGGCTACTTTATCAACATTTTCAAGTAACTTTTAAGAAATGTCTTCGCTAAAATGAACATGCATGTTGGTGGATTGAATTCTTCATAAATTTCTTTAGAAAACTAACAATAATTCAGTGGATATCGTTCCTATATTTCCCATAACAAAGGAATGAGCAGGCTATTTGAAATGGACAAGGATCTAGTTTTTGCTGTGGAATTTTCTGCAACTTGTAATAAATGTGTGGTTTCCTATGATTTTGTCTGTAAAATACAAATAGAGAAGGAAGAGGAAGAGTGAGAGAAAGAGAGTGAGAGAAGGAGAGTGAGAGAGAGATTTTTAGAATTAAAACTTTTCACCATATCTAAGATAACCTAAACATGTAACTTTTGCTAATGATTAATTAATCCTACTACCTCATAAGGTAAATTACAAACTTATAAATAACTTATTAACCTTTTTTTTTTTGTATCTTTCTCTAATGGTTTGCCTTTGCCTTTTTCCTCCTGCTTTTTTTACTATTTATCTTACACCTTTACTTAAATATACTTCCACATATGTCTAACATACTACAAACATATAAGAAACAACCTATAGATATTATCCAAGCAAATTCTATATAGCACATTTTAGTTCAGCGGGGCATTATTGTTTTGAAGATCTCACTGTGCATTTGCACAGTGACCACTTGCTAGTTAGTTTCTACTTGATATTGTAAAGGTTAGTTTTGATTTTCAGGTAAAAAATATTTTGGTCCTCTTAGGGTGTTCTTGTACTTTATTTTTCCTTTTTAGTTAATTTTTAATTGATTCTTCTTCTTTGGGCTTCATTGATTTTAACCATGCTTAGAGATTTGTTACTCTTTTTTTTTTTAATTTAAGCATATCAAAAGAGTCTTCTCATAAGATAATTCCAATACTGGTGATCGAATCTTCATTGGAGCCTCAACCTATCCACACACACACTACTAAAAGTTACTCCATTCTTGTTCACTCACACATGCATCGCATGTGTTAGAGACACTCTACTGATACTATGTCGATGCCTTGGATTAGTCATTCATCCAATCGCAATGTACCACGTCCTCCATTCCTCTTTTAGTTGACCCATCTGAATTGAACCAGTTTACAAAGGTTTGCCTGTTCAGTCTAATCCTCTTTTGATCAATTTTCTTACAACTCATAATAGTTTTCAAGATTTTTAGCCTTCCTAAATTCATTTTTTAGGCTTTTTTTTCCAAAATTTATCTTTGTGTCTTTGTTTTAGGTTTGATACCTTACTTGTGTCACAAACACAAGTGGGTGAAGTCCTTTAGTTAAAGGATCGGCTTACAGCTCCTCAATCTTTAAATATTGCAAACCTTAATGATACCTTTTCGTATCAACACCTTTATGACCAAATAATTGATCTTTAAATTTGCTAGACATATGGAATCAGTTCGAATAGTGACTTAGTTTACTATACTAAGTAGTTCTGAGCAAAATAGTGTGTTACTGAAAGACATGACTATACCCTAAAGTACTTGAAGAAGTCAATGCAAAACAGGATCAATCTACCTTTTAAAGTTTATACAATTTTATATTTTTATTTTTATTTTTATGAATGATTTGAATAATTCTTACTGTGTAACCCATCATATTATTATTATTATTATTATTATTATTATTATTATTATTATTATTATTATTATTATTATTATTGTATTTTAATTTAGTTTTATAATACTTGTCGACTTAGTATCTAGTTAGAATTTCATTATTTTAACTGTGTTAAAGATGTTTGGGATTTTTAACGAACATGTTATGTAGTTTCAAATGAAGTTCATTAATTTCAATTTTACTATTGCCTTCATCATATGCATCAACAACTTGACCAAAACATTCATAGTTATATTTTTTAGTTGCAAAAATTTATGAGATCAACTGTCAGCCTATGATCTAATTTGACCTAATCTGATACAACTTTTGCAAAAATTTTTGTTATCTTTCATGATCATCAACATGCATGGCGTTTACTTATGACTCTTTATACTAAGTTTGAGTTAGTTCGTGCTTCTCTTCTTTACTACACTCTGCTACCTAAACTTTACCTAGTTATTTGAGAGGTACTTTATGAGGAAACTCAATTTAATACTCTTCGTGCTAAGTGATGTCTGTCTTATACAAATGTGGTTCTTACTGCTCTTTTTACTACTTTAGCCAACTCTATTTCTTCTAATGAATTTTTTTTAATATTACAAAAAATTTGGGTACTATATTTTTGCTTGTCCTTATTTTAAGAGGTAATATGTTCAAATCTCATAATAAGCCTTATCCCTGAATACTTCTGCGAATAATGCTGCCATTGAGGATTCTACTTTTGAGGACACTTCTTATTTTTTTCTTGAAATAAATTCAAGCTATTCTTCAATAAATACAACCTAATTCTAGTTATCCTATTTCCCTTATCTTATTTGTCACTTTACGTAAACCTAGTTTTTGGAGCTCTTTGATTATGTCTTTTGTAGTTATATGACCTCTAATTCAAAGCTATTTAGTTTTATTTTTACTCTTTTTCTTACACCACTTGTCCACACTGCTGATAATTCTATTTTCCACATTTAATATGTAGGCAATATTTGGGAATCTCACTTATCCTTATCCATTGCCTTTGATATGCCTAAACCATGTTTTAATTTTATTTCTGTTGGTAAGTTAGTTGAACATGGTGTTAATGTAAGTCTTTCAAGTCATGGTTGTAATGTACAAGATTCATAGACAAACAAGGTTCTTAGGAACAAGGCATAAGGTTGACTGTTTATTTGAACTTATTTCTCACTAGTTTCCATCCATAGCTATTATTTTTGTCACCTCTTCCAATATTTGACACCTGCTTTTTGGTTATGTTTCCTCTCTAGACTAGGACCTTTTATTTTTAGTGGATGTTTAGGACATGTTCGAAATGATTATCTTGATTATGTTTTATGTAAACTTTCAAAATATCATGCTTTGCCATTTAATATGGTGACTTTATTTCTTCTATACCATTTAATCTTTATTCATTATGATTTTTGGGGTCGTACTCTTAATATTTCGATTAGTAGTTCTTGATAGTTTATTATTTTTATTGATGATTATTCTCGACATACTTGAATTCATCTTATGAAAAATCATTTTGAGTTACCTCCAATTTATATTCAATTTGCTAATATGATTAAAACTTACTTTTTTTTCCTACAACATCAAAAATTTTCATATAATTAATGCTTCAAAATATTGAGACACTACCCTTCATCAATTTTTTGCTACTCATGGTACTATTGTACAATGTTCCTATTTTGGAACCTCTCAACAAAATATTCGTGTAAAACATAAATACATGCATATTTAAGACACTATTCAATCTCTCCTTATGTCATCTTCTTATCCCGAATCTTTTTAAGGTGAGGTGGCTCTTACAATAATTTACATAATTAAACTTATCCCTTTTATTGTCGTTAATAATATTTTCCCTATGAATGTCTTTAATGATTATCATTGTCTCCAAGGTTTTAAATATACTAGTTTTGTCTTTTTTTAGTCACAGGAATATGCCAAATTAAAACCTATAAGGGTTATTAGTGTTGGGATCCTCTTTCTTAACGTTTTCAATTTTCCTACCATATAATTTTTTAGGAACATGTGATGTTTTCTTTATTATTCACTTTTGGAATCACTTCATCTTATATCTTCCTTATTAACTCAATGAATTTTGCTTTTATTTCTCTTAATGCACCTTACATTATCATAAGGCTAGTATGGCAAAAAGCAATGGAAGAACTTAATGCACTCACTTCTAATTATACGTGGGATTTAGTTGATTTACCTATGGAAAAATCTATGGTTGGATGTAAATAGGTCTATAAAATCACGATCTTGATTGTTGGTTCAGTAGAACAATATAAGGCTCAATATGTAGCTAAAGGTTTCACTTAAGAATATGAGATTGATTATGAGGAAAATTTTGCTACTATAGCCTGTATCACTTATAATCGTGCTCTCATTACCATTATTGTTGTTAAGCATTATACTTTATTTCATATGGATGTCAAGAATGCCTTCTTAAATAGAGATCTCACTGAAAGGTTTATATGCAAATTATTCCTAACTATAATCTTGATCCAGATAGAGTTTGTCTTCTTTCAGAACCTTTGTTTGGACTTAAACAAGCTCCTTGTACTTGGTTTCCTAAATTTAGTTCTACTATCTATCAATTTGGTTTCTAGTCCAATCCTCACACTTACGTATTATTTCTTTATAATACAATCCACTATATTATTATATTGTTATTAGATGTTGATGAAATGATCATTACTAGTGATGAGACACAGGGTACTCAATGATCTTAAGTACTTTTTTAGCCACCAATTTGAGATGAAAGATCTTAATATTTTGAGCAATTTCTTGTGTGTTACTTCTGATTTTATAAGATATTATTTATCTCAGGTCAAGTATGTTGTTAACCTTATCTCTCTTGCAAGTCTTATTAATAATAAAATTGTTAATGCTTATATTAAATCTATGTTCATTTTTGTACTTCTAATAGCTCTTCTCTTCCCGACTTTATTTTGTATCATCAGCTTATTGATAGTTTATCTTATCGTTACTTGTCCTAACATTGCTTACGTTGTTCATATTATTAGTTAGTTAGTTTATGATAGCTTATCGCACCACTCATTGTATGCTTATTTTTTGTATATTCTTGGTTACATCAAAGGTATCCTATTTTATATTCTTCATTACTCTAATTCACTTTTCTCTTTAGCTGTGAGGTTTTTCAAATGTTGATTGGGTTGGTGATCTTATAGACCATCAGTATACTACTAGTTAATTCTTCTTACTTGGTGATTCATTTATCTATTGATATAGTAAGAAGCAAGTAGTTTTCTCTCATTCTAGTACTGAAATTGAATATCAAACTTTTGTTAATTCTACTTATGAGCTTCTATGGCTTTGCTGATTACTTCAAAGTATGAACATTCCGTCTCCATCTGCTATTCATCTTCATTGTAATAATTGAAGCGTTAAGATTGCTCATAATCATGTCTTTCATGAATGCACAAATACATTGAGATTGATTGTCGCTTTGTGCATCATCATTTTCATTATAATATGATCGATCTTATTTATGTCTGTTTTGAAGATTAGATTGTTGATATATTTATCACTATGCTTCTCAATTTCGCAATCTTGTTTACAAACTTAAGTTGTCAATTCACTATCACCTTAATTTAGAGGGGAGATGATGGCCCTGTTTGACAGAATCAGCTGATTTGACCAGCTGATTATATTAGCTATTTGTCATTTGATGTTTGGTAAAATTAGATATTTAGTATTAACTGTTTATGTGTAAAATGACTTATAAGAACATGACTTTAAAAAAATTATAAGGGTATGAATATTATATGTCTTAGTATTTCGTTGAATATTTTTATAGGAATTTAGATTTTAGATATTTAATTCTACAAAAATTAAGTTTATAACTCTAATAAAAAAATATAGAATATATAATAACAACAATAACAACAACAACAACAACAACAATAATAATAACAATAACAATAACAATAATAATAAAAATAATAATCTAATGTTAAATTTTCTATTAATATGAATAATGTATCAAGCTACATCATATTAATATTTTTTCATATAATATGTATGAATTTTATTATTTAATAAATTAAAAATGACTTATAAGGATGTGACTTAAAAAAATTTATAAGGTCACGATTAAATATTTAATTTTACAAAACTTAAAATTTTGACAATAATAAAAATAGAACAAAAATTAAATTTTACAAAAAATTTACAAATGTTTCTAACCTATAACTGCATAAAGGGTAAATTTGACTTTTAATACTTAAAAGTTTAGCTTATTTATATATTTAATTTTACAAAACTTAAAATTTTGACAATAATAAAAATAAAGCAAAAATTAAATTTTACAAAAAATTTACAAATGTTTCTAACCTATAATTGCATAAAGGGTAAATTTGACTTTTAATATTTAAAAGTTTAGCTGATTTTCATCGATAGCTGTTTATGTTAAATAAGCTATTGAAAATCTACCCACCAAATATCTTTTATAGCTGTTTGAAAAGTCAAACAACTTATGACTACCAAACGAGCCCGATAATATATATTGTAATCAATGTAAATAGTGTCTAGTAAACTCATATCTTATATTTAGGCACTTATTAGGTTCTTACTTATATAAGTTCCTTTCTTATTACTCTAATACTTTTATGTATAAATAAGTGTATCTTTTTCATTATAAGATACAACAATGTATAAAATAATTCATTCCCTATTAGTTTCTACTATATATATATATATATATACACACACACATTGTGAAGAATATATGACAATTATTTATGAATCGGAAATAATAAATAGTTTATTGTTAGAAATTTACAGCATCCACCACTTCTTCTAGCTCAATTCCCATGCCTGCATTAAAGAAGTTGTTAAAGGACAAGATAGATTGACTTTGGTTTAAGAATGAACCAACCATCGTGAAGTAAGAATAAAAGTTGATTATTAGTTACCTGTATCCTGCTGTCTGAGGTTCCGATGACAAGTACTTCTTCTGTGGGGTCAAGTGCCATGCAGAGAACCTTAGCATTTGTAGCAGTTTGGAGGACTTCTATCTTGGTCTGCTTCTTTCGGTCCCAAATCTCAACAATGCCTCCTTTGGACCCCAAGTATATTAGGTCTGCACTAATTGCCATTGTCCTCACTTCCGATGTTGTGGACAGTGTGCCTACCAAATCAAAGTTTTCACAACTCCATATCTGTCATCAAAGTTTGGATGCTAAGTTAGTGACTCATTAAAAACCACGCAGAAAATAGGCACTAGGATAGGAGGACATACCTTCACCACTGATCCATCTACTGAAGAACTGGCCGAATGTATCTGCCCGTCACGAATTTGCAGAGCATTTACGGAATTTGCTTTTCCTAGTAATTTCCTGGATCCACTTTGAATAATGGCTACTGTTCCAGTTGCCAGGTCTATTTCCTGAATAACAGATTGCTTTATATAAACTCAAGTTGCTGAATGTAGATAAAACATGCTGCTTCAGTTGCAATACCTGAATGCTACTGTCGTGGCATCCACAGTATAGTTTTCCTTGTACAAGACACAAGCATTTTACGTACTTGCCTTGATTTACCAATTTGGATCCTCCGTTCCAGGAGTGAACCTGACAGGTAATAAACGCCAATCATTAGTTACACATGTGAACACGAAATGCACTGTATTTTTGACCCCTAATATAGAAACAGAAAAGGAGGTTTATATGATACCTTGACACCGGCTCCTTGTGGAATAAAACATGACATGCTATTGGCAACAACTAGATTATGAACTGGATCCTTCATGTCATGCACTTGTACGCAGCGCAATGTTTCACCACTAAAAGACCAGACCTATTCATCACAATACAATACAGTAGCATTCTTTGTTAAACATTTATTCAGCAATACAGATCAGAAAATCAGACATTCGTTCTCTGTTAAACTGAGCATGTAGATGGATAAATCTCAAAACTGATACCGAGAAGGTGCTTCCAGGTCATTGTAACATGAATTAGTATTTAGATGAATTGTGAATGAGACTTTGCCATTGAAGCAATAAAGAGAGTTGTCTGATTAAATTGCTGTCAGTTTTGAAGGCAGGTTGGTTAGTAAATCTGTCGTATGTCTCTTGAGTTAGTGGTCATCTATGCAGCTAATTAGATCAGTTTCATCTGTTCTTAAGCTACCTTTTCCTGCCGGGCTTCCCTAGTCCAGAAACTTTATTCGGTCCTTTAACCGAGAGATAATCGGGTTACATAGAGAACTAATGTTTTTCTACCAATAAAAACAAAAGAGTGGATAGAGCACACATACCCTTGATGTTTTGTCTGCTGAACCACTGTACAATCTTTCGCCTGATTGTAAGATTGTTAAGCTAGTGACAGCCTTGGTGTGTTCACTAATTACTTGGATGAGTTGAAGAATGCTACTCCTCGCTGTCCAAACCTACAGAAATTGAGAAAAAGAAGATCATCTAACTTGTATTCGCCAAACTTGAGTCATTTCAAGCAAGAGGATAGCCATTCACAGTATGAATTAATCGTGTGGATTACTTAACAATGTGAAATGGAACTTTTCTAGGAAGCTTGTTGCTCATCCCTCATTCAATGATCTAGCCAGATGAAGCGCCTGGTTTGGTTGCAATAACATTATGAGAGAATTACCTTGATGGTTCCATCCGAATGGCCAGAAAAAATCTTGTCATTGAAACAAGCAATTGAAAGCACCTCTCCGTTCTCACTGCAATCTACTAGAGCTAATTCTTTATGACTCCACAAGTCCTGGTGCTCGAAAACAATTTTATTGTCATTATTTTATTGACTGAGAACTAAAATGATAAATAAATGTATAGCAACTTGCATTAAAAACACTTTTATTATTAACTTACAGCACTAGAGTCTTGTCCCTCACTCAGGATTTTCATGATCTCAAATGCTAATCGAGATGACTTTCTCAGCTCCCTCAGACCTTTCTTGATATCCTTCATGTAGAAAGTAATATCCCGCAAGCCATCTGAAAATTACAGTAGCAAAGTTATGATAGAGATGTCTTAAACCAAATTAGATTTGTTAATCCTGTAGTCTCGGAATGTGAAGTTAGAAATCTTTCCAATAAGTTTCTACGGAAGATTTCTACGGCTTGTGCAGGTGTCTTTCTGAATCTCAGTTTGCCAGCTGGAGTAACACTGACCAAGATTGCTACTTACCAGCATCATCTATGAAGCTTTTCAGCACAAGCAATGAAAGGACTTTGTCCTCAATATCCTTTGCGGACTTGAATATTGCAACAAAGCGCTTGAGCAAGCAGACTCTGGCCGCTCCTCGTATCCCTGTGTCTGGAAGAACATTAAGCATATGTGCAAGCCACGTTGCTGAGACAAAGCATGCTGAACACAACTCTGCATATCTGCTCTTCAGGCCCTCTGATAGAGCTTCGAACAGCAAACCGAACTCATGAGTTACTAAAGCAAACCCCACTTTTCTTTCCCAGTCTTCAGCTGCTCTCTCTTCCTCTTGCTGTTCCCAATGCAACACAGAAAATTAATTTGTATTTTAATATACAAAAATGTCAGAGGACAAGATTTTATTCAGAAAAATTCAAAGAGTCTGACCAAGGTTCCTGCTACTTCTTCAGAAAAGCTTCCAACTTGTTCCATTTTTATAAGATTTTTGTAACTTTTGTCCAGTCCAGCACGCTTCAGAAGCATGGCTCTGGTAAGAGATTTTCCAGAGGCTGTAAACCTCCCCTGCAAAGAGACTATTGTTTTTGCCGCAGCTATTTGAACAGCAGGAAATTCAATTTCTCTGAGGCATGATATGAGGGTATCTATTGCCTCTTCACGGTATATACTCATCTTTCTCGGCTCAGCCTGTCGACAAATACAGTATTCATTAGCTTACAGTAACTACATTCTGTCATTAAACCTTTTAAGTGCTTTTCGAACAAAAAGTGATGGCAATACTGATGTTAGGTAAAAAGAAACAATTAAGCATCTTAATTTTTCAAACTTTGTAACTTGAGATAATTGAAAAAGAGGAGAGATTCCATACCAGAAGATCAAGCTGGAGTAAAAGACCAGCCACTACTGGGCATTGCTCTTGTGGAGCTGTCTGTAAGAAGTTCAGCAGGGTATGCATTGTACTGTAAGAACCTTCATCTTTAATGATGTGAAGGACTTGTTCATTGAATGTCCTCCTAAGAATTTTATTGAAAATTCAATTGCTTGGGGAAAGTATTCCAAATTCAAGAGAAACCAAAAGAATGAGTCAAAGGTTTGATCTCGAGAGAAGTTACCTATTTAATTTGACTAATTCTGATAAGAAATGAACGATCTCAAATTGTTCTGAATCACTTGCAGTGCAGAAGCTCTCCAAAACAGGAGCAAGCTCAGCTTGGTCAGCAATGGTATTTCTACATTTCCCATCTTCCTGGATGCACCTGAGGAAGATCCCAACTGCTGCAATTCTCTCTTCTGCCCACTGAGCTTCCAAGCTGCGAACAACTTTCTCAATCACTTTTGTTGAAATAATGGCATTGGCAATGGAGGAAACAGTGCTTTCTTCACTGCCACTGAGAATCTGATCCAGTAATAGAACTGCAGCTGTTTTTGGTTTCACACACATATTCAACATATCCTTGTCTTCCTTCTTGATGACTGTTAGGAGAGATTCTACTAGATCCATCTCCAGGAGGCTCATTATGGTGGGCGTTAACAGATATATCAACACAACGGCCTCCAATAAACCGTTCTTAAAAAGTGCCACAATGCATTCCACATCAGAATCAACTCTTGTTAGTGTCTGGATCACCCCTTTGTCTCTTGATCCCAACTCAGAGAGGAGAAGAACCGTAGCTTTTAACACTTTTGGATCGACAGAATTGAATAGTATCTCCACAAATCCGTTAACAACTGGAGGTCTTGAGAGCAAGCTCTGTATATCAAATTCCATATTTGTTTCCTTCCAGAATCTCTCTATTCGAAGAACAGCCACTTCAGACTCGTGCAAAATTTCTGACATACAAAGATTGTTAATGGCCTGTCTGAGCTCACTAATTGTGCCGTCAATGGTGGTTTTGCTAATGACACTATTAGGAGAAGCAGTAGGAGGCGTTCCTGATGATTTGAAGCTTGCATCAGCCTTCTGACGCGGGCTTCCTAATTGGCTTGAGGCGGAAATAGGGTGCTGCTCTTTCCAACTAGCTATAAGCCTTTTGAGTACGTAATTTGTCTTAGGTAGTTGTGTACTTTGCAACTTCTGGCGCGTGATTGGGCATGTTGAGTTCCCCCTGTCCAGCCACTCTTGAATTGCTCTGCGTTCATAAGTCTGGCCTGTTTCTAGAGTCACCGGATCATCAAAAAGATGGCTTGTTATCGGGCAGACAAAGTCTTTTGGCGGAGTATGTTTCCCACCACCTGGGGAGTTATCGGCATCCGCCATGGGATGATCTGAAGAACTATGGGTGACAGAAAGAATCCAAATATCAGAACTTCAGAGGAGAAAGCGTAAAATGATAAATGATGGAGGCCGTTCATGAGAACATACCTAATGGAATCTGCAACTGTAAGTTGCTTGTGTTTTCGGGTTCGGCTTTCGGATGGCTCAAACGATGTTCTTTGTCTGTTGTTTTCCTACAAGACAAAGACAACAGCATTTCAGTACTAGAATAATCGCCTAGTTTGATCAGTCCAGATGATTGAGACCTGTTTTCTTGTTTATGCCTCTACCTCAACTTCAGATTCCAGTGAAGAACAATCAACCAAATCATCATCCAAGGACGATTCAGCTTCGGGCTCTGACTCTGAACCTGGTGATACCGTCAACCTCCTACTGCTCTGACTTCTCAGATCTTCTAGGGAGACTCTCTGAGGATAAGATAGTGTAGCAGAAGTACATACGCCGTTGCTGTGCAGTTCTAGCGATTTTTCTTCTTCACGCCATATTGGCTATAACACGTGAAAAAACATGTTACAAACCTTAAAGGACAGTACTGGAGTATTAATAGAACCATTTAAGAACAAGGATAAAGAAACAAACTTGATCAGTCAATCATTAAAAAACACTTGAATTATGAAAAAAGAAGCTATCTTTAAGTTTGGTGTTGAAATTTTTATGTCAACTTGGCCTCCTGACATGTACCAGTCCTATGAATTTTGAGTTTTCGTGGTCAGATAAGCAGAGAGTGGTGGGTGCACTTTTCACCTTAACTCCAGGAGGCCGTTTAGTTTTGACTGTTTACGTAGTACAGTAAATGAGCTAAGCCCAACAGTGGATGTAGTTATTTACGTAACAACAATATAGAAATTCTCTGCTAATATGCATTTGAAAAACTGAGTAAAACTTTTGTTCTCGTTTTTTCACATTCACCATCACCTGCTTGCACATCCGCCACTCGATCCCCGTCAGAACTACCACCTGGACCTCACCATCAACTATGCCACCATTATAATCATAAAAACCACCGTCCAAATGACAAATAATGACAACCAACATTTAACCACCATTTACTCAACCCCCATGATCAACCATCACTATTAGCCCTTTAACATTTTCGTAGTTCGATAGAAACCCACAGCCTGGACAGATTTCATGGCAATTGAAATCCTAATATTCTGCTGAGCCTGAAATTGGAATTAGAGTTCTCAAATTGAAGCAATTTTGTTTCAGGCACGCTATATCCACAAACTTGATATACAAACACAAATTTCATTCAACAATTCACTTCATCCAATAACACCAACAAGTAATTATCTTCATGTAATCAATTGGTTATTTTTGAGAAATTTGAAATTTTGTTATACCGTTTTGAATTCTATTTTGGCAGTGTGCTAACAGAAAATTGAGGAATATGTCCCCTAGTTCTGCTTTGACACATTGAAAGTTGCAATACGTCAAGGATCAAAACATAAACAAAGAGTGACAGGTTTCCTAAGATTTTTGCCAATTGTTTTATAAACTAAATTGTCAAAACTTAATGTCAGACCAGATAAGCTAAGCTGAAAGGAGGACAACATGAAAAAAAAAATTGAATAAACAGTACGGGAAGCTCTTATTATATTAACTTAAGCATTTATATACTTAGTATTAAATTAACTTAAGCACAATTAGAATTGATAAAAATTATAATGAATTTGCAAGGCAATTGACAAAGTAAAAGGTCGAGAATATGGATTTAGCATTACATTATACCGGACGTTCTTCAACCCTACTCCATCCGTTTTGATGTTATCTTCAGCTTCTCCTATCTCTTCCACAATCACTGGTGGTGGCTTAATCGAAATGTTCTCCTCGCTGGTCTCTAAAACCTCCTTAAAGTAGCTGGCAAAGAGTCTGCAATTTTTGTCAAGAACCTTTTCATAAGCGTTCTCTAACTCCTTCAACTCCAAAGCTTGAACTCCACAAATGTTCGACAACAATTTCGAGCTCGGAACAGCTACCGATACATCACATATTGAATTATCGTCACCCCCGTAGTCCATATTCATTGGAAAGGATGACAGTATCTTTGTTCTCTTCTGGTTGAACCATTGAAGAACTGGTAAAAGATGTGACAGAAACAGCTCCTCAAAAAGAACCGGAGCTATTTCTGACCGAGCTAGGGAAGGGTCCAGCTGGAAGATGTTGAGCACGCTGAGTGCAGCATTAGTGTGTTGATACGTGAGTGCGTAAATGAGGGAGAGAAGAAATGACGAGAAGGAAGATTTAGGGCAAGAAAGGAGAAGTTTTTCAGCAAGGCGAAGCGAAGAGAACTGAACGGAAGGGTTAGTGGTTGATATGGACTTTTCGACTGTTTCAAAGGCGAGGTTTAGGGGTTTGAGGGTGGAGGTTTGCATGGAGGGAGTCAACTTGCTGCGGAGAATGGACAAAAGTTGGTGGCGGAAGTCGGACTGAGATATGGCTTGGGAGAGGAAAGCGGCGGTGTGCTGGAGGATATGGGTGGTTGTGGTGGCGAAGGGTGGTTCCATGGTCGTGGGTCTCGAGGTGGTGTTCGTTGAGATGCCGCTGGTTGGCGAAGAGCAGTAAGAGACTAAACATAGGATAGGAATGATTAAGTTGATTGTGCTTTTTCTGGTTGGATGTATTTTGTATTTTGCTGGCAAAAGTAAATGACTAATACGACCTCAACAGCCACTTTAACTCCAACTTTTAACTTACACAATAGGTGTTCCCGTGTGCTACCACGTTGAAATAGTTTTAATTCACCTCCTTTTCAGTTCGATACACTAAAAAGAAGTACAATCAATCATTGAAAAAGGACTTAAGTATTTACTCTTATACATCATATCACTGTTATTATTCAATTAACCATTAATAACTAAAAAACAAATATCTTTAACCTTAAAAAATGAGTGTAACATCATCAAAATTTAATAAATTTTGTTAACCATTTATCCAATAAAAGTTTGTTATAACTTGCAACATTTACAAAAATTGATTAAATACTTTAAATATTGTTGTCATATTTGCATTTCCTGATACATCTGATGACTTTCTACATCAATCAAAACTTACGCTTACTATATATATTCAGTATTGATAAATGACAATGGTGAGAAGCTATTACTTTCATGACTTTAGCATGCAATTTATATCCTTATAATACTTAGTGGAATTGGACGAAGAGAAGAAGATTTCAACGAGGAAGCTTGTGTAGGTCTGAAATCAGGCTGGTGGGATGTTGAAATTGAAATAGTAAAAGGTGAGGGGACCCATATCGCCGGCCAGCCGATTGGAGCAGTGGCAGCTGGTGTCGGGTCACTGCAAATTCCAAAACATAATTAACAATAATAGGGACTTTGGTTCTTCCATTTGTCCTCTCGAGATTTTCTGATGTTCTAAGATTTTTCAGATATGTGATGCTAGGTAGGCCAACATCTTTTATGTCTTCAAGATCATTATTCTATCTTAAATGTGTGCAATTTTGTTGACTTATTATGATGTATCTTGTTACATTATGTATGCATTAAAGAGATCTGCATGAAGTAGACATTGTAATGGTTTTTCCTCTTCTAGTGATTTTGGAACGACATTTGCCTATATTTTGCACCTTGATGGGTTGATTGAATTCATTCGGCCGTCACACCTAATTGATTTTCGATCATACAAATATGCTAAGTTTTATTCTATAGAATTATTTTATTATATCAACATATTGATTAATTATTATATGAAGTTAACTTATGCCAAATCAAGGCTCTACACCATAATGGATTTGTCGTTAAAAGTTCAAAACTAGTTGCTAATAATAATTCCCGATGATTTAAATTCGTCGTTAAAAATGTCACCAAACTTTCGT
Organism: Erythroxylum areolatum; assembly: GCA_024520975.1. Classification (NCBI taxonomy): domain Eukaryota; kingdom Viridiplantae; phylum Streptophyta; class Magnoliopsida; order Malpighiales; family Erythroxylaceae; genus Erythroxylum; species Erythroxylum areolatum. The sequence continues at coordinate 15,980,143 of JANIJH010000224.1, forward strand.
AGCTAAAATTATAGGTAAAGTTTTTCCATATTTGTCACTAAAAGATTTTGCATACGTTTCGTTTTCGTAGTTGAAAAATATTAGTGACAATTTAATATATTTTCGTTACAAAATATTTTCGTAGAGAAAGATTATTTGCTACAATTTCCAAAATGTAGTTAAAAAGTTTTTAGCTATTTTTCTGTAAATGAAGCCAAAAAGTATTAGCGATGTTTTTTAAAACATAGCAGAAAATTTTTAGCTACGTTTTCTAAAACATAATCGAAATTTTTTAGCTACGTTTAAAAACTGTAGTTAAATTTTAAATATATATTTTAATTGAATATTATACCATGTTAAATATAATTATTTGTGACATTTTTAGTCCATGTTATTGTATATAATATTTGAATTTTTTGTTAATTTATTATACAAAAATATAATAAACAAATAATTAAAAATTAGAAGCATTTTATATTAAAAATAAAATGTTATTAAATTATATCATGTGCAAAATTTTAATTACAACTTCAAAAATATTTGTATGCAAAATAAAAAATACAAATATTAAATTAGTCACTTAGGCCCGTCTTCATCTTCACTGCTTACATAATTTGGGCCGGGTAATTTTCTTAGATACTTTTCATGCTTGGCCAACTTTTTGTAAGGGACTTATTTTTCTTTTTCAAGATGTTGAATGTATGTTGGTCTTGATGAGGATGAATCGGTTAGCTTTGGGCCAAACTGTAACATCCTATTACTTGCGAGGAGGTTAAAATAGTAAATATGAAAGAGTACAGGGAGATTAGAAATACATTGCATGCTCATGTATTATATGATATACACCTACACTTGAATATGAATTTTCTCACATGAAAACAATTGTATATGCATTCATTGACAATTTTCAGGTATAATTGATTGTTTGAACGTGAATATGATTTTGATATGTGATGTTATGAGAATTGTGAATCTGTTGTACTAAAAATATAATTGGTGAGTGTATTTGTTAATTTTGAATTTTGGTAAACTTTAGGAATAATTTTCGAAATTGTTGATTTTTATTGGAAAAGGAAAAAATGCCAATTAGCAAGTAAATTGATGTATGGAAAATAGAAATAGAAATCAAATGATATTGGAGAATTGTTAAAAATGACTTTGAAATTTTCAGAGATGACTTTAGAATTTGTAAGAAGATGATATTGAAAATTTTGG
>JANIJH010000224.1:15981436-15992021 GCA_024520975.1 Erythroxylum areolatum
AAATTCTTCAGTCCGAACTTTTTCTCCCAAATTGTCAGAAAATTTCTAAGAATCAATCTAACAACTAAAAATCACTCTTAAGACATTCCAAATCACATTTCAAACACAATTATCCCCAAATTCACAAAGCACAACATATTCACAATTAAATACCGAGAAATGCCATGAATGCATGTACATATATGAGTATGTGCAAAATGACTCATTCCTCAAAATTTAGAGGCCAAAAGAATAAACAAATCAAAATATGCAAATGCAACAATCCTAGCCCATCCCAATATACCAATATAACCTTTCCATCGGTGATGGGATGTTACAGCCAACCCCTACAATGGTGTACGTGAATTGCATGAAGTTTAATGCCCTTCTTGCGCTTTTGCATATTTTAAAGAAATATCAAATAAGTATTATTTAAATCCTTTAGAGTTGTTAGTTTATGAAACCAAAAATGGTGATTTATTTGTCATTGTATGATCATGAAGAAAAATAGGCGTTTTCATGAACACCGAGGGTTTAAGATATGAAAAGTGTTGATGTGTGATTTTTGAATAATTGATGATCTAGATGTCTTAAGATAGTGTAGAAATGATTTATAAGTTGGAAGATCATAGGAAACGTGTGTAATTAAGTGCAGAAAAATTTGGAGAGAAGAACAAGTAAATGCTCTGTTTGTGGTTGTGCATTCACTGTGTACGTAAGTTGACAGTGTTGTTAGAGATGAATAAAAGAATAAATTTAGAGTTGAAGAATAGTTGTAAGAAGATGGTTTGAGATGAAAAAGATTATTTAAATGATAGTTAGAGGAAGAAATTTAAGAGAATGTAGAAAATACAAACATAGGAAAATGACAGTGAAGAAGGTGCAGAGAATGGTGAAATGCTTGAATGACTTTTCTTTTGTTCTTGATGATTTTTTTAAGCATGAATTTTTGAATTGTTGTGAATGTGTTGAGTTGAATGAGAGTTAAAATGGTAAAATGCAACTGGAAAATGTAAACGGAAGGAAGTGCAGGAGAATGAAAGAAGAAGCACAGAGAATGAAGAAGATAAGTTAGAGAAGTTAGTATTGGTCTGAACCTTCCATGATTAAACTGTATTGATCTAGGAAGATTTTAACAAAATTGTCTCATGAAAGTTGGAAGATCTTTCTTTTAGCTTTTTATTGATATAAAGTTTGAAATTTTTGGAGTTCTAGATTGAAAATTATAGATGTTAGAAATGAGGGAATGCAAGTAAGAAGTCGCGTCGCGATCGCGATATTGAAGAGAACTCACGATCGCGACAAAGCACGATCACGACATTAAGTGAATGTAGTGATTGCAATAAAGCCCGATCACGACTTCACAAGTTTGAGGGTTAACTCGTGATCGTGCACATGCATGGTTGCGATTTCTAAGATTGAAGGCTGACGAGCATCCTTCAGTATTTTGGCAACATCTCCTTCGTTTGACCTCCAAATGATATGAGACTTAAACCATTGCACTCGTAACACTTTTTTCTACCTCCCTACCGAAAATATCAGCCATCTGAAATCATTTTGGAGAGATAGAGTGAAAAAAGTGGTACAGGTCTAACTGAGTGTGTTCTCAAATAGTCCAACATTTTGTCCTTATCTGTCACACTCGTGATTTTTTTTCCTCAAACTCATGAGTCACTTACTCTCATGAATTTTCTTCCTCATGCCCATGAGTTTAATTGCTAGATTGATGTTTAATTGACACATCAAGACATTGTGCTCTCCAATAATAACCGTGACTTGATTTTGGTATGAGAGTAATTGCAAATTGAATAATCTTGTTTCTTTTGTCCCTAAATTCTTCTCTAGACATCCAAATGAGATGATCTTTGATTTGGAGTAATCTAGAGACATAGGGATACAAATCATCTGAAGAAGTTGAAATGTAGTTTAGAATTCAAGATGTCCAAATTCTGGATGGAATTTGAATATAGAGTATTGTTTCAGAATGAGAACAGTCCAAAAATATTTGGAGAATATCTTTCAAAATACTCAACCAAATTGAACGTTCTTGGTGTCTTTAGAAACTTAAGAGATAGGAGAACAGTCATCTAGAAGAGAGTATTGTAAAATTACTTCATTTTCATTGTCTAAATGATTAAGGAAAGTAGACTTGCAAGTTAGTTTTTGGGAAAAATCTGAAAGTGATACAATGAGAAATGAATTATGATTTTAATGGTTTTATTGAGGTATAAACCTAAGAATAAATTATACTTAGGTGAACTTTGCTATGGGATTGATTTTGTAACGAAACTAATTGATAAATACCCGGGATTGTCATGAACATGCATTGTACATATTTCATTACATACATGTGCATTATTAAACACTTATAATCGTGCAAATTGTGATCTATGAATATTACTTGTTATAGAGGACCAACTGGAATGTCAACTTCCAGACATTGCTGAAACTTCCAAGCATTAGCTTTGGGAGCGACTTGTGAGTAACCTAGATGGTCTCACTTAATTATTTGTTTGCTTAAATTCTGTTTTGAGTTATTTTATGAATGTGATTTGAGTGTTGATTCCGGACAATAAAATGTCAGAGGAGTTATTATTCGGGATATAGGAAGTGTTGCTTATATGTGAATATGACAGAATAAATGTTACTCAACAATGATGTTGAATGTCGGATCTTGGATCTGATAAAAATTGTGATCTGAATGTGAATGTGCAAGCATATGAGTGAGACAGAAATTGATATGTGAAGCATTTCAATACATGCATGTAAGATAAAAGGAAGTAGTGACTGGAGTCGCTAGTGAAAAAGAGCTTAAAGCTCAGAGTGTGATTAGGGCCTCAGGCTCAGTTGTGAATGTACCCGGTATCCACTAAGGGATATGGGACATAATTTGACACAATTCGGTATCTACTAAGGGATATAAGCTAGTAAAAACACAATCGGTCACAACGACAATAATAAATGAAAATGAGTCTCATGTGCATTGAATTCATACTTCATATGTGTATTTTACATAAATGAAATGATTATGCTTAGTGTTCTGAAAGTGAAAAGTGATATTTTATAAACATGCAAAAAAGGGGGATGTGAAATTGTATGTTATATGTATTGATGTGATGTATGAATTGAGTGAACCATCGATGATGGTTATCTCATTGAGTTCGTAAAACTCACCAAAATTGCAATGTTTACTTTTCAGGATCGAGAGACGACTCTAGCTACTGAGAGACGCTACAAGTAGTGTAGACTTATGATTTAGGAAGCGAAGTCATGGTTCAAAGGTCGGTCAGCTAGGTTTAGACAGACCAGATAGATTTTTGTGTATTTCCTCTTTTATATAGCATCTTTTGTATTAGGATATGATGATGTACACTTTTGGATGGTCTAGGAAAACTACCAATGTATACATTTGGTTTTTATGAAATGAAATGAGGAAATTTTGGGTTTTTAATTATTGTGACTTTTTTAATGACGTTCATAAGAGAATAAAGATTTATGATGCCCTGTTAGTGAATGTGATGATTGATCGTAGCATGCCATTATCATAATTTATGTACCGAAATGTCCTTAGGGCATCCTGGTATGTACCTCAAGGTAAGGGGGCATTACATTTGGTCATATCAGAGCATGGTTGGCATCCATAGGGATATTTAGGACTGTTAAGCATGGAATATTGTGAGAAATGTAGATAATGATTGAAGTTCTTATTTATTATAGGTCATCTGCCATAAGTGATCAAGTGGGAGAACCAGCTGATCTAGGATCAGTAGGAGCCAGTAGGGAGTTCTTGATACCTCGATCAGAGGAGATGCCTCCTAGAGTTCCCGAGAAAAGGGAGAAGAGGTATGATAGGCTGCGGAAGCAGGGAGCTATGGATTTCTATGGTAGCACATACTCGAATGAGGCCGAAGCATGGTTAGAAAGGATGGAAAGGGTTTTCGATCAAATGGACTGCGATTCGGATGAGAGGTTCGACTATACAATATCCTGAGTGCAGGGCTTAGCTTACCAGTGGTGGAAGACTATCCCAGACAGTACCACCAAGCCTTGCCACTTGAAGTGGGAAGACTTTCTAAGAGTCTTCAAAGAAAACTACATGCCCAAGATTCACTTGGGTCGAAAGATGAAGGAGTTCCTGGAATTGAAGCAGGGCAGGATGTCGGTGGTAGAATATGAAATTCGGTTCAACAAGTTGATGGGTTATTCTACTACTTTGATTCCTATCGAAAAAGACAAGTGTAGGAGGTTTAAGGATGGGCTCAGTATGGATATCAGAACAAGGATGGTGCTTTTAGACGTAAGTAGTTTTACTGAGTTGAGAGCTGCTTCGATCAGAATTGAATAACTACTAAGAGAGAGACAAGCAGAGACTGAGCAAGGGTCCAAAATGAAGAGGTCTAGTAAGAGTCAGAGTGGTTCTGGTAGAAGATTCAGTAAGAACTAGAATAGAGCCTTCAGACCACCAGTTGGATCAAGGCAGTCAGGATTCAGACAAAGGGGTGGTTTTGTACAATCAGGTAATGGAAGAGGTACAGTGTGGAGTCAGTGGCCCCTGTGTGAGCACTGTGGGAAGAGGCACATTGGAAAGCGCTGGACTGTGCTAGGAGCTTGTTTTCGATGTGGCTCTTTAGAGTACCAAATCAGAGATTTCCCTGTTCTTGTTAGAGCTCAGTCGGGTGTAAAAAGGAGGTTTATTAGTGAAGCTACTATCTAGCAGAGTAGATGTGGCGGATCCAGATAGAGAGGCCGAGGTAGAGGTAGAGTGAGCGTTGGGATTCCTTCTGTCAAGAATGACGTGTGGGGTAGCCGACCACAATCCCAGGCCTACGTCTATGCTATGACTAGGCAGGAGGCTCAAGACTCATTAGATGTTGTTACAGGTGCACTCTTTATTTATGATCATAAGGCATTTGCATTGTTAGATCCAAGATCCACGTACTCCTTTATCGCACCGCATCTGGCATGTATACTACATTGTGATAGGGAGTTACTACAGTATAGATTAGAGGTGAGTACACCTCTAGGCAGTATTATAGTTATAGGAGACGTCTGCAAGGGGTGTTTGATTAGGATTGATCAAGCGGAGCTAGAGGCAAGTCTAACTATATTACAACTAAGATAGATAGATATTATCCTAGGCATGGGTTGACTCACTGCTCATAGGGCTGTTATAAACTGCTACACCAAAGAAGTAGTACTAGAATCTCTTGGTCAGCCAAGGGTAGTATTAAGAGGAATCAGTCAAGCAGTGCCAGCCATAATGATATCCTTCATGAGTGCATTGAGGTTGATGTAGGGTGGATGTGAGGCCTATCTGGCCCACGTCATTAATACTAAAACTAAGCAGAATGGGCAGGACATTTCTGTAGTTAGGGAATTCCTGGATGTGTTTCCCACTGAGCTACCTAGTTTACCTCCAAATCAGGAAACATAGTTCACCATTGATCTAGTTCCAGGTGCTGCTCCTATATCTATTCTTCCATATAAGATGGCACCTGTAGAGTTGAAAGATTTGAAGGCTCAGCTTTAGGAATTGTTGGAAGGAGGTTTTACTAGATCGAATGTTTCACCTTGGGGAGCTCCAGTCTTGTTTGTGAAGAAGTAATATGGGACTTTGCATTGATTATAGACAACTGAATCGAGTGACAGTGAAGAACAAGTACCCGTTGCCTAGAATTGATGATTTGGTTGATCAGCTATAGGGAGCTCAGGTATTCACTAAGCTATATTTTAGATCTGAGTACTATTAGCTGAAGATAGCAAAGGCTGATGTGCCTAAAAGAGCATTCAAGAGCAGGTATGGGCTCTTCAAGTTCTTAATGATGCCGTTTGGGTTAACTGATGCCCCAGTAAATTTTATGACCTTGATGAATAAGATATTTCAGCCCTACCTGGATCACTTTATAATTGTGTTCATAGTGATATTTTGGTGTATTAGAAGAGTAGAGAAGAACATGCTGAGCATCTAAGAGTGATTCTATAGATTATGAGAGAGAAACAACTATATGCCAAATTCAGTAAGTGTAAATTTTGGTTAGATTAAGTAATGTTTCTGGGACATATAGTGACTGGACAAGGTATACAAGTGGATCCAAGGAAGATAAAGGCAGTGATGAATTGGGAAGCTCCAAGGAATGTGTCTGAAATCTGAAGCTTCCTAGGATTAGTCGGACATTATCGGAGGTTTTTCGATGAGTTTTCTCTAATCTCAACCCCTCTGACAAAACTTCTGAGGAAGAATGTAGTGTTCAGATGGAATGAGGAGTGTAAGAAGAGCTTTGAGGAACTGAAACATCGGTTGACTATTGCACTGGTGTTGACTATTCCATAGGAGACCAGAGGATATGTGGTATATAGTGATGCCTCGCATCAAGGATTAAGATGTCTGTTGATGCACCATGGCAAGGTGATCGCCTATGCATCGAGACAATTAAGGTCTCACGAGATTAATTATCCGTTACATGATTTAGAGCTAGCTGCAGTTGTCTTTGCTATAAAGATTTGGAGACACTACTTATATGGAGAGACTTTCCAGATTTACACTGATCATAAAAGTTTGAGGTATTTGTTAAGCTTGAAGGAGTTGAACTTGAGACAGAGGAGATGGATTGATTTACTAAAGGATTATAACTGAACGATTGAGTAACACTCGGGGAAAACTAATGTGGTGGTTGATGCCTTGAGCAGAAATTCTAATACTAGTGCAGATCAGATCTAGTTATCGAGGTTACCCAACTTGATTCATTTGAGAGATCTGATTGTGAAGTTGAATCTGAAGCAAGATGATGCACTGATTACTACTTTGAAGCTAAGACCGATGCTGTATGATAGAATCCGAAAAGTTTAGAGTAAAGATCTCGATATGGTGAAAGTGAAGATGAATCCAGATTTTGAGTTTGAGCTAAGAGATGGGACATTGTGGTTTAAGCAGAGACAATGTGTGCCCAATGTAGAGGATCTGAGGAAGGAAATCCTTAAGGAAGCTCATATGGCCACCTATGTTATGCATCCTAGTACTACTAAGATGTATAATACACCTAAGTGTATAACATGCCAATAAGTTAAAGCTGAGCACTAAGCTCTAGTAGGGAAGCTACATTTGTTGCCCATTCTGGAGTGGAAATGAGAACAGATAACTATGGATTTTATTACTAGATTGCCTAAGACTCTGAGGTAGAATGATGTGATATGGGTTATAATGGATCGATTGACTAAGTTGGCCCATTTCTTACTAGTGAGAGAGAATAACTCACTAGATCAGTTGGCCCGGAGATATGTGAATGAGGTGGTAAGACTGCATGGGGTTCCTGTGTCCATATAGGGATCCTAGATTTACTTCAAGATTTTGGAAGAGCTTGCAGTCTACCATGGGTACAAAGTTGAACTTCAGTACTGCATTTCATCCTTAAATAGACAGACAGAGTGAAAGGATAATTAAAACTGTTGAGGATATGCTCAGAGCTTGTGTATTGGAGTTTCAAGGAGCTTGGGATCAATATATGGCACTAATAGAATTTGCATATAACAATCATTATCATAGTAGTATCGGATGGCATCATATGAGGCATTATATGGGAGAAAATGTCAGTCGCTAATGTATTAGGATAAAGAGGGCTTAAAAATGGTTGAAGGCCCAGAGTTGATACAAGATACAATAGATTAGGTGAAGTTAATCTGAAGCAGAATTAAAGTGGCTTAGGATAGATAGAAGAGTTATGTGAATCAACACAGAAGGGATATCGAGTACAGTGTGGGAGACAGAGTATTCTTGAGAGTGTCACCATGGAGAGGAGTATTGAGATTCGATAAGAAGGGCAAGTTAAGCCCTAAGTACATTGGTCCCTATGAGATCATTGAGAGGATGGGACCTTTGGCATATAAGTTGGCTTTACCGAAGGAAATGTCTCAATTGCCTAATGTGTTTCATGTGAGTATGCTCCAGAGATACCAATTAGATCCAACACATGTAATACCGACTCAAAAGATAGGGGTTGCTAGTAACTTATGCTATGTTGAGGAGCTGATGAAGATAGTGGGATCTCGTATCAAGCAGTTGAGGAGCCGAGTTATTCCATTGGTGAAAGTCCTTTGGAGGAATCACTCAACCGAGGAAGCCACTTGGGAAACAGAGGAGTATATGAGGAGGCAATATCCCCACCAGTTCGAACAATCAGGTTAGAATTTTGAGGATGAAATTTCTTTTAAGGAGGGGAGAGTTGTAACATCCCATTACTTGTGGGGAGGTTAAAATAGTAAATATGAAAGAGTACTGGGAGATTAGAAATGCATTGCATGCTCATGCGTTATATGATATACACCTACACTTGAATATGAATTTTCACACATGAAAACAACTGTACATGCTTTCATTGACAATTTTTGGGTGTAATTGATTGTTTGAACGTGACTATGATTTTGATATGTGATATTATGAGAATTGTGAATATATTGTATTAAAAATTTAATTGGTGAATCTATTTGTTAATTTTGAATTTTGGTTAACTCTAGGAATAATTTCCAAAATTGTTGATTTTTATTGGAAAAGGAAAAAATGCCAATTGGCAAGTAAATTGATGTATGGAAAATAGAAATAGGAATCAAATGATATTGGAGAATTGTTAAAAATGACTTTGAAATTTTCAGAGATGACTTAAAATTTGTAAGAAGATGATATTAAAAATTTTGGAGATAATTGTAATGAAAAGATGGGAGTTAATGAAACTAGTTTAAATAGAACTAGTTAGTTTGGGGAAATTAGCTAATGTCTTCAGAAGTGGACAAGTGTTTAAGTTTTAAGTTAAATTTTCTTAACCTTAAAAGACAAGTTACTGTTCTTGTCTTCATCTCCCTCATAGCTTCTTTCTTAAGTTTTTCAGTAACACAGAGTTTTTCATCAAAATTCCACCGAAGTTAAACCTTGTTTTGGTCTATCTCTTTGCTACTCCAAACTTCAGTTTACTTCTCTTTGCCTTAAGAAAAACCGAAGCTTTCCAACCCCTACAATGGTGTACGTGAATTACATGAATTTTAGGTCTTCTTGAGCTTTTGCATATTTTGGAGAAATATCAAGTAAGTATTGTTTAAATCCTTTAGAGTTGTTGGTTTATGAAACCAAAATGGTGATTTATTTGTCATTGGATGATCTTGAAGAAAAATGGGCATTTTCATGAACACCGAGGGTTTAAAATATGAAAATTATTGATGATCTAGATGTCTTAAGATAGTATAGAAATGATTTATAGGTTGGAAGATCGTAGGAAACGTGTGTAATTAAGTGCAGAAAAATTTGGAGAGAAGAACAAGTAAATGCTCTGTTTGTGGTTGTGTATTCACTGTGTACATGAGATGAGAGTGTTGTTAGAGATGAATAAAAGAATGAATTTAAAGTTGAAGAATAGTTGTAAGATGATGGTTTGAGATGAGAAAGATTGTTTAAATGATAGTTAGAGGAAGAAATTTAAGAGAATGTAGAAAATGAAAACATAGGAAAATGACAGTAAAGAAAGCGCAGAGAATGGTGAAATGCTTGAATGACTTTTCTTCTGTTCTTGATGATTTTGTTTAAGCATGGATTTTTGAATTGTTGTGAATGTGTTGAGCTGAATGAGAGTTAAAATGGTAAAATGCAACTAGAAAATGTAAATGGAAGGGAGTGCAGGAGAATGAAAGAAGAAGCATAAAGAATGAAGAAGATAAGTTAGAGAAGTTAGTATTGGTCTAAACCTTCCATGATTAAACTATATTGATCTAGACGAAAGTTGTAGATCTTTCTTTTAGTTTTTTATTAATATAAAGTTTGAAAATTTTGAAGTTCTAGATTGAAAGTTATAGAGGTTAGAAGTGAGGGAGTGCAAGTAGGAAGTTGCGATCGTGACAAAGCACGATCACGACATTGGACGAGACTCGCAATCGTGACAAAGCACGATCGACATTAAGTGAATGTCGCGATCACGATGAAGCACGATCGCGACTTCACAAGATTGAGGGTCAACTCGCGATCGTGCACATGCATAATTGCGATTTCTAAGGTTGGAGGCTGACAAACATCCTTTAATATTTGGGCTATATCTCCTTCGTCCGACCTCCAAATGACATGAGACTTGAACCATTGCACTCGTAACACTTTGTTCTACCTCGACACCGAGCATCTTAGCCATCTGAAATCATTTTGGAGAGATATAGTGAAAAAATATGGGATGGTTCTGACTGAGTTTAATTGCTAGACTGATGTCACACTCGTGAATCACTCATGCCTGTGAATTTTTTCCCTCATGCCCTTGAGTTTAATTGCTAGATTGATGTTTAATCATCATATTAAGACACTATGCTCTCTAATAGTAACCGTGACTTGATTTTGGTCCGAGAGTAATTGCAAACTGAACAGTCTTGTTTCTTTTATCCATAACTTCTTATCTAGATGTCCAAATTAGATGATCTTTGATTTGGAGTAAATTAGAGACATATGTAACATCCCGTTACTGTTAGCAAGGGTATTTTCGTAATTGGGACAGTTTGATAGGATTTCACTACATTCACTGACTGAGCATGTTACTGGCCTCTGATTATAGAGGAACAGGTTTATTGCATATGCATTTATTCATAGGTA
>JANIJH010000224.1:16100052-16110820 GCA_024520975.1 Erythroxylum areolatum
TATCAATTCATAACACATTGTTAATCATCTTAAGTATCAGGGGCATTTTTGTCATTGACACAATTTTTACGTTCTGTTCATTGCAACCAAACACATTCTGTCCCAGAGACGGAACAGTTTTTTCTGTTCTGTCTATTACAACCAAACATCTTACTGTCTCCAGTTTCTGTTCCGTTCTGTTCTGTTCCATTCTGTCTTTAGCTACTGAAGACAGCAACCATACGGACAGTTATTCCGTGTCTCTGTCCTCTAGTTTTTATTTTGGGCTTCAGCCCTGCTTTTTAACCCAAAAAAAGTCAGAAATGGACTTTATGAAAAGGCTGTCTGTCACATCCAAAACTCGTTAAGTTATTGAGATCTCGTTTGTATGTGGTTATGGCCCAGGGAAAAGAAGGCCATGAAATTAACTTAAAAGGCTTCACAAAATCGATTCTTCCCATGGTAACCTGGACTTGGAATTTAAAACTGTTGTATTCCTATACGTGGCGATTATGAAAAGGCTTGTTTGTTCTTTCCCTTCTCATAAAAGAAGTTTGAGCATAAAGGGTTGTAAAAACTTAAAAGTCAAATACTAAACGGGTTATTAATTTTCACTTTAGTTTTTTTGTTTTTGGTTTTATTTTTAAATTAAGTAAACAATTTGTTTGTTTGTGTTTTTAGTTTTAGACTTACATATCATAAAAATGATTTTGTTTTTATTTTATTTGTTGTCATAATCCTATTTTTATATTATTTAAATATGTATTATCTAATTATTTAATATTAATTACCAATAAGAATTATGAATAATTTAATTTATGTTCAAATTTATAATTAATTTAAAATTTGAAAATATAATGATTTTAATTTAATAATTACTTAGTAATATAATTTAAATTTAATAATTTAAAAATGAAAATAAAAATAATTATTTTAATAAAATATAATAATTTTACTAAAATTTTGTTAATAATACTATATAAGAGATTAAAATAAATTTATTAATTTATTTTTAAAATTTATCTAATATTAATTATAATTAGCAATAAAAATATAATTATATTGACATTAACAATCAAACATGTTTTTGTTATTCTTTGAAAAATTAAAATTAAACACAAAAAATGAAAACTAAAAACTAAAAACCACAACAAAATAATAAAAGATCTCTTAATCAACACAAAGACAGGCTATAGAAGACTAATATGATGTCTAAAGTGGACCTTGTGGCATAATTGGCAACATTCATAAAAAGAGAAGTCAATGTAAAATAAAGCATATATTTTGCAACAAGAGAGAAAAACATTATATAGTATAAGACAAATTCCATGAAAAGAGAGAAAACCATAAAATTAGTAATATAACTACACTTATTTAAATTTCATCAAAAGATGGAGCATCAAATCCATTAAAGTAAAAGCAATAATATTGCCCTAGAAAATCTTACAAAACAAATGATTGTACAATCCATAAAATTTAAAAATGCTAAAATTAACTTCCCTACAAAAATCATTATGAAGTAAAATAAAAAGCAACTTAATTTGAGAATTCTTTACAAAAGAGGAAAAAATTTGAGAAAGTTTTTAAAAATAGATAGAAAGACTTATAAAGACAAACCACTTAATAAGCTAGAACATCTTTAAAAATATTTTTAAAGAAAATTTCCAACATTTTAAGAATAATATTTTAGGGAAATTTCTAATTACATAAAGAAAAAGAGACAATTTAAACGTGATATTAAAAAATAGAAAATTTTATATAAAAAATGATCAATGACAATATTTTATAATACCTGATAACAATATAAAAGTAGAGAATCTCTCGACACCACATTTTGTTTTCTTAGTCAATGGTAGATGATCAATTGTGAGTTGTAGCAATGGGCAAGAAGAAAATTCAAAGGATATATGGCTTGGTTTAAAATTGGGGAAGGAGAAGCCAAATATGCAAATATAGACACTTTTAGTTGAAATTGATAAGCCTAGTTGTTAATTAGAAGATATTTTGCAAGGCTTTGTGCTTAAAGATGAGGTGCACTTTATTCCTAGCTCATCATAAGGTGATGAAAACTTGATGAATGAAAGTGAGAAGAACACATCAAAAATCAGGAAGTGAAGTACGATTTGGGATACCTTTAATATTAAAAAACTATATAATCCTTGTTGTAAACTAAATTATGTTCCTATGGAGGTTAAGAATGAGACTGTTATGGGGAAAATTGATATTGATGATGTAAATCCATAGACAAAGTATTGGAATACTATCATTGTCTACTATATCTTAGTGGCTAATCCCCCATTCCAAGTTTTGAATGGTGTTTTAGGAAAATTTGGGGTAGCTATGAGGTTAAGAAAATGCTACATCTGAAAAGGGATAGTTTTAGTGCAATTTTTCACTAAAATTACCTGGGATGAGGTCCTATATGTGAGAATTTTCCAATTTGATAAAAAAACCTATATTTGTCTCACCTTAGACTGAAAATAAGGAGCTAGAAAAGGGAAAATTGAACAAGTTCTTATATGGATATAGTTGCCTCATTTAGCATTCAAGTATTAGAGTTCACCCTCTTTAAGTACAATTACAGGTCTGTTGTGCATTCTTGTAACGACATATAAGCTAACCTTACAAAAGAATAAGGTAAAGTTTGTAAGAATTCTTATGAAAATTGACACCAATCACATGCCAAAAAAAGTTTAAACTGAGAATGAGAAAAGGGTATTTCTAGAATAGGATACTTAGTATGAGGGAAAATATGTATACTGCAACTTGTGTAAGAATTATGGTCATAAAACTGATCAATGTCAAAAAAGGGAGGGGAATAAGACCAGGTTACCTAAAGCAACTTACAACAACAACCTAGGGGGAAATGCAACTTTAAACTAAAAAATTATGGTAACTAAAGCCTAAGAGAATATTCAAAAAACTCAAAGGCAATATGTTAAATCAAGGAAAAAAAGACAAAAAGTCCACTTGTGAGTAGATGATCAAGGGGAAAGCAATCTAAGTCGTTTAAAAGAGAAACAAAAATTGTATCTTTAGGTAATGAACCAGTTGTTGTCCTTATGAACGATTATGGATAACCTAGGGATATAGAATATAAGAGGGCTTAATAGTCATAGTAGGCAATGGGAGGTGATGCTCATATGTCAAAAGTTTGAAACTGGTTTTTTGGGTATCCTTGAGACTAAAGTGAATCAATAGCATAATGTAAATTATTATAAGAAGATGTGCCACTCTTGTGGGTTCCATGTCAACTTGGTTGCTAAACAAAATGGAGGATTGGTTAATTTAGAGGAAGGATATGTTTTATGTCATTACCTTAGCTTATGCACTGTGACATTATCTCTTTAAACAATGGTTGATAGTTTATAGTATCCATGGTTTATGCTTTCAATGATGCTCTTCATTCTATGGTAGTAACTTACTAACATTGCAACTTCTCATAATAAAGTTTGGTTGACACTAGATGATTTTAATTATGTACTAAATGATGATGAAGGAATAGGGGGAATCTTGTGACACAATTAGAAATTTCAAACCTTAACGAAAGTAGAACTTAATGTGAACTAGTGGAAATGCAACGGAAGGGCTATAGGTTATTTTGGAATAATAAGCAAAGTGAGGTCATGTATTTTCTCAAAAATTGATAGAGCTTTATTGAAAACCTAATGGATTGATAAATACCTAAGTGTTGAAGCAATATTTTTACCTGAGGGCAAGTCAAAACATTACCCTATTGTGGTTCAAATGAGTTTCTCTAGGTCAAGTCATAAGAGGTCATTCAAGTATTTTAATCTTTAGGTTCAATCTTCAAATTTTTGAGATATTATAAGAGGAGTTTAGAACTAGAATATTTCAGATGCTAAACGTATCTGATAACTCACAAACTAAAGATACTAGAAAAAGAGTTAAAGACTTTAAATAAAAAAAATTCATGATATTGTGAACCAAGCACAACAGGCTAGATAAACTCTGATTTGGCACAAGAAGAGCATTAATAAGACCCTTTGAATGGAAGAATACAAGAGAAGGAAGTATAAGCAACATAAAGTTTCCGAGATTATAGTAGAAAAGTTGAGATCTTCCAAACTCAAAAGGCCAAAGTGTACTAAATACAGCTTGGTGATTAGAACACCGCATACTTCCACCAAATTTTTAAGCAAAGGGTTTACCAAAATAGGGTGTCCTCTATAGCTGACTCTAATGACACAATAATCATGGACTATCAAATCATGATATAGGATTTAGTGGACTATTATAAGGACATATTGAGCAAAAAATGGAGAATAGGAGATAATTTAAAGAATATGCATTTCAAGTAGGGAACACCTTATTAGTTGAGCAATAAATGCAATTATTAGTTGCTTTTATAGCTCAAGAAATTTAGACAATGCTTAATTTTCACCCTTAAAAAGGCCCAGGACTAGAGGGTTATGGAAGTGGAGTTTTTAAAGATGCTTGATTAGTTGTGAGAAAGGATTTTACAGAAGCCATCTTAAACTTTTTTAGCACGGGTAAGCTACTCAAACAAACTAAATTCACTTTGCTCACTTTTGCTCCTAAGAAAGAAAATCCTATATATTTAGTGGACTACAGACCTATTACTTGTTGTTTTATTTTTTATAAATGTATCTGTAAACTCTTTTGTAAGATATTAAAAATTTTTATACCTCAATTAGTATAAGAAAATCCTACATATAGAGGGGGGATAGCCATCCTCTATAATATAATGATAACTCAATAGCTCATCAGAATGTATAGAAGGAAAAAAGTAAAATTTCTCCCCATTTCCTGTTAAAAATTGACATAAGAAAGGCATATGATACAGTTAAATAGGACTTCATTAAGGAGGTGTTAAATGGATCGAAGTTTCCATAAAGTTAGAGAGTGGCTTAGGACCTATATTACTACTTCGTCCTACTCTTTATCTATTAATAGAGATATTCAACGTTACATTTAGGGTAAAAAGAGTTGAGACAAGGAGATCCGTTGTCCGTGTTGGTTTTTGTTATGGTAATTAAATATCTTGGAGTTGAGACAAGGAGATCTGTTGTCTGTATTAGTTTTTGTTATGGTAATTAAATATCTTACTAGGGAATTAAAACTTGATGCTCAAAGTCAAGGCTTTAATTTCATCCTCTTTATGAATAATCCTAGCTCACTAATCTTTGCTTTATAGATGACTTAATGATTTTTGCAGGGTTGATGAGCTCTTTGTACAAGCGCTAATGCGAAGGTTTAACAGGTTTTCATTAACAACTAGATTACAAGCTAATTAAGCTAAATCTCATATATATTTAGGGGGTGTGAAGGATGAGGTAAAATAAAAAAAATTCAATTTATAGGATTCTGTGTTGGTTCTTTTTCGATGAAATATTTAGTAGTTCCAGTATCTCCTACTAAATAAAGTATCTCCTCAAGACATTGTTAAACATGTGGAGAATTATATAAAGAGTTTCCATGGGAAGAAAAAAGAAAATATTAAAGTCATAACTTTAGTTAAATAGAAGTAGGATTGCGTTTAAAAGAAAGTAACATGTGGAATATAACAACAATGGGGAAACATGTTTGGGATATAGCTTCTAAAGTAGATAACGTATGGGTCAAATGTATTAGTGAAACCTAATTAAAAGGGGTTGATTTCTAGTCTTACACCCCTAAATTGGATGTAAGTTGTCATTGGAAGAAAATTCACTCAATAAAGACAAAGCTCGCACTAGGTTTTGCAAATGGGAAACAGATAGGAGCATCTAAAGAAATCTATATAGTTATAACATGTTATACTCGATCAAGAGAAGAAAAACCTGAATTCATGCAAGAAAGGCTCATTTGGAGTAAATTTAATATACCTAAACATTCATTTATTTGATGACTTATTATCCTCATAAGACTATTAACAAAAGATATACTTTTACACCTGGGTATTAATGTAGTTGACTATTTGTATATATTATGTGTTGTTAAAGTTGAAAGCACTAAACACCCTTTTCGAGTGCTCATGGTTTCAAAACATGTTGGATCTGGTGTGTGATTAGATTGAAATAATATATTTTTCCCATAGGTTTTGGTTATGAACACATTGGCTTGCTTATGCTTTTATAAAATAAGGAGTTAAACAACATATTGTATTTGTTGTAGTTGTTACTACTATGCACCACATATGGACAGTGAGAAACTGCAAGACATTCAAAGACAAACACCAAATAGTGACCATTATCTTAACTCGTTGAAAAGGGATTTCGCTATTAAGATTATACATTGTTTTCCTAGAAATGTTTCTTTTAATAGTCTTATGATATATTTTGGATAGGATTCGATCAAATCTTCTTTAATTGATGTATATTCTATCTTTGTACTATAAAGTATTGGGTACGATAAGAAAGAAACCTATTATCTTTCATAGCTTTTTCTAAAGTGACCATAACCTTGATTGGTAAATAGCTTATCAACTATTTTTTGGCGAATTGAGACGTATTTGGTTGTTTGACCATGTTAAACCGTTGATAATCATGTTTGATAATTAGTTGACTGGGTTCGCAGATTGAGCCCAATCCACTGTATTTGAAAATGCTCCTATAAGGAGTGTTTTGCTCCAACAATTGAGAAATTAAGGAATAAAAAGTCGATTGTGCCAAAAAGTTATTACAAATTACTTAAACTGTCATATTTTATTATTGTTTTCCCTTTACCAAATACCAATAGTAGAAAAATATGGAGAATGAAAGTAAAACCTCTATAAATGAATATTTTTGGGACCTAAAAAATTATTATCTTATACAGAGTTATTAATTTATCGATAAATGAATATTTTATTAATTTATCGACAAATTAATATTTATTAATTTATAGAATAATTTTTATTTTGCACATTATATTTGCCAAATTAAACAATTAATATTTTTTCCGTAACTAAGAAAAGAAAATAAATAAACAATTAATTAATGATGGTGCATTGTATCTAAGTTTATTAATCTTGTCAAAAATAAGTTTATTAATCTTAGGTTAGCGTGATTCAAAATAGAGTGCATGTAGGTACATTAGAAGAAGAAACAGGTAATGTTGAAGGCATTCAAAGATTAGAGGAAGATGTTTCTAATTTACATTATAGAAATGTCATGCATGTAGAGCAAATTCTGAATTATCCTATTGAAGAAAATTCTGAATTATCCTAGTGAAAATGAAGCTTTAATGGAATCGCCTATAGACGAAGAAATTATTCAAGGAGTAATGAGTATGGAAGATGATGACAATCAAGATCCAAATGACAGCAACGCTATACCACATGTTTCTCCAAAAGAAGCTTTTCTTACTGTATAGACTTTGAAAAGTTACTTGCTTCAAAATGAGAAGAATGCGTCGAATGTAGTTTATGCCCTCCAAAAAGTTAAAGATGAAATTTGATTCAGTTCGCATGAGAAGAAGAATCAATTGACTATAGATACATATTTTAGGAAAGCATAAAATTTGAAATAAAAATTGTTTAGGAAGTGCTTTATTTTATGAATTATATATGTAATTTTCATACTTATTTAATGAATTATTATTTTATATTTTCAGTGGGCCTTAAGAATTTTTTTTAAAACTATTATCTTATGCATTCAGCGAAATTATTTTATCCCATTGGCCCAAATCGGGATCGGAGAAAATTATTATTTAATCGAGATTATTAATTTATCAAATATTCATTTATTGAGGTTTTATTGTAGTAGTAATAATATTAATAATATTTATATTATGATTATGATTATGATTATGATGATGATGATGATGATGATGATGATAATAATAATAATTGTTATTATTATTATTATTATTATTATTATTATTATTATTATTATTATAATATGTTCTATTGTTATTAGAGTTATAAACTTAATTTTTGTTAAATTAAATATCTAAAATCTAAATTCTTATGATAATATAAAAAAAACTAAGATATAATACTTGTGTTCTTATAAATTATTGTTTAAGTCATGCATTCATAAGTCATTTTATACATAAATAGCTAATACTAAACAATTAATTTTATCAAATATCTTTAAATAAATAATTTATATTATCCACTTGTCAAATCAGTTGATATAGGACATGTTTGGCAAATAGCTTATCAGCTGTTTTTTAGCTTATTGACTAAAAGTTATCTTTTTGACCATCTTAGAAAGCTATTGATGTGTTTGGTGAATGACTTATTAGTTAACTTATTTAACCCCAATAAGCTGATTTCTAAAAACTCCATAAGAGGAGCTTTTGGAGTTAACTGTTTGCTTAATGACAGTATTGCCCTCTACTTTACTCTCTACTTTTGCTCTATGTGTTTTCAAAGTTGATCTTTTATCGTACAATTATGTTGTGAAGTTTGGAAGAATATAATAAAGGGGTTAATTAAACTTTTAATCTTTATTTAATTTTGTAATATTAGTTTACATTTAAAAATACTATAATATTAAGTTTTTGAACATAAAGAGTCATATCAAATTAATATTTTTAGTATATAATTACTATATATCTTATTTGTGTTATACTATAATTATAGATATTGTTAATTTATTAAATAATAAAATTCATACATATTATATGAAAAATATTAATATGAATCAACTCGCTGCATCATTCATATTAATAGAGAATTTAACGTTAGATTATTATTATTATT
This sequence comes from Erythroxylum areolatum, assembly GCA_024520975.1. NCBI lineage: Eukaryota > Viridiplantae > Streptophyta > Magnoliopsida > Malpighiales > Erythroxylaceae > Erythroxylum > Erythroxylum areolatum. The sequence continues at coordinate 16,108,685 of JANIJH010000224.1, forward strand.
ATTATTATTATTATTATTATTATTATTATTATTATTATTGTTATTATGTTTTTTATTAAAGTTATAAACTTAATTTTGATAAAATTAAATATATCAATCTAAATTCTTATAAGAATATTCAACGAAATACTAAAAAATATAATATTCATGCCCTTATATATATATTTAAAATCATGCCTTCATAAGTCATTTATACATCAACAGCTAATACTAAATAACCAATTTTTATCAAACATCTTTAATAAATAGCTGGTATTATCCGTTGGTCAAATTAGCTGATAGAATTAGCTATAAGTTAAAAGCTAATGCAATCCGTTATTTGCTAAACAAGGCCATAATCCGTTATTAGCTGGCTATATAATCAGCTAACAAGTAATGCAATCTGTTGATTGTCAAACATGACCCTTTTATTTTACAAATGGTTTATACATATTCTTACTTTTTTATCACAAAATATTTTAAAATTTTACAACAAAATATAAATTCTTTTATATAAACTTATCTATTTTTTTAAAAATAAAAATTTATCATAACATCAAAATGTGTTTTCAAAGTTGAGAAAAATATAATTTGTTAAAGAAAACAATTTAATTGAAATAAATTATGTGGGTAAACATTAAATTGATATAAGAAAGGGTTGTTATAAGTTAAGCTATTTAACCCTTTATGCATATACTGATCCTTCTTTAAAAATACTAGAAAGGGAAATTTAACCAACCTACGGTTGTTACTAATACTACTATTAATATATGTACCTAATAGCCTAAATTGATAACAGATGCCAAGTAACTCCAATGAGCACTAAGGAAGTAGTAACAAGGAATATAAGTGCTTATTAAACTGATGACGTTTTACACCCATGATGGGTCTAATAGTCATCATGCATGAATAACTACTAACAGTGGTTATTCACAGAAAGATATATAAAGGCAACGTTTTGAGATAAATGGTGTAACTTTGTGTATTTGATTTCTTAGACGGTGGTTCTTTCTATCCTCTCGGAGGTTTTACAGAAAATTAAAGAAGGAGATCTCTACGTTCTTTAACTGGTGGAATATAACGATTAATTAAGTATGTATTTTTCATTTTCTATGCATATACAATCGATTTTGGATGTAACATAATCTTTGTGGTTATGTTTTTGATCTATTAATTTCATTCTAACATTGGTATCAGAGCCAGGTTTTGCATGATTTGTTATATGTTCTACCGTATATATCTGTTGTGTTTTCTGTCTTTGTAATGGCATGAGTTGTTTTTTTTTCCTCTTCGTTTCACTGCTCCAATAGTAATACAGAAAGGAATATAACCAACACAGTATGGATGCTTCATGTTTATGAGAAAGCATCGAAAGAAATTGCGTTTCTGATTGTGGGTTTGTTCTATATTTGGTTGAAAGCAACAAATAAATTTTTTTTATCCTCTTGTATATTTGCAATGTTGTTAACGGTGTTAACAGAGACCAAACCACGAATTATTTTCGGTGATAAATGTTTTCATCATTTTCGTGTCTTTCCTTTGTGTTGTTGGATGCTTCAATCAGACATGGACAAACATAAAACTCGAGTTTGATTTGTTTAAAAAAACAACAAAACAATAAAACAAAAATCAAACATGATGGTTTCATGAATTTGCGGTGTCTTTGTTGTTATGGGTGTTTGTTGTGTTGTATTTATGCCCTTGATCATGTTTGAAGTGGTTTTCGTATGGAGAAGAGATGAATAAAAAAAAAAGAAAAAACGACATGAACCAGAAACTAGGGTGCGTCTGAGGAAGAAGACGCACTCATCTGCACGCGCCAGATGCTGCTGGTGAGGGAGAGGCTGGTGCGTGCACTCAAGCTTCTAGACACTGGCGCGTGCTCTGCACGCACTAGACGAGCTTTTCAGGCCTATATGCAGTTTCTGGGCTATTTTTTTTTTGCTTTGACTTTTGGGCCATTAAAGATAATATGGAGTTAATAAAACATTTATGGCCCAAGTATAATATATTTTTTAAATTCATAATTGATTTATACATAATATATATTTTAGAAAGTTGTGCCATATTATATTTTTTTTGTAGCATCCCGCTCCCGCAGGACTCGAACCCGATATCGTGGGTGATATCCGAGTCCGCGCCACACGAGAATGGTAT
>JANIJH010000224.1:16176580-16206672 GCA_024520975.1 Erythroxylum areolatum
ATTTAGCGATTTTGATATTGCAGTTTAATTATATTGATGCCATGTGGTTTATAGAAATGATCGAATCGTAGTGCACCTGTACCGTGGGTTATATACCGGTACGACCTACGGGCGTCTCGATGTATACCCTACGGTGAGGGGGCGCTACACATGCCCTTGCATTTTTCAAATAAATCCCTCATAATGCTCCCTAATTATAACTCTAGCACCATTTGCCATTATTACAGCTAAGGGAATGGTTGGCATAGGTTTTAGTTGTGCTCTCTTTATTGCCCTAGGGTTCATAAAGCTATGGATACTTCCAGTTTCAATTAAGATGATTAGAGCCTTACTTTGGTTGGATCCCTTGATTCTTAAGGTTTTAGGGGTGGTAAGGCCGAAAATTGCATGTAAAGTCACCTATGCTTGCAATTCAACTTCTGGTTATGTTTCCTTTTCCTCTTCTTCTACCACTTCTGTATCTTATGTTTCATCAACTTCAACAACATATAGGGATTTGGTTTACATTGATGCCCAAGGTAAAACTTGTCACCACATCTATAGCTCTACCCCTTCTTAAATTCTTCTGGCCCATTATTTATTAACTTCTCGAACTTTCTAGCCATAGGAGCCCTCTGCACTACATGTTGGGGTCTACTATAGTTGATCTTAATCTTTTTAAAGGTGGCTTCCAACTTTACCTCTTCCTATTTTACAATGTGATAGGCATCTTCCAAGCAATATAGATTTACAATAATTAAAGAGTGTTTTATTTCATCTTTTAGGCCTTCAATTAAGTTGTGGATAAAATGGTCTTCATCCATTTGTGGCTTAAGCTCCACTAAACAAGCTCTTAGTTCATTAAAGGCCTTTATGTAATCTGGCACACATCTAGATTGTTTCAAACTATTGACAGAAGCAATGAGACTCCCTAGATTTTGTTTTTCAAACTTCTTTAGGATGGCAGTAGATAATTCCTCCCATATGATAAACTCTCTCCCATTAATGTAGCTCTCAAACTATTGCACAACTTTGCCTTCAAAATAAAGCGCAGCAACTTCTACCTTTCTTCTTCTAGAATCCAATAAAATTAGAAATACCTTCCCCATTTCCTAATCCACAACCTTGCACTTGTTTCATCAAAATGGTTTAACTCAATTTTCAACTATTGACAATTTAGATCTATTGGTGCCATGATTCGATTGACAACTTGTCTTCATTGGTTCGTTAGAGTGGTAGTGTTAAGATTGGCCTGTGATGGCCTAACTCTAAAGGTTGGCAATAAACCTTTGAATGTGGCAGTTGAGGTTAAACCCCGTTCTACTTTATTGGATCCCTTACTGTTAGCTAACTGCCGAATTGTCGACAACAATGGATCCATTTTTTGCTTAGTTGAGTGATGTAAACCTACCAATTTCTATTGAACTCCTTTCAATTGAATAGAAAAATCATCACTCACCAGTTTGTCTCACACTCCTAGGAAAGTGCTCTGATACCAAATGTTAAGCCAAAGTTTAGAGCAGGGGTAGTTTAGGAATTTTGTATGAAATAAAAATTTTGTGACGGTTGAATTAGTGTTCTTAGGTGAAGGAAAATTAATGGTATTTTTGGAATTCTAAGTTGTTGATGACTGAGATGGGTGATTTAGTATCCTAAATTGTCTTTTTACTCTGACCACCACAAAAATAAGTGGTTGCCCAAGCAATCATCACTTGGTCACCTTGCCTTCTCCTCTATCATGTCATTCCTTTTTAGTTGTAACCTTAGATTTTAACCAAATTGATGAGAACTTTTCTGGCCACCTAAGGAAGCCACAATGATGAGGCTCACTAGATCCGCCCTTGCTACAATCAAACTTGAGTGGCTGAGGGTACAAAACTACCTGGCTATCTTTGGAAATATTGAAGGAAGAAAGAAAGATACAGAGAAGAAATAGAGAAGAAGTAACAAAGAAGAAGAAGAAGAAAGAGACGAGATGCTGAGAGAAAAATGAAGAGAAAAGGAAGTATATTTTCTATTTCCAAAACTTGGTCTTTTTTTATTTTTCATTGCATTAATACTTCTCTTCCCTTTTTGTTACAGCCTTAACAACCATAAATTTTTTGAAATCTAAAATAACCAACTCTAGAACAAACTGAAAATAAAATTAAGGAAAAAATAGAAATTAAGGAAACGACTTCTGCGCCTTCTGTAACAAACTTCTTCTTGTATTTTCTTGGGCTTGTATGTTGGAATGTAATTGTGGACTATATTCTCTATTTTTTGTTGGGCTTGTGTGTTGATCGATGTGGTTTTTTGTTGTGTTGACCTTTGGTTTGGTTGTGTTGGTCCGGGACTTTGATTGAGTTGTGACATTATATATATGAAGACAATTTGGGCATAAGAATCACAAATAATTGATGGAGTCGATGGTTCTTGATAACTTAAAAAGTTAATCCGTCACAAAAAGATGTTAAATTGAAATTTTACTAAGATTAATAGCGAGAAAACTAGTCAACGATACAAAAAGCATAACAGCAGGTGGTAAGCGGAAAGAGAGAGGCATGCAACTGGTAAAGCAAGAAGAGATGAAAGACGAAGAGAGTAGTTAGGGAGGGTACGACCTTGTTTTATATATGAAATCAATCTGCAAAACTGAAGTTAGAATCTCGAAATTAATAAAAAATCTAGTTCAATTTAAAGTTCAATCAACTAAAATTGAATCCGTTAATTTTGAGTTAGATCAAGCCAAGTTTGTACTCTTGCCATTCCTATTGTACGCCATTGAGTTTTCTTTCTTTTTCTCTTTTTCCTTCTTATATCTTGGGCTTAATGGTAATGCATGGAGAAATGGGGGGGAAGCAAGAATGATAACTTCAGTATCCAGAATGTGCTTATTGAACTACCTGGCCTTTTATGCTTGTCTAAATAGCAGAGGAAACCTGAGTTGCAGTTTGGTTAAGATTCCATAATCGATTCATTGTCCATCCCTTAGGAAACAATTAAGAAAAGGAAATAGAACCTGGTGAAAGAAAAATCAGGAAATTTTTGAATTCTCAATGTCATGTATCTTTCCAAATTCCTTGTCTTTGGAAAGTCATTGCGTAAAAATTGTTTCCCGACACTACACACATTAGTAATCTGGAGGCAGCTGCTATTGTTGAGAATTGATAGAGTACATGGTCATCAAGATGGTGTTAAGACCTTCATGTATGCTTGAAAACCAATTTTCCAATTATGTGTTCTGATACCAAATTAAGTTCTTGACTTCTAGTTATAGTTGCCTCCATCAAGCCCATCAGTTGAAGCGCACTAGCAGTTAGCTACAGCAGCTTCGTAGAGGAACGTGGGTGCTTAATCAGTTGACATTACAAGCATCACAATATATAGAAAACAGCTTTCCTGCATGTTATTTGGAGCCAGATGCCCTTTTCTTTGTTATTTTTTAACGAATCACAGCCATATGACATCTACATTTGACATAAAAATGATCAAAATTAGTATCACTAAACTATTAACAAAAATAAAAATTACAGCAGTAGCATGCTCTTCACTTGCTCATAGGTCAATAACAGTTGATCTTTTGATGAACAGATCAACCAGATGCTCTGATTCTGATTGTTGCACACAATAGTAAAGTGCATGCTCCTTGATGAAATAACAAGACTTTTTGCTTCTTTTCCCTATCTTCCAAGTCTTTGTCAATTTAACTAGTAGTGGTGTCAAGTCGGAAGATGACGTTTCCTTGTACATCATTTCACGTCTTGATCAGTTTCCATGATATTGAGGCCTATGATGAGTGCCAGGTTCACTGCAAGACGGCTTCTTTAGAGTTTGCTGCTCAGGTTTAGTTGGTTGGTAGTGTTTAAAAGTCAACTGTCCACCTTGTTTTAAGGGACTCGTTCTGGTCAAGTTATTCCATTAAGCTGACTGCAGTGCATCTTCTGAATTCTATTGTTCTTTCGATTCCTTCGTACTGAGTATTGTAGCATGTCACTGTCAATGCACTAAGGTGTATGGCTTCTAGCTAGTGTGTCCGTTACAAAATTTGCTAAAGTCAGCAGCTACTTCATTCATCAAAAAAGCCTCACAATTGAGTTATAAAGTCCTTAACTTCCACCATATCTTATGCAAAACCTCCTAAAACTGATTACCAATATTGAAGGTAAATGAAAGCCTTAAGAATGTCACGACCATTTGCCAACTTGGTTATTTCTCTTTGCATCCCTTTCTCAATGTACTACTACACTAATTCCCAGATTAAACGCCTATACATTAAACCCAAAAAAGTAATTAGTACTCCAAGTTTTTGCAGATTGATCTCAATCCAGATTCATAAATTGACGCTGGAAAAGAAAAACGTCAAATCTTGTTTTGAAGTTTCTTCCATGTCATGATAACTCACTCAGAGCCGTCTCATATGCCGGAGCTTTAATTATTGTGTTCTTGTTAATGGTGGGCCCCGGAAAAAGCATGATAACGATATAGATTGATTGCTTCAACTTACAGGATCCAAAATCCTAGTTGATCAGTAACTTGGTTTCATCCAACAATGTGCTTCCACTTCCACAAGTCCAACTCCAGAGTACTGCTTCTCCTGATGTTAAACTCTAGTTTCAGCTCAAAGTTGATTCCATATGGTTCCAAGCCATTCAAGTTACACAGGGAATGGGGTTGCTTTCTTCTCTTTTTCTCTTTCCTGCTCACTGTAAAATTGATTTCTTGGCATAGCTAGCTGATAGACAAGATGTCTAGTGCATGCCTAATCATAGCCCATTTAACCGAGACTTGACATACAATAATTTTTTGTTTTAATCTTGAAAAAAAAAAGATTGGAAAGAAAACCTGAATTGCTTGGTTGTAATTTTTTCCTAGCACTATGATATCCCATTCTCATATTCATATAAAAGAGTGGGCCAAGATCATTGTTCAACTCTGTAGTTGTTTTGTTTTAGGACTCAAACGTTAAACAGTTACGAAAATTGATTAAGTTACTAAGTGTTGGGCTCCAATCATAATTCTCACCATATCAATCAAAAACAATCAACTAGTTTCAAAAGACTCAATCTTGAAAACAAACAATCAAACAATATATGTGAAAAAATAAATCGAACAGTAGATATAGCTAAAAACTTTCCAGTATAAAGTGAAAAACTATAAGTCAAACTGACAAACAAATTTACTAATTCAAGTAGAAACTTGCAAGAGTTTAAAGGTTCTAGGCTATTGATTCTTCCTCATAACTATACCACAAAATAGTTACAAGTTATCCCATTAAGTTTTAGTATGGAGTACAAATTGATACTCTAAATGAACAAGATTATCAATCTAATCTTGAAACAAACACTCGAAAAAGATCACTTGTTGTAAAAACTACCAATTATAGAATGAGAAGAACTTCTCAACTCATTCTCACTCTCTTTCTTTTCCTTATGTATTATTTTCGCTCACATCGATAAACCCCATCATTTTTTCCTTTTATACTAAAAAAATAGGGTTTCATAACTAGATATAGTTACTTACATAGTCATGCAGGTGACCATGTTCAAACCATATTTCAAGGAATCACGAATATATACAATCTAAATTAGTCACACTACCTACTTACACAGCTATGTATCCTTGGGACACAAATGTGTATGTCTTCAACTTATACCATCTACTCATACACGTTTGCAGTTACCTACACAATCTTAACTCACGACCTATATGACAAGGACATGATGTGTCTGATCTTAACACAACCATATAAGTCATCATCTATCTTGTACATGTCCATAATCTCTTACACAGATTTCACACATAACTGTGCAAGTCAAATACATGGGCCTACTCTACACAATTGTGTTTCTCAAGAATGGCTTCAAATCAACTATTATCCGTCTTGACTTTACTCATTCATCATTTCAACAATCCTTAATAATATCCAAGATCATTGAAACTCACCTTTGTCTCCGAATAGGGATGAAAACTCAACAATCTCCCCCTGTAACCTATTTTGGAGGAGACTCAAATCACCTTAATGATTATTTGCGATTCATCTTAGCAAGCTTACTACAAAGCTCATCTATGCTATCAAGAACCACCTTTGTTAACATATAAACATTGTTCTTATTTGTGTGAATTTTCTTCAAATGTAAGTGTTGTTCCTTAATCACGAATCTTAACCCATAATACTTGACATTGATGTAATTGGTGCAAGAATGATACATAGTGTTCTTGTTCAAACCGTAGTGCTTTGACTGTCACAAAATACTATATAATCATCTTGCTTCATATATAACTCTTGAAGTAATCATTTCAACTAGAGAATCTCTTTACCTGCTTCCACAATAGTTACATACTCTAATTTAGTTACGGATAAAGCTACAAACGTTTGCAACCTGGATTGCTAAAAAATTGCTCCTTATATGACTTTGAACAAGTAGCCTGAAGTGGATTTCTTGTTATCAAAATCTCTAACCATATATGCATCTATATATCCCTCTAGAATTGGCTCCTTATCGATGGAACACAAGCTCCATTTAAAGAGGCCCAGAAGTATCTTAAGATCATTTCATAGCTTCCTAGTAAAATTTCACTAGATTGGATAGTACCTACTCACTAACCAATAACTTGTGATATATTTAGCCTTGTACATACCATTGCATACATCAAGAAACCAAAAAAAATATAAGTATGGAATAGAAGATATATCATCTTTCTGCTTTTTAATTAAAGAGCAGACACGCTTGCTCAACTTAAAGTGAGGCCTTAGTGACATGCTAGTTGGTTTGACATTCTTCATGAATATTTCTAACACCAGTTCAATGTATGTCTCTTGTGACAATCATAGTTTTCTTTTTTATTGTCCCAAGTTATTTTTATGCCCAAAATATGCTTTCTAGAGCCCAAATCTTTTGTGTCAAAGGATTTGGACAAGTCCTCTTTTAGTTTACATATTTTTCCCAATATCTTATCCCACAATCAACATGTCATCAACATATAAAAGAAGAATAATGAAGTTTCTATTGGTAAACTTCTTAAAATACACACAAAGATCAACAAAAGTTCGTTTATAGCTATTTCCTATTATAAATAAATCAAACTTCTGATATCATTATCTTAGTGCCTGTTTTAGCTTACACTAGCTCTTTTTCAACTTATACACTAAATTCTTTTTGCCCTGAGCCTTAAATCATTCCTGTTGTTCCATATAGATCTCCTCTTCCAAATCTTCATGGAAGAAGGCGATTTTTACGTCCAATCTTCACATATTAACCATTGGTGAGAAAATTTCATCAAAGTTAATGCCCTTCTTTTGATTGAATCCTTTCATTACTAATCTTGCCTTATGCTTCACCAACTTGTCACTATCCTTCTTTATCTTGAAATTTTGTTTATTCTTTAATTTCTTGTTACCTTTTGGAAGTTTCACCAGCTTATAGGTTTCATTTTTTTTCACGAAATTCATTTCCTCTTGCATAGCTTCCAATCAAAGATCTTTATCTGCATATGAATTTACCCATTTCACATTTTTAGGCTCCCCCTCAGTAATAATTAGGAGGTATTATGTACTCGGGTATCTTGTAGAAAGCATTTTCTCTTTATTTGACCTTCAAAATTGAACATCTTCCACTACTGAACCTAGTTTCTCCCCCTACTCATCATTCTCATAAGCCTTATCTTCACCATCATCTGGATGTGGCTCATATAACTTATCACTATCAAGTTGTACTTAATTACTAACATCATGTGCCTGTTTATATACCTTATATCCTTCATTTGTAAGCTGTTTAATAGAATTCAAAATAGGAGAAGCAATAATGGCACCGCAAAATGAACTACTAAGTGTAGTCTTACTTTCTTTAATAAGATTAGCACTCATCTCATGCTCATGGAATGCTACGTCTCTACTTTTAAAAACTTTCTACTTTTTTAGATCATAGATTTTAAATCCAAATTATTTATCACCATAATTGACAAATATGCAAGGAACTATCTTCCAGTCAAGTTCCAATTTCTACTTTTTTAATATATGTTTAAACACTTTACATTTGAATAACTTCAAGTGCAAATAAGAGGGGTCTTTTTCTACCTATATTCTCTAGGGGACTGTTTGTGTTCAATTAGTCAAGTAAACAACCATTCTCATTGCTTCACCCCAAAAATCTTTGAAAGCTTAGACATTCTAAATATACATTGAACCTTCTCCATTATTTTTCTGTTCATTCTCTTGACAACATTATTACATTGTAGAGTATAAAGTTTCATTTTTTTATGTCTCATATCATGCCTCATGCAATAATTCTAAGACTCCTTATAGGTGTATTCTCCTCCATTACCTGTTCTAAGAAACTTTAACTTTTTCTCTACTTCCTTTTTTATCATGGCATGAAATTTTCGAAAAACTTCAAAGACTTGTCTCTTTATCTTCAACATATAGACCCAAATTTTCAAAGTTACATAATCAATAAAGGTAATAAAGTATTTGTTTCCTCCTAATGATTCCTCTTGAATGGGATCACAAACATTTGAGTATATCAACTCTAGCTTGGCCATTTTCCTCATAAATCTCTTACTGAAAGAGGCTTTTATTGTTTTCCTATCAAATGATGCTCACATAGATCAATAGGAATGGAATTATTTACCAAAATAAGAGATTTAATGACTAACAACTTGAACATTTTTTCAGTCACATACCCAAATAGTTGATGCCATATATTAGGAGAAGTATTTTCTTTAACTGCATACACTTCTTCACCACATAACTTTAGGTATGTCTAATCCTTTTTGCACTCACATGCCTCAATCGTCGATGCCACATATTAAGAGAAGTATTTTCTTTAACTGCATATACTTATCCACCACATACCTTTAGGTATGTCTTGTATATTGTGCATCATAGCTCTCCACAGGCAACTATCATTGCTTCCTTTGACAACTTCCACTTTTCATGCCAAATGTGTGTTGATACTCTTCATGATCGAGTATATTAGCTGATAGAAAATTTAGGCATAAGTTAGGATTATGTAGTACATCTCTTAAATTTAGCGAGTATCCTAAATTATCTGAACCCGAATATCACTCATATCGACAATATTGGCAAAACTTTGATTATCAATTTTTACATTTTCAAAATCATTGATCCTATAATTTAAAAAGTATTCCATCCTTGGAACATAATGATAGGAGAACCCTATATCAATAAGTCACTCAGCACCTAAATCACTAACATAGAAGCACTCACTAGTTGCACAGATCAATGACACATCATCATCTGTGTTTGATATTATTGCAACTGTATTTTTGTCATCCTCATCTTTCTAATGATCTTATTTTTTTTATCCCTCTTCTTCTACTTATAGCAAAACCTTTTAATGTGTCCAAGATTGGTGCAATAGTGACTTGTCTTAATCTTTTTGTCACCTTTAGACTTCGATCAATTCTTAGAATTGTCATGCTCTTTGGGACCCCTTCCTTTGCTTCTTTTCCTACTTTTTACTATAAAGGCCTACACAACACCCATCTCTTTTCTTCTAATCTCTTCATTAAACGTGCTCCCTTGATTGAATCCAAGAAGATCACACATTCTAGGGATGAGTTGCTAATGGTAACTACTAATATCTCCCAACTATCCAGTAACGAACTTAATAAGAAAAAGGTTTGGAGCTCTTAATTAAGAATAATCTTTATAGTAGTCAACTTGTTAATAATGTCATAGAAATCACTAAGGTGCTTTAACACATATTTTTCTAATTTTAGTTTCAAATTCCCATTTCCAACTTCTTCAAAAACTCAAAAGATATTAGTTTCTTAGGACAAATAGTTGAATATATTGATATCAATCTACTGTTGCATAGTGCTTAGAATTCTTTCTTCATCTTTCCCATTCTCTATTTGTTATTTTTCTGGTTTAGATAGAACATGATCCTTCACACGTTTGTCTATATAGATAAGATCAAAAATATCCTGACAGTACAAAAGATCTTCCATCAAGAATCTCCAAATAGAATAGTTTGTAAATGTCAATTTAATTATAAAGTTACTGCTACCCTCTGTAATTAATGTCTCTTATACCATTTTGATAGGCTTCAAACACAACTCCCACAACATCAGTCAAGAACAATCAACTAGCATCAAGAGACAATTTCAAAAACAAACAACCAAACAATATATATGACAAAAAAAAATTGAACATCAATTATATATGGAAAATCCTCTCGTATAAAGAAAAAATTACAGTCCAAACTAACTAGCAAATTCACTTATTGAAATAGGAACTTATAAAAGTTTAAAAGTTTTAAGCTATTAATCCTTACTTGAAATTATACCACAAAATTGTTCATTCTACCAAGTTTTAGTATTGAGTACATATTGATACCGAAAATGAACAACATTCTCAGCCTAACCCTAAAACAAACACTTAAAAAAGACAACTTATTGCAAAAAGTACCAATTATAAAATGAGAAAGACTTCTCAACTCACTTTCAATCACTTTCTTTTCCTTTTTTAGTGTTCTTTTCACTCATATCGATGAACCTTATCATTTTCCTTTTATACTAAAAAAAATAAGATTTCATAACTGTACATGATTGTATAGGTGATCATGTTCTAATCATATTTCAAGAAATCACAAATATATATAATTTCAATCAATCACACGGCCCAGTTATATAGTTGTGTACACCTAGGACACGAGCGTGCATGTTTCCACACGACCGTGTATGCCTTTGACTCTTGCCATCCACCCATACATGTTTGCAATTACTTACATGGTTTTCACGACATACAGTCGTATATGATAAGGACAAGCATGTCTAATCTTACATGATCGTTTAGGTCGTCATCTATCTTATACATATTCACAATCTTTTACATAACCTTTGACCATGTCCTAATCATATTTTAAGAAATTGTGAATATACACAGTTTCAGTTAGTCACACAATTCACTTACATGACCATGTATACCTGGGACATGATTGTGTATGTTTTCACATGGTTGTGTTTGTCTTTGGCTCTTGCCATTTACTCGTACATGTTTGCAGTACCGACATGATCTTCATATGTGACCATATTATATGAATATATATAATAGGGAAATAGGCATGTATAATCTTACACAGTTGAGTAGTCCATCACCTATCTTGTACATATTCACTATCTTTTACACGACCTTCACACCCGATTGTGTAAGGCAAAGATATGGGTGCTGTGCTCTATATAGTCGTCTATTAAAAATAATTTCAAATCAACTGTTATCGATCTTAACTTTATTCATCCATGATTTCAACATTCTTTGATAATATCCAAAATTACCAAATCTCACTTTTATCTCCGAGTAGGGTTAGGCTCTATCAACACTTAGGAGGTTTGTTTTGGCCTCATAACCTCCCACTATATGCAGATCAGTCCTTAGGGAGTACGATAAAACCAGTAGGTTCTAGCTACCTGTGATCAGAAGAACAACATTTGAATAAGGTTTAAAGTTGTCGTTAAAACTTAACGAGTGCCACTGGAAATGAACATGTGACTGCTTTCTGACAAGGAAGCACTTCCTGACTCACATTTCGGCGGAGGTTTCATACAGAAACACTTTTTGATGGTAACATCAAATTTTATCGTCTTCATGAACAAAGCATTGAAAAAGAAATTTGGTTAACATGATTTTACTGTACCAAAACTACAAATTAATCATTACCAACATACTAACTTAATCTTTACAAATGTCGAACTATACAATGTGCATGACATTAACTCGTAGCAAGGTAGTGTCAATTCTCAATTGGTTTTAAGCGGATGAGAAGATGAGTAATTCACGTTATTACATAGGGCTACATCATTCTCCCAATTTTGTAAGTATAGAGAAAGCCTTTATTCCTTTTAGTTAGAAGAGGATGGCTAGTGTTTGACTTTCCTGATGTTCCCTTCCCTTCCCTCAAAGTTCTTTGGTTTGATAATCACTATTGTCAACTCTAGTGTACTACTGCAGCACTGCACTTGTTGGAATTAGACATTCCTTAAGCCCCTAAAATAAGAGCTTTTTCCCTCTCTTTGTTTCTTTGACTAAAATGCTTCCTTTCCATTTTCAACAAATTCATCTAAAAGTGAAGACAAACCTCCAACCAAAATGAAGATAATTATTAAAAGTTAGAGACAAAACTCCATCAGAAAGAAGGATTTCAATTAGTTAGTTTCACCCATTTTTTCCATTTCCACAGTTTAATTCTCCTTTTAACTGCAACTCTTTTTATAAAATATTAATATCAATAACGACTAACATTTTTGGCAATGCTAGTCTAGCTCATGGAACTTCTTTTTTGGTTAAAGGTTAAGTTAGACTCCATTTCCAAGATGATCAAATCGCATGTTATTAAGCCAACTGGCTGCACTGATTATAAATCAATTATAATCAAGACAAAAAGAATGTAGGAGTTTCCCAAGGCTATGACTAAGGCAACCACCATTAATTCCATTCCCATGCAAGAAAAGGTATTGGATGCCCTCTCCTCTCTTGTGCTTTGATTATAAGTGGTATTGAACATTAAAGTGAAAAGGAGCAATGAGAATGAGAATCGTCATCTTCATGGAAGTTGGGTATTATTGTTAGCCAAAGCTTATCCCATTATCATGTGTGAGTGATCCAATGTAACAAAAGTGCAAAACGTAGAGAATCCACAATTTTTATGCCCACCATCACTCCTGCCAACTAGTTATGGGGATATGAAGGCATATAGTTGGAATCTCCCAACACCAAAGCCATTGGATGAAAAGTCTTGGAAGTTATCAGTTGTGTGATTACTCAGATTCTAACATTTCGTTGAAGAAGATCTCTATTTGATATGTTTAGTGCATGCCCTACATATACTCTTTTTCTTTCGTTTTCCATTTTAGCAATAAGATGGAAGGCTATAACAAAAATTGGTATGACCTTGTATTCCCTTTTTTATTAAATATATTATGTCAAATTTTAAGAATAAATTACTACTTTCATGAAAACTTCAAATCTATTTAGTTTCAAATAGTATTTAAAATTAAAATTGATGATCAATTCAAATTTAATGAATAAACTAGATTTATACCTAATTTAATTTCAGGCCCTTGTAAACCCTAATTCCAAACATCTGCTCCGTATATAAGTGAAATGCCAACTTTACTAGTGCTAGTCTGGGTCCAACACTAGAAATTTGGGGGATTGTGGGCCCAGTCTTAACATTGGTGGGTCCAAAGTGGAGATTCTGTAGTGCAGAGTGTGTGTGTGTCCATTATTGATTATTTTGACAAAGAAGCTGTGCGAATTCTGAAAGCAACAATTAGTTAGACATAAGTTTTGTGAAGGCTACGTGGGTACCAGTAGTCGCTACCCTCTACCCACTATTTTAATTAACTTGAATTTTGATACTGTTTCTCAAGTTTATATCCTTATAACTCACATTTATGATTCTAATTAAGAAATTATATAACTTATTTAAAAATTAAAATTATTAATAACTTATTTTATTTATTATTTATCTTAATTAAGTTTTTAACTTATTCGCTGATATCCAAAAGACGGGGTCTGGAAGTAAATAACTCCACCGGATTCGGGACGTGGAAGTCATAAAAGATGAACTTACAGTCTTCGCATCCCTCGTGGTTACACTCGATGGAAAGATTATCAAAAGACTCGTCCTGCGTTTGATGGAATGGCTATTGACAAACTCAAAGCCGAAGCAAGCAGTTCAGGGCTTATAAATCTTACCTGTGTTTTAAAAAAATCGGGATTTTAATTTCAATTTGCGTTTAACAATTAGAGTTTAGTTAAATCAGTGATACCAGAGATTTAAGTTAAAATTTTAATTAGATTAATTATCAAACATAATAATTAAATTAATGACAAAATATTTATATTTTTAAAATAAGTTATTTAGATTTTGACATATATGCGACGTAGTAATAAGTAGATGAATCTTGTATATTTTTGTTTATTTATAATTTATTTTAAACATTTTTAAAAAAATTAAAATTAAAATTGTATTGTAATAAAAATTAATATGGTTGAAAATATACATGCCTAATATTTCCGATTAAACAACACCACACTTACGGTTTCTTTCTGAATAGATACATATGGCATAGCCTAAAACGGAGGATCATTGTCAACTTAAATTTATGCCTTGTAACTAATAAGTTACTTGTATTAACATATTTAAAACATTTTTAATTATAAATGTTTATTTATTTAGGGCATGATTAGTTCAATTTTTATTTTTGTTTTTGTTTTTAATTCAATAAACTTATTTTATTGAATTTTTATTTATACTGAATTTTTACTATCCCTATTTTCGTAATTTATGAAACTGATAAAAAATTAGTTTTATTTTTATCATGATTCTATATAATAATTACCTAAATAAATATTACTTGATTAGTTTTTTTATAAATCAATAAGACCTTTGTACAAATAATAGAAGGTATGTACATACTAGAGATTCAAAGCCCGAAATCTATTAACTACCAAAAGGGTCCAAAAGAATTTACAACACTTTTTTCCATCTTAAAACCATAAAGCAAAATCTAACCATCCTATTCTATATCATTTTTCACCCAAAAGCACTTGGAGCTAACATATCTGTCAAATAACACGAGATACTCAACCCAATTCCAGCAGCACCCTCAAGCAACAATAAAACAATCTAAAACAAACAAACAACACAGCTAGAAAGAATAAAGATCTTGTTCAGTGTCAAATGTGCCCTCCTCTCTCAACATTCATTGATAATCTCATTGTTGAATCTTTTGTCCACCATTTTTATGAATTTCAGCATAACCATTGGTATCCACTGTTCTGCTACATTGTGGTGCTAGTAAGTGTCCACTCCACTTCTCTTTTGCCTGATATCGAAGGGGAAGAAGAATTCACTCAAACCGAACCTAATAGAGACTTGCAAAAATATGTTAGATAATAAACACTCCCACTCTTATCCTCTCTCGGTGTTTGAGCTGAGTTAGTCCATAATTTAGAAAATCATTTTGGTGTTGAAGCTCTCCTTATCCAAGGCTTCATCTTTGAATGTTCTATCATTCCTTTCACACCACAGATTATCTATTGTAACCGAAAGGAGAATGGGGAGGTCACTGTTTCAGTAATGGGAGGATTGGTTGAACCAAGTGGTAATGGAGTGGAGGTTTGACAAATAGGGTATATTTATGTGGAAGTGGTTAACGCAACTTACTCACACTGATTTAGAGAAAGAACAGTCAAAGAACAAGTGTTTTATGGTCTCATTATCCGAAAAGCACAAGGAACAATGATTTGGAGTGTGGAGGTAACAAAGTTTATCCCGAGTTTGCAAATTTCCTTGAAATGCCAACCATAAGATGAAAGCACATCTAGGTCTGTTTCTTTTACACCAGACCAGAGTGTACCAAGCTACATTCTAGTTCAGTGGTCTCATGACTTTATAAGCTAAAGAATTTGTGTACTTTCTTGAGGTACTAGCTAACCATTCCAAACACTCAGTTCTAGAGTCATTTGGTGGGGACGACATAAGCTCCAAATTACTGAGGAGCTCAACATTGGCCTATTGCCAGCACCACTAGTTATTTCTAATTACTGCAGAAACTCTAGTGGTCATAGGAAGGTCAGACCTATTAATCATCCTTGTTGTAGCAAAATTCTTCAAGATCCCTCGAGGATGCTATGGATCCTGCCATAGTAAAGTATTATTCCCATTCCTTATCTTAATTCTGAATTGGTCCCCTGTTTTATCCCTCACATATAAGATCTTTCTCCAACTCCAAAAGCTGTTATAAGAAGGTAGAGCACATCAGAAAGTTGTCCTTCTCATAATAATTGTATGCACCCACCTAACCCACAATGATTCACTATCATTAAACAAAACCTAGGTTTTGTTCCCTTAAAAAGAGTTATTCCAAGTGGACAAATGTTTAACACCTAATCCTCTCTCCCTTTTCGGCCTACAAACATCAGTCTATTTAACTTTAGCATGAGATTTATTAGTGACCATCCTAGCCCACAAAAAATTCCTAAGTTTGGATTCTGTTTCCTTAAGGATGGCAGAAGGAAGAATAAAGTGGGAAGACCAGTAAACTTGAAAAGTTGAAAGGAAAGAGATTACTAATTGAAGTCTACTAGTATAGGAGAGATATTTGTGGGTCTATTTAGTAATCCTGGCTTCAATTTTTTCAAATAAAGGTAAACAGTCCCTCCTAAATAACCTTCCTATGAGGAGAGATACCCCCAAATATCGAATGGGAGAGTACCTATCTTGAGACCCGATGTAGCTTCTATTTGAGGTGAAAGAGGGTTCATATTTGGGGATAGGAAGAACTAACTCTTGGAGGAATTCATGTCCATACTAGATAACTTAGAAAGTTACCCAAGTAAGTCATCAAGGTTTAGACTAAATTTAGATCAGCATGGCATACTAAAAGAAGATCATCTGCAAACAATAGGTGGGTGAGTTTGAGGGATTTACACCGCCAGTGATATTTAAAGGAAGGGTTCCTCTCTATGTAATCATTCAGACTCCTCAAAAGGGCTTCGATACAAATAAAGAAAAGAAATGGGGATAGTGTGTCTCCTTGTCTTAGGCCTGACTTCCCTTTGAAAAATTTTGAGGGTGAGCCATTGATCAAAATTGCATAGGAGGGAGAAGTGACGCACTCTTTGGTCCATTCAACAAACTTTTGGGGAAATCCTATAGATACTAAAATATTAAAGAGGAACTCCCATTGAATCAAGTCATAGGCTTTTTGAAGATCTATTTTAAAAGCACATCTCTTGTGGTTGTTTGAAAGATGGTAATTTTTGAAAATCTCTTGTACAAGATGTTATCCCCTATTTGACGGTTCTTAATGAAGGCACTTTGGTTAGGGCTAACAATATGGGGAAAGGTCTCTCAAAGCCGATTTGCTATGATTTTTGCAATGGCCTTATAAATCATGTTGCAACAAGAGATAGGTCTATAATCTACCACTGTGGAAGGATGGTCTTTCTTAGGGATAAGAGTGATAAGGGTGTTGCTTAACTCTTTTAGAAGTTTGCCATTATGAAAAAAAGTCTTGAATGGCTCTAGTAACTTCCCCTCCTATAATATGCCAAGTATATGAAAAGAATAGTCCATTAAACCCATCCAACCTAGGAGCTTTATTAGGATTGAAAGAATTGAAAACCTCCTTAATCTTTTGTGCTAAAACTTCAGCATTAAGAGCTTATAAGATATGGTCGGGCAAGGAAGGATGAAATAGATTTCCCACAAACTCTTAGGAAGGAAGGAGGCTCTTTTTTTTCCCCTAATGGAATTTTGAAAGTATCCAAGGATTTGATCTTGAATCTCTTCAAGATTAACAATCCTATAACCATTCTCCACTACCAAAGAGTGTATATTGTTTCTATTTCGGTTAGCAAGGATGGAGTGGTGAAAAAATTTTGTATTCCTATCTATTTCTTTAAGCCATTTGATATGAGAAGCCTGTTTAAGGAAATATTCTTGATCCTCAAAGGCTCGAATTAAATCATTAATGGCATCAAATTCCATGGAAACCAGTTGAGGGATATTAGGCATCAGCCTCCTTTGATCTTGTATATTATTAAGGGTAATTTGACACTTTTCAAATCTATCATGCATATCTCCTATTTGGCCAGAATTAAGAGATTTAAGAGTTGTTTTAACCCTTTTGAGTTTGGCAATGACATAGAACATAGGTGTGCCCTGAACTAGGAAGGACCAAGCATTTTGTACTATTTGACAGAAATTGGATTGTGAAGCTAGGACGTTTGAAAACCTAAAAGGGGAGGATCTCTTCTGAAGATGAGCTAGGGCCTTAACTACAATTGGAGAGTGATAAAAAATATTAGGATTAAAAATCACACAATAGGAGTTGGGAAACCTATAGCTCCATACCGAATTGATTAATGCTCTGTTTAGCTTCCTAGCAATATAAAGGTCTCCACTTTGCTTATTATTCCAAGTGAGTCTAGAACCACTAGAATTTAAGTCAAACAATTCACAGCCTTCCACACACTGCCTAAAATCATTCATGCCATTCATAGTTGAGGTGCTCATTGGTTCAGCTTCATTGGAAAATAAGATGGGATCAAAGTCTCCAGCTATAATCTAGGGAAGGCTACCAACATTGCAGTGAATGTTTGACAACTCTTCCCAAAGATTTTTCCTATGTTTTAGGTTATTAAAACCATAGACATAGGACATAAGAAAAAGATTGGAGCTATTCAGCGGAGTAACCTCAAGATGTATCAGTTGATCTGAAATTCTTAAATTAGAACACCTGAGGCAATCAAGGTTGTACGCTACCACAATCCTAACATTAGAAGCATGATCCATATTACTATAAGAAAGCCAGCTAGGAAACAAAGAAGTACATACATTATGAAGGATGGAAGGAGACCTAATCCTAGTTTAAGTTAAACACACAAAAGAAGTTGATAGCTTCTTAAGATAAGCTTTGACAGCTAACTAGTTTTTGGGGTTGTTAATGCCCCTAACTTTCCAAAAAACAAAATCCATAAACACTCCAAACAAAAACCAGAACAGGATCTTTTACTTCTGCTTCTTCCTAGATTTTCTATTTTTCCTCACAGTAAAATCCCCCTCAGCCCCTCCCAAACCAGGATTCTTATTGTAACATCCCAGATCACCCGCTTATAGATATTATCCGCTTTGGGCCTTGATCTAGTCAAGCCCTCACTTTTTTGCTTTTTTCGAGAACTTCTCAGGAGGTCACCCGTCCTAGAGCTACTCTTACCCTAGCATATTTAACTTCGGAGCTTTGATGAGATCTGGTGCATTAGGGCATGGAAAACGCATCTGTAAGAGAGAGGTATCTGTACCCTTATAAGGCGTACTTCGTTCCCCTCTCCAACCGATGTGGGATCTCACACTCTCCACCTCCCTTAGGGCCCAACTCTCTTTAGGGTTCGGCCTAGCTGCCACAACGATTCGGGTACCGGCTCTGATATCAATTTAATTGTCACGACCAGGTACCACATCGGATCTATGACAACTGCCGCATAACCGAGCTAAGGACACTAACGGTATCCTTAATCCGACTATGCAAGGCTAGCTAAATATCTAAATTCATCTTTGAACTCATATACAACCATGTATATATCAATATACTGTAGTATCTCCAAATATAGAATAATCACCAAAGGACTCAGAAAATTCGACGTGACAACCATGTATTTAATTGTCACGACCTGATACCACATCGAACCTATGACAACTGCCCCATAATTAGGCTAAGGACACTAATGGTATTCTTAATCCGACTATGCAAGGCTAACTGAATATCTTTTTTTTCTTTTTTTTGAAAAATTTGGGCAGCACAATGGTTGTATTCTAGAGATCCCAAACCTGCAAACAATTTCAAGCACACTTCTTCTTTCTTCATCATCAATTCACATCATACATGTATAATTAACATATAGGATTCATTTAGGCCATCAATTTCAAAAGATATTCAAAAATTCACAAACTTTCACCTAAAGGGGATAATTTCGGTTTTGACTTAAAGAACCCTCTCCATGACACATTTCATTCATCAAAACCATGCTTTATGCATATTCAAGCATGAAGAATAATATATCTTAACACCAAACTCAAAATCATAATGTAGAGAGAGATGAGACAAAATTTACCTATACTTTCCTTTAGCGATATCTCCAAATCCTTTGAGTATTTCTTAAATATAATGATAGATTTGAGTTTCTTGACCCCAAATTATCTTAGAACACCTTGATTGAGGTTGAAGAATAAAAAACATGGTGTAAAATAGATGATGGTAGAAACTTGCTTCTTTCTCTCCTCTCTTCTCCTTTCTTCTCCATTCTTTTAATTAAAACAAAATGCCTTAAGTCCTTAGAAATGTGATGCACGGCCACAAGTGAAAGAAGGGTCTAGAATATTGACTCTTCTTTGACCAAATGGGGTGAAATTATCATTTTGCCCTTAGCTTATGTGAATTACCATTTTACCCTCCAAACTTTTCCTAAATTTACAATTAAGCCCAAAATTTGGGAATCAATGAAACTTTTATTTTTATTTTGATCCTTGGACTTTTGAGAATTATAATTAAGCCCCTTAATTTTATAAAATTACAAATTGGTCCTCCAAGAATTGAAAATTTATGTTTAAGTCCTTTGACTTTTAACAATTTGCAAATAAGCCCTTATGTATATCAACTTTTCTATTTAAGCTTTCTAAGTGTCCAATAAATCTATAAATCATGTCTAATCACCTCTAAGGCATTAGAACACATTTAATTTAATCACTATGGTTATATCCATCCAATAGACTCAGTTTTTCACCCTTAAAAGCTTATTTGTCGGAAATCTCCAAGATTTTACATACCAATGAACTCTAAGTTCATGTCAGGGCATATAACATTATAAATCATTGGCATACATACCAAAAGGATTCAAATTCATCTTTAAATGCATATAAAACCATGTATATATCAAAATACTGTAGTATCTCCAAATACTGAATAATAACCAAAAGGCTCAAAAAGTCCGGTGTTACATTTATTCTCAAGGACCAAATCAGAAATAGGAGAGGAAGAATGAGAATTTACCTCAGGATGGTTTGGATCCTCCAGGTCTCCACTTGGGGTAGTAGTCTTCTCTTGATTCCTGCTAAATTCAGCATACTTCTCAAGGTCCTTGCTATTTAGGATAGAACTACTAGAATGACTATCTTCCTTATCATCATGGTTGCCTAACTCAGGCATTTGCTTAGTCTGTTGGGCTCCTGTACCTTGATCTTACTCCATATGATTCTCAAGATCTCTGACCTCCTTGTTGCTCTGAATTGACCTTTCTGAATCTAAGTCTTTCTCCCCTCTCTACTGAGTCACATTATCTATTATAGTCTCATTACTTTTCTCCAATTCCTGTTGGAAACCAATCACAAACACTCTTCCTGTGGGTGCCTATTCCTTCCTCAATGTTGGTAGGTCATGCTTCCGCTCATACTGAATCTTGACTTCCTTAAAGCTTATCTCCTCTTCTTCATTATAAGTTGCCAGCTGAAATGAAGTAGGCCAACTTCTTTGTAATTCTAGTTCCACACACACTCTAACATACTTAATCCTAGACATAGTAGTAGTCTAAGTATCCATTAGTAGGAAGCGTCCGATTGCACTTGCTATCCTACTCAACCCTTTGGTATTCTAGTATTCTACAATGATATTATAAAACCTAGTCCATAGTGGGGCACATCGAACTTCCTCTTGTTCTCCCATATTCAGACACCATCTACGTAAGAATAAGAGTTTGCCTTGGATGTGCCAAGGACCCTTCTCCAGTACCATATTCAATCCTACCTCCGAATCAAACTTAAACCAAAAGTTATTGGAACTCGTAATTAACACTTCCTTCAGACCAAATTCTAACCAGATTTGACAATGCTCTGTGGACAACAGGGAATGTTGATCTCTTATCGATACCGATGAAGAAGCCAATCAGAGCCAGTCGGATTAGAGCTGCACCTCCTTCACCTCAGGGGGGTAGTAGGTCAAAGTTTTGGCTTCTGAGGATTCCTTCATGCAATCAGCTACTATTGACTTCCATGATCGGAAATTCTCCAACGACTTTATAGAGGGGTTTGAGATGTTTTCAGGTTCAGGTCTTGGGGAAGTCTTAACTATGCCTATCACTACTGGGGGTTTAGATGATGTTAAGTTTTGGGTACGGTTGATGGTGGAAGTTTTGGGGGTTAGATGTTTGGGCGATGACGAGCAGAGAATGTTTGGGTATGAGTTTTGAAGATTAGGGTTGGAGAAAGCAGTTCTTATTAGTAGGGGACAGAGGAGAAAGAGGTAGTCGGGTAGAGGGGGAAGAAGAAAGAGAAGCCATGTAGAGGGGAAGGATCTAACCGACGATCTAGAAATTATGAAACTCTCTCACCCGAATCGCTCTCGCTCAGATCACTCATCTCTCACCCTTCCTGAGGAACTTGTGTTACTTGATTATTAATATTAACTATTATTTAAGTTATGTTTAATAATTCATTTGGTTTATTTTATAGTTAATTGGTAATCATTTAGTAGATATATTTTAAATTTAAAAATTAGATCAAAATATATTTTCAAAATTTAAATTTTTTACTTATTTAATAAGTCATTTTGAAAATTGATGCATTTATTGTTAATATTATTAGTAAGTATAGATAAGAGAATAAAATAAAATGATTATTTAGTTCATAAGACTTATCTATCTCTATCTTTTATTTTAATATTTTATTATTGTTATATATATAATAAGTAAGAACTATAATATATGTAATAAATAATTAGAAACTGAATTTTATTATAATCAATATTATTATAATTAAATTTTAGTTAAAATTGAAAAAATCAATTTCATGACTAAGGAACTTTATAATAAGATACTATTTATAATTAATACTTTATTGCAATAAATTAATCATATTATAAAAATTAAAATTTTTAATTTTTTAATTTTTTTTATTTCCACGACATACGTGATGAGATCGTGCCGTAATTTTCAACCATTTGTTTCATTCGAATTATTGTGATTTCTACCATGCGTTTTTCTCCATTTATGTTTGTACCACTGGGCAATTGGCAGAGTCAGAGGAGAAAACAAATACGTTCAAAGCAACCAAATGATGTGTTCTTATCAAACTAAAAAGTACACATTGATGATATTAAGGGAAATGATGCGTAAAGATTGCCGCCAGACGTGATAGGACAACGTTTTCCAGGAGAAGTTGAAACAAAATCAGGGCCTCTTGCAGGGATCAAACACCAATGCAGAACATAATGGGTACAAACAAAGCTTGCTCGCAATGATATCTCGCTCTACAAACACAGAGTCAGTTCCCTTTCATGTCTCGTCCCCTTAGAAGATCGAAACTCAACCCTCGAAAACAATATACGCAGATGATGCATAATATACAAAGACATTACCAATCTTCTTATTTCTTTTTTGTGCTTTCCATAATTTTTTAATCCTTGATGTTGTTAAATCTTTTTGCATGGTTGGTTCTGTCAACTTTCTCTAAATTCCCGCACTTTCTTGGACACGTCCGCCAACATACTTCATGTTTCCCCTTTCGATGTTTTCTGGGGATCCAAACAACACAAATGTCCACAGGGAATCTCTTGCAAAATATGTTTTCTTTAGGGGCTTTCAAGTCTCAACGGGTTCTTTGCTTTTGCTAAGAGCTTGAAAACGCGAGAGGTTTTGTTCCTTCATTTTCCTGCCATGGAGTCTCGACTACTCGTCAGCGCGTCGTCTGCTCCCATTAGTGTTCATCTTTTACTTAAAAAATAAAGGAAACATATATGTTTTGATTTTTTTTTTTTGAAAAAGAGAGGTTGTCATACTACTGATTAAACTGAGCTTGGGTAAAGTTCTTTTGAGTTTGATAAAGCGCTGTTGGTTAAAGGCCGGAATAAAGTTTTCTGTGTCGTGGCTTAGGCTTGATTTGATTACAGTATTAGGATTTTTTTAATATAGACAAAACGGAGATTCTAATAATAATAATAATAATAATAATAAATGCGTTTGAGTCGATCATTGTCAAAATAATTAGAACTAATCATTTAGATAGTTGATCTTTATCACATATAAATTTTTTTAACGTTTTTATATTTAGTTAATATAAGATATTCTAACACTCTCTCTTTAGTGTAATTGGGACTGAACATCTAATTATTATTTGAAATAAATACAGTGGCAATCGAACCAGGCTACTAGGATTAGATATTTAGACAAACAATCGAAAAATTAATAATTTGGATCAAATTTGCTCTGAGACTATATTAGAATTTTTTGATATGGGCAGAATGAGAGTTCACAAACAATAATTGAGTTTGAGTTAACTATTGTCAAAAATGATTAGAACTAATAATTTAGATAGTTGGCCCTTACTACTTATACATTGTTTGAAATTTTCATATTTAGTTAATATGAGATATTTTAACACTTTCCCTTAAATGGGGTAAGTGCAACTGTGATTAGACTTTCAGTTGTCATTTGAAATAAATGTAGTAGTAATTGAACAGGGCTACTAGGATTGGACATCAAGACGGACAATTGAAAAGTTAATAATCCAGATCAAATCTGCTCTAATATTATATTAGAATTTTTAATACGGGTAAAGTGTAGGGCTCATTAATAATAATTGAGACTGAGTCAAATATTATCAAAATGACTAGAACTAATTATTTAAATAGTGGACACTTACTATTATAAACCTTTAATATTTTCGTATTTATTAACGTAAAGAAAAAAAGTTGTAAAATCTAGAACTGAAAGTTAAATTTCTTTGGTTATAACAGTAAAAACTTTTCACCACGAGTAATGAAGTTCTAACATCTTTAAACGAACTTAAGTTTCTAATTTGTTTGATTTGCATCAGGAAGACATGATCAGAATCGTTGAAAGAGAATCATAGTCAAAAAGAGGTGTGGTAAAGAGAAGGGATGCTTTTTGACGGTATTGCATCAAGGGAAGTGAACTCTTTGTTAGTAATACTAAATCGTCGAGTTCCTCAATATTTGTTTAACAAATTCTAATAAGTTCTCGACGACCAACATGACAGGTCTTATCAAATCTTAACCCACTTCACATCCTATTTATATGAATACTACAGACGTCAGATATGAAACTGAGAAAGAGAGCAGTCATAAAGCTCCACAGCAACCTTTCCCCTGCTTTCATAGTTTAATCTACTCCCCATATTCCTTTTTAATTTATCACAGCCTAAGTTCCACTACATCAATCCACAAAGAAACAGAACACCAACCAAGAGGAAGTTGAGAGCTTTATGTTCTTCAATTGTCTTGTTCTACTTCTTGATAACTCTTCTGTTCCATGGTTTTGTGAAATAGCTTTTCCAATCTAAAGCTAAAAGCTTTTCTGTTTTTAAGTGTTTCGTCGAGAATTTCTTGTCTATGCCTTTAGTACATGATTACGTAGGACCCAAGAAGGAGGTTTCTTCAATGGCCAACTTGAAAGCCACTGAACTGAGACTCGCCTTACCTGGGTCCGAGTCACCGGAAAGAAACAGTGAAAGTTCCCAGCTTGGTGTTGGCTTAAGCAGCAACAACACCACTCTCAACAAGAGCTTTGTTTCCGGTGCTAAGAGGGGTTTCTCTGTTGCCATTCATGGTGGTCCTGGACTCTGGGCTTTTTCTGAGACTTCTATACCTGATACTGATTTTTCTTTCAGACTTTCTAATGCTGACAAAATTACCAATGGGTTGCTTCAGTCTCCGACAACTGTGGTTCAGGAGAAAAGCACTAGGGTTTCTGGTGCTAATGGCCATGAATCTGCTCCTGCTCCCAAGTAACTTCCTTGCTGCTTCTCTTTTGTTTTGAGCATGCATGTGTGTTTACATTATATTTGCTTGCGATTACGTTTTTTAGCTTTGTCTTAGCAGAAATGGCTCTGGTTTTGGTTTCAGATACTAAAAAATGAGACTTCTATCAAGTTGCTCCATTTTTGTTGCTTGATCTGGTTTCATTAAACGATAAGATTTAATCCTCTTTTTCAGAGCTTCTTTATGGTTAAAAGAGAAAAGAAAAGAAAAGAATCAAACCTGTACCTATCCTTATTTCGATTGTGAACTAAATGATCTTTCACAATTAAGCATGCAAGCAACACAGAAGAGTACCTTTTAAGCCTTTCTAACCAAAATTTTTACTAATTCTGATTTCTGGGTTCCATCTGTTTGTTGGGATTTCTTTCACTAAGTACAAAGCTGCCAATATCTTGAAAGATCTTTGCATTCATACATGTTTCATCTAAATATAATAATCATCAGTTGTGCAGCAATAATATGTAATGCATGGTTTTACGTATAGATCTTATCTTCTCGATGTAGACAGAGGACCGAGGGTTTGGTTATGGTAGATTTTTTAATGTATCTTTACAACAAGCAGACTATTCAATTGGTACTTAAACATCTTACTATGCTATAAGTGACAAGATCAGTTATCCTCTTCTGCACTATCCTTGATGTAGGACGCAAGTTGTGGGATGGCCACCGATTCGTTCCTTCCGAAAGAATACATTGGCTTCTCATCCGCCAAAGGATGATGACAATGACAAGGAAAGAAAGTTAGGGTATGGCTGTCTCTATGTTAAGGTCAGTATGGATGGTGCTCCATATATGAGAAAAATAGATCTGAAAACCTATGGCAACTACGCAGAGCTCTCTTCAGCACTAGAAAAGATGTCTGGGGGCTTTACTATTGGTAAGCTCTCTATATCATCCATGTTTTTCTGGATCTCCCTTTAACATTTGATGACGTTTCTCATACTGACTCTGTAAACAGCATTCAACTCTTTTACTTGGAAGTTGGAAGGGGTAAGAGATGTGATTGATTAGTGTAATCAATTTTTGCATGTGGTTTTTTGAGTATAATATGGAGAATTGGGAGGGGAATAGGTAAAGAATTCCTTCCCATATCCTACACGGGCAAAAGTGCTATTCTAAAATACCAATAACAGTGTTGGTTAAATTTAAGATTCTAAATGGACTAGAACGTTCATAATGTCCAAATGATTCTTATTTTGAAGAGTTAGTTTGGAAAGGCAAACCGACAAAAATCTTTTGTTGAACTACCAACTGCGACTGGCAAAACTCATATGATGTGATTAGAAGGTTGCATATAGACCCCCTGATCCATACATCAAATGGTGTATACTCCTTCTGTGTCATTGCAGCCCTTATATCCATTCCTTCCTCTTTCCTTCTCTTGTCAGGACGTACCTTAGTTGATTCTTTTCCCCAAAGGTTGCATGTATGAGGGTGTCTTAACTTATTTCCGTGAATGGATGGTTCAGGTCAGAGTGGCTCCCATGGAACTTCCAGCAGAGATGGGTTGAGTGAGAGCGGATTAAAGGATCTCCTGCATGGTTCTGAATATGTACTCACCTATGAAGATAAAGATGGTGACTGGATGCTTGTTGGTGATGTTCCTTGGAAGTAAGTGCTGACTTCCAACTTGTAACTTATCATTCGCATCAAACCAAAAGTTGGTAGGTAGGAGTATCATTCTAGTGTCAAAACCCAGGAAGCAGGAAATCATAGGTTACAACCAATAAGAAAGGTGCTTAACTATGAACAAAGAAGTTACTGAATGCCCCTCGTAGCACGGTGGTTTAAAGTTTTTAGGTCAATTGATCTAGCTGGGGCATTGTACTCGAGCTCCAAAGTGTCCAATGCTTAGTAAATTGGATTAACATGACCTGTTAAGAGTCATTGTGAACCAGATGACCACATCCTCAGTTTGACTGGTCTTTGTTGCTGCAGGATGTTCACTGACTCTTGTAGGAGGCTGAGGATCATGAAGAGCTCAGAGGCAATCGACCTAGGTATGTCTTATAGGACATAAAATCATCTGCTTACATCTAGTCAATAGGCATTCCAGTTGATTATAACTAGGCATGCACTTATCCTTTTCATAATTGCAACTAAATGTGCGTTTTGTTGGACTTGAAAAATAAGAAACTGCTGGAGATCCTGCTGCTCTTATCTTGTTTGAATCAGCATTCCACTACCCTGTAGTCTTCATCACACGGTTGCAAACCCTTTTGCGAGCCTTAACATTTTATTACCCACCTTTAACTTATCTGCTTCTTGTGCAGCCCCAAAAGCGATGGAGAAATGCACAAGTCAGAACTAGCTTGCTTCTGAAACAATTCATCTGCACGAATAATGAAGTTGCCGCTGTCCAAGGATAAAAGCTTATAACCTCTGTTTCTTATTTTGTAATCTCTGAAAATTGCACTAAGACTTGCTGTAGCATCTCTGAAAATTAGAACTATCTTCCCATATTTTAGTTTAGTTAGCCACAAGCATTGCTTGTTTTTGATAAATTACTGGCTTGTCTGCGAGTTGGTTAAGCCAAATTTCAGCATACGATGACGACTTCTTTCATGTTATACCATTTTCTATGTTGTTGTTTGAGAATCATTTATTACTTTAGCGTCATTAACTCATTATATTTGTTGATTATCTGATTAATTTAAGGTTTACTTGTAAGTTACGTATTCCCTAAACATATTAAAAACCTATCTTTCTAAAATTTTCAGAAGTATTCAATTTTAAAATATAAGACAACTCAATCCAGAGATTGTCTTTGCTAATTTTTTATTGATGTGACTTGTGATTGATGAAATATTTTAATGATGTCATTAAATGAAGATTGTATTTTAATGATACCATTCAATAAAGACTAATATTTAAAAGAAGATTGTATTTTAATGATATCATTCAATAAAGACTAATATTTAAAAGAGTTACGTAACATCACTACAAAAAAAAAAGGTTTAGCGATGGAATAAATTGTCAAAGAAACAGCTGAAAGTAATAATTGGTGACGAAGTATAGGCTTTCCGTCGCAAATTTACCAATGGCCAACTCCGTTGCTATATTTAATGACATTAATTTTTATGTTGTCGATAAATTTAGCGACGATAGATCGGTTGGAAAATTTAGTGACATACTAGTCGTTTTCATCAATAACTTTGCCTACGAATACCAAAATCTATTGGTGAATTCACGACTAACTTTACCAACAGATATTGATGGGTTGTCGGTAAATTTACTGCATTTTACTGATGGAGGTTGATTGTCCATTAGTAAATTCGTTGCATTTTACAAACAAATTATGTTTTTATATCGATAAATTTATTGATATTTTTTCTAATTTTTCCTGCATTTAATTGTATTTGATAATGTTATGATTGATGTATAATTTATATAATTATTAATTATTTGCTGATAATATTTTGATTTGTTTCTACATTTAATATGTTAAAACAGAAAATTGATTGATAATATAAAGTAAAAACTATCTTAATTACTAATAAAAAATTATTATCTACAACAATAAATATTTAATTCATATTGGCCACAACTAAGCCATTCATTTGGTGAATGTAGATGCTCTGAATGTTGCGATGAGGTGCTACCCTTCCTCTTCAATTCATCCATCTCATTACGGACTTGGGCTATGCAGTCCATCGACTGTTACAATTGAGTTGACTGTGCCTGTACTGTGCTCCGAAGCTCGTGGACTTCATTGGATGCGGATTACCTACTAGATGCTGCTGTACTGAATATGGAGGATTGCGAATAATATGTGTTCATAAATGAACCTAAGTCGAAGATCCTTCCACGATAGTTCCTACCACCCACTGCATGAAGATATGTTTGACCCTCATCAACATTTTCAAACTGTTGAGACTGTTGTTGAATACTTTCTTGTATTTGGTCCCATCAGAAGGTTGTTAATAAGTGATATTTATTAAGCATTAATATTAAAGCATAAATTTCACAAATATTTAGATCTCTACATTTGGAGTTGGCGAAGGTCACACTATCATGTTTCGTATCGTGAGTGTGCAAAAAGAGCTAACGAGATGTAGACTTCTTGCCTATAGACTTTTTCTGCATCAGAATAAAATGTTATAAATGAACTAAAATTTACAAAAATTTCGACATAATTTTATCTATTTTCATGATATTTACCCCTGTTAAACAAATAAAGTAACTCAATAATACTATTATATATGACACCAGACATTTATAACATTAGCATTCTCTTAATACACATATTTTCATTCTAAAATTCATACATCAAATTAAATTGAAAAACATCAAAGTAAAAAGATATGAATATAAGTGTAAAGTGTAAATCTTCGCTGATTGATTTCAACTATATTATATCGGCTATGCACTTTTGTATCAACATTAGGAGTTGAATCAAACCAGTTACATTTAAATATCATACTTCGCTTTATTGGCAACGCAGGGTACTCAATTTTAAGTATCTCAATATTTTTACTATAGTAATCCATCAATTCTCTCTATATACAAACTTCACTATTTACTGTTGTCATGTTATAACCATGATATTCTATATGGTATTTGTATCCATAACAAAATACACCGGATATAATTTAATAGTTCACAAAAGGTCCTTTCACAAGATCACATATGAACTTGTTCTTTATTGGATTTTCTAAGGCCTACACAAAAGAAATTATCGTATTAAATAGTATAATGTCATTTGAACACTTTAATCTTATAATTCAATCATTTTAATAATTGTAAGTGAAAACTTATATATTTCTTGAACC
>JANIJH010000224.1:16284980-16296916 GCA_024520975.1 Erythroxylum areolatum
GTAATTATTATTGACTGTCTGTAATAACTGAAAATGCTTCCTTTTACCGTGGGCTCAAGTTGTCTACTGTTTTCCGCGTAAATGAACGTTTTTTTTTAAATATTGATACTGAGTTTCGACTGACTGATGTAGTACGCCACCCTCGCAGGGCACGGACTCGGATATCATCAACGATGTCAGGTTCGGGTCACGCGGGAGTGGGGTGTTACAATAATAATGTCAATACATTAATTGCAACCAACCTATAAAGGTATAAACTAAGAATCTCTCCCATTTACATTAAAGATAATCGTTTATATACATGTAATATTATACCTATCTGCATATCGATCGTGTCTCTTTTGAGATAATAACTTAATGAAAGGATATCAATATTCTCTTTAGTGGTACTCAATTTAATGTAATGTCTATCTACCCTACTATCTTCCTAATTAAGTGAAACTTCTTGAGTGAATACTTAGATCATTAATGATATCTTGATT
Source organism: Erythroxylum areolatum (assembly GCA_024520975.1). NCBI lineage: Eukaryota > Viridiplantae > Streptophyta > Magnoliopsida > Malpighiales > Erythroxylaceae > Erythroxylum > Erythroxylum areolatum. The sequence goes on from JANIJH010000224.1 coordinate 16,285,463, forward strand.
CCTTTGTTTGTACAATAGCACTATTTTTATCATAGTACAATACTATTGGCTTAATAATATCAGTTACTAGCTCAACAATGTAAGAAACCACGCAAAGTTTAATGAACTTTTTGATCCAAACTAATTCTTTTGTCATCTTAGACACTGAAATGTACTTAGTCTCGATTGTAGAACTAACAATGGTTGCTTGTTTACTCTTCCAACTTACTACACCACTATTTAGAGTAATTGTATACCTTATTTGTGAATTACTATTGTTATGATTAGAATAAAAATAACATCTAAATAACCTCTAATTCTTAGTTTAACTCATCGATAAACTAAGAAAATATTTTTAGTTCTTCTCAAAAACTTTTTAAAATATTTTTCACAATCTATAATGATAATCACCAAAATTGACATCAAATATGCTTATTATGTTCAAATATAAGAAACATTCAGTCTTATATAAAACATCAAATACATGATTGATCCAAAAAATGAAGCATATAAAATACAATCTATTTTTACTCTCTTCCTGTATCTTTAAATATGTACTCTTCGATAAAGAAATATCTTACAGCAAGGGTAAGAATCTCCTCTGAAAATTATCTATATTAAACCTTTTTAGCATTGCGTCTATGCACATGAATTTGGGAAAAACTAATAAACTTCTTTGATCTACCTCTATAAATCTTTATTCATAGAATATATGTTTCTTCTCTTATATCCTACATAGAGAAGCCCTTAGATAACCAAGTTTTTACAGATTTAACCATTGATATGTCTTTTCTAATTAATAATATGTCATTTACATATAGTACTAAGAAGACTCTCCTATTAACTTTCTTATAGATACAACGTTTATCTCTTTTTTTTTTAATAAAATCAAATTTTTTGATTGTCTCATCAAAATGGATGTTCTAACTCTATGACATTTGCCTAAATCTGTAAATAAACTTTTGTAACATACATACTTGATTAGGACCTTTTGGATTCAAAACTTTCAAATTGTGTCATATATACATCCTTAAGTAGATGTGAATTGAGAAATGATAATTTCACATCCATTTATCAAATTTCATACTTATGGTGTGTAATTATAGTCAATACGATCTTTATTCAAGCATTACTACTAGTGAAAAAGTTTCTTCAAAATTAAGTCCTTATTTTCTTTGGTAACTTTTGGACATCAACTTTGCTTTGTACATTTGTAATTATCATCCATATTGGTTCTCATCTTACAAAAATCATTTACATCCAATAGATGTAATCCTATAAGGCGCATCCACCACAATTTATACTTGATTGGTATTCATGAGCTATATTTTAGGTTGAATGATTTCCTGCTATTTAAAGAATTAATGTTAGACATTACTTCTTTAAAAATAGTAGGCTTATAGTCCATAAGCAATACATTCTCCTTTTCCCTTTTCAATAAATTGATCAAATCTAATTGAGAAATGACATATACTACTAGTGTATTGTAAATGATGTGTCTTTTACATCTTTTGTTGTACATTGTATATATTAACTTGATGTTTTTGTTTCATTTGGATGTGCATTTATGATTTTTGAATTTATCTAAGCTCTCACTCGTTACCACTACTTTTCTTAAAAACAAATTCTCTTTTAATAAATGCAGTATGTCTTGACACTAATATCTTCTTTTTTGCTCAAGTTGATAGTAAAATTGATATTCAATACTCTCATTTACATACGACATAAATTTGCATTTCTTCATTTTTCTTAAAGTTTGTCAAATATTACATACTTTATATAAATATCACGTTCCTGAATGTTTAGGTATGTTAAATCTAGTCTATTACTATACTAAATCTCATATGAAGTATTATCAATCAATTTGGATTAAGCTTTGTTTAAAAAGTAGTAATCTCAAAGTGCATATTCACAAATGGAAACTGGAAGGGCATGCATGACTTATTATGAAACGTATCGTATCTAACAGAGTATGGTATCTCCTCTCATATTCTTCATTATATTACAGAGTTCTACATGCAATCCATTATTAGAGAATCTCCCTTTCTTTTAAGTAACTAAGAAATCTATAGTCTAAATACTTTTTATCTCGATCAAATCCAAATGTTTTAATATTTTTATCAATTTATTTTTCAACTTTAAGTCCAAATTCTTTTAACCATTTAAATAATTTAAACTTCTATTTGATTGAATATATATAATCATATCTACAATGATCATTTGAAAATATAATGAAATATGATTATCCACTTTTAATGCAAGTTGAGATTAAGATACACACATTTAAATGAATAAGTTTTATTAACTTACATTTAACCTTTTTAGTAAAGGATAGTTTGATCTCTAATCTTCTTACTCAACAAACGAGATTTATCAGTTGCATATGACTCACTCAAAAGTTCCAATTATCTTTCTTTATATAAAATTATGATTGTAATTTTGTTGATATGATCTAACAAAAAATATTATAAATAAGATGAATTTTGATCACTAAATTTCCTTTTCTTACTATTTATGTTAAGGATTGACTTTTCAATATCTAATATGTACAAACCATATGTAGGTAATCCCAATCCATGAAAAAAATTATATAAAAGAACAACTTTTATTCTAAATAATAAAAATCTATTTAAATATAAATACAAAATAGAAATAATGTTTGTTGTAATAATTAAAAAATAACAACAATTATTTAGTTCTAGTATAAGGCTACTAAGTAAAACTAAACTACAAGTTTCTACGACTAATATAACAACCCTTACTTTATTACCAACTCATAAGTCGACTTTGCTTTCCTTAATGATTTACTCCTTGTTGACACCTTTCCTTAATGATTTACTCCTTGTTGACACCTGTACAATATTACAAATGTGAGAATCATAATCAGTAACTAATGCCCAAATTATGGAACAAAAATATAAAGATTGATCTTAATCATAAATATACTTAAAGATGAAAGTTCCTTAAGCTTCTTACCTTTTAGATTTGTAAGATAAACTTTGTAATTTGTCTTCCACTTTCTATTGATTCCATGGCGAAAACATGTGCCTTTGTTGTTGTTCTGCTTCTTAACGCTACCAGTAGACTTCACTTTTGTAACCAAAGTCTTCCGTTTCTTATTCTTTTTATAGCACTTTTTCTTACTCCTAGAAGAATTTGCAATAATAATAGAGTTGGCTTCCTTTTTTAGACACTCTTCTGCTGTCTTGAGCATATATAACACTTCAAGTAATGTCACACCGCTTTGGTTCATGTTATAATTCATGATAAACTGTGAAAAGTTCAGACTAAGAGACTGAAGTATCAGATCAACATTTAACTCATGATCCATTACAAAACCCAATTGACCTACTTTTTCAATATAACCAATCATCTTCCGTACATGTAATTCTACTGAAGATCCTTCTGCCATCTTGCATTGACATAATGCTTTAAAAGTCTCATAGCTTTGAAGACGCCTTTCAATAGTCTTGAGCATATTCAAAAGTTCAAGTAATGGCACATCCTTTTGGTTCATGGTATAGTAATTTATGACAAACTGTGAAAATCTCGGGGTGAGATTGAAGCACTAAATCAATGCTTAACTCATGTTCCATGATAATACCTAATTGGCTTAATTTTTCAATATAAGCAATCATCTTTAATACATGTAACTCTACTGAAGATCCTTCTGTCATCTTGCATTGATATAATGCTTTAGAAGTCTCATATTTCTCCATCCTAATTTGTGCACCGAATAACTCTTTGAGATGCAAAATTATAGTAGGAGCATTCATGTTCTCATACTGCTTTTGGAACTCAGGAGACATACTAGCCAACATCATATATGTAACTTGTTCAACATCATTAATATGACGTTGATACCTCTCACATACCTCATCATTTGCATTCACATCAGGCTTCGGTGGAATTGTATTGTCAAGAACATATAACTTCTTTTCTTGCTTGAGAATAATTCTCAAGTTACAAAACCAATTCAAAAAATTAGGTCCAACAAGCTTGTTAGCAACCATAATGCTCTTCAAGGACAAATTGTTGCTCATGTTATCTAACAACGAAAAGTAAATAAAAGAACGAGCATTAGTTTATGCCACAAAATCTAATAAAATAATAATTTTAATATAATATTTAATTGTTTTCACTATTTTAAATAAAGAAAGAACCCTAACATTAATTCTAGAAGTTATCAAATAATTTCCTATCAGATTAGACTCCCACTTAATTTAATTGACCTACAATTTGTTTAACTAACTAACCAAATTAAATTAGACAAATAACATAATTATCATTCACATCTTAAATGGCTCCTAAATTAATAAAAAAAAGAACTCGTTAAAACATCACATATGTTATTTCTAATCATGCCTATTAATATGGTCACAAATTCATTCATTCATATCACATAAAATTAGTTAAGTATGACTAATCAATTTGGGATAAAATATATTCTAACAAAAAAGGCCTTGAATTTATTTAATAAATTTTACAATAAACAAAAATATGATTTTATGCTTAAATAATAAAAGACAACAATTACATTACTAAATATTCATGATAAAATGTTACCCTTTTGAAATTTTTTTAATCAATTAAATTTTTTAAAGATTTTTAAGAATTTAAATTAAAATAATCTTAATCTAATTAAGATAACTAATTTAATAAAATTGAAGGCCTTAAAAAACAAAAAGGGCAACTGCCTGCGCGTTCTTCAGCTTTGCGGAGCGTGTCTCACACGGACCCTTAATTTTCCCCTTAGGGTTCCTACGCCACCATCGCCTCTTCTCCTCCGAGTTTGTACGCCGTCGTCGTCCGCTTCTGTTCAACATCGCGAAGGTGTGTCGGAGAGCTTGCTGGTCGCTACTTACGCTGCAGCAGTCACCAGCAACTGGACATCGCCTCCGTCGCCGGCAGATTCTCCGTCGCCATCGCCCTGCTTAAGGTATTCTGGACCGAGATGTCACCACTGGCCTCTTCGCCGTCAGGCTAAAGATCCTTTGCCAGCGGCGACTAATGTCGCTGGTGCATCCTACCGGTGCCGTTGATGGCAAGCGTCCCCGACGCTATTCTTTTAATACGGTAATTAATTAATCAACCCTAATCTGAGGCTAATTCCAGAAAAAATATATGATCCTGCTTGAAAGCTTTTCCATAAACATATAATTACGGTACACGCTTCTTACATTTTCTTAGAAACATAAACATACAAAACCACGCAACAGATTTAATTTTTTATTAAATCAATAACAGTCAAATAACCGAATCAAGATAAACGATTAAAGGACTTTTCGATGTCACTCCTAAGAAATCAATTGAAATTAAAGACAAACCTGATTCAATATTTTCCAAAGCTCTTCTTTCTCGACCACCGGCAAGTATTCAGCGAACATAAAAAGAGAATTCAGACCTTCCCTTTTATAGAGAAATATTAGATTTTTTTTCAAATTCTAATTATAATAAAACCCTAAATTATAATTAAAGTTTATCTCTAAATTATAATTACAGTCTAATTCTAATTCTAATTAGAATTTAGTTGTAATAAAATTAATATTTTCTATTTAATTTTTACAACTTCTTAATCGTCTAATTTAATTTAAATTAATTTTTTTCTCTTTACTAGGACCTATTAATTCTTAATATTAAAAAATGATTATAAATTATAATTAAAATAGTCTTAACGAATTTTAGTTTTCAATTAAAAATTTATAATTGTTTATCAAGACTGATTTTTAATGAGATATTATGACTACTCAAATATTAAAAATATTAAAGTGGTTTGAATTAATATATGTATTTATAGTCATAATGTATAATTTAATCTTTTCATAATTAAATAAAATATGAATTATTAACTACTTTTTTAAATTTAAACTTATTGTTTTTTGCTAGTTAATAATTAATATTTGAAAATAACTATGTCAAATTTTAAATCACTCTAATAAGAGAATTTATAAATTATTAGTAATTAAAATAATAGATTATTCATCCTAATTATTTATTCTAATGAATCTTTTATTAATTTACTCAATTATCTTTATATAATTTGATCGATATTCAGGTACTAATGAATGAACTACTTTTAATATAATAAATCATACATAACATCAAAACATAATTATCCCTATATGAGATATGTTTGGTAATATTAAGTTTAAAGATCAAATATACAACCATTATAATGAGGACATTTACTGAAGAGATTTGTGAAGGTTGTATACGAAAGATAAGTGTTGTATTTCATTGCATTTTGTGAAAGGCTTATGAACCTTAATATACAAGTAAAAACATAACCATAAAGAGATTTACAATGATTATGATATAACTAATAATTTGATCTAATTTGATAGAATCTTATCTGTAAAGATTGAATAGTTAAGGTACATGTATATCAAATGTTATTAGCACCCCTCAATGGTTAGCAATTGTGAGCTTGTGATGAAGACGTTGGAATGCTGAAGAGGATAAAGCCTTGGTTATAACATCAACAGTTTGAAGAGTAGATGCGATGTGCCAAATGAAAAGTGCTTTATTATCCACCAAGTCATGAATAAAATTTATATCACTTTCAATATGCTTAGCACGAGCATAAGTGATCGGATTAGAAGCAAAGGATCTAAGACCAAGATTATCACACTAAAGAGTAGGTGTAACATTGGAGAAACCAATTTCTCATAGAAGAAAAGTAATTCAATAGATTTCTGCTGTAACTAGGGCAATGCTCCGGTATTTAACTTCAATACTAGATCTGACAATAGTAGGTTATTTTTTAGCACTCTAAGAGATCAAATTGGGCCCAATATAGATGCAATATCCAAAAGTAGAGCGACAATCATCAGGGAAACTAGCTCAATCAACATCACAGTAGGCATGTAATGTAAGTGAGGATGATATGAGAAAGTAAATGTCGTGAGATGATGTGGAACGGAGATAACAGAGAATTTGTTTAATTGCAGTCCAATGAACATCTATAGGGAAATGTAAAAATTGGGATACCTTATTCACAACAAATTAAATGTTAGGGAGAATAAGGTAGAGATATTGAAGAGCACTAACAGTGCTTCAATACTCAAAAGGATTAGAAAGGGGTGTGCTATGATTTTTTGATAAGGGAGAGACGGAGTAATCAGAATGTGAATATGTTTGGAGTGATCAAGACCTATTTGAAGAAGAAGATCTTTAGTGTATTTTGTTTGAGTAAGAAGAATACCCGTAGATTTTGAAGTGGCTTTAAGACTTCGAAAATAATGTAGCGGGCCTATCTTTAATGGAGAAAGTGCAATGAAGATTTTTGATAAGGAGGAAATGAAGGGTGGGGAAAAACCGATAACTAAAATATAATTTACATAAAATAAAATGAAGGTGGTGAGAGAGGAAGTGATATTAATAAAAAGGGAAGGGTTAGATTTGGAGGAAGTAAAGTGTCGGTCAAGAAGTTTCTAACTCAGAAGATGAAACCAAGCTCTCAGTGCTTGTTTGAGCCCATACAGGGCTTTATGAAGATGACAAAAATGATAAGGATATTGAGGATCTTGAAAAATAGGAGGTTGTGACATAAAGACTTTTTCATGAAGGTGATCATAAAGGAAGGCCTTAATAACATCGAGTTAGTGGAGTGACTAATTTTTTGAAAGAATAAGGGTAAGGATGAGACGAATGGTAATGAGCTTAACAACAGGACTGAAAGTGTTAGTGTTGATGAGTTTTATAGCATTGAATAGTTCCATTAGGATTTTGTTTTGTATGAAACACCCATTTACAACTGACAATGTAGACATTTGGTGGAGGAGTAATAAGAGTTCAAGTGTCATTGTGATGGAGAGCAGTAAACTCATCAAGTGTAGCTTGACATTAGTGAGGAAATGAACTTGCCTAGGTAAAGGATCTAGGGTCAGGAGAACATGTGGTAAGCATGTAGTAGGTGATTTAGTTAGAAAATGATCAAGGAGCATAGGTCTGATTACAGGTCTATGTGACCATTGGATGGGAATATTATGTTTGGTGAGGTGGTGGAGGGGTATTGAGGATAATGGTAAAGGAGATTGAGGGAGTGGGGGTGAAAGGTATAGGAAGTGAGCGAATGATGGTGTGTGAGGATGTAGACGATATTAGTGGAGAGTGGGCATAAAGAAATTAAAAAAAAAGAGCATGATAAGAAATATAAAGTTTGGATGTTTGAGGATCAAAGCATCGATATCTTTTATACTGAAAACAGTAGCTAAGAAAGACATATGGAATAGATTTGGGTGTGAGTTTATCATGGCGAATGGAACCAAGAAAAGGAAAGCAAGTACATCCAAAGACTTGTAAGTTAGAGAGATTTGGTGGGGTGGTGAATATGAATTCATAAGGGGATTTCTTATTAAGGATAGAAGTGGATAAAAGGTTGATAAGATAGACAGCAGTGGAAAATGCTTCAAACCAAAATACTTTAGGAAGAGAAGCATAAAGAAGAAGGGTGAGGCCTGTTTTAGTGATATGACGATTTTTTCGTTCAAAAGGATCATTTTTGGGGGAGTGTAGGAACAAGAAATGCGGTAAGTGATTCCATTGGTGGTAAGGAATTGGGCAAAGGCACCTTTGATGAGTTCAAGGGCTCAATTGTATTGAAAATGTTTTATATTAGTGGAGACTTAATTTTTCATTTTTTGTTTTGAAAGTTTGAAAAATATACAAAGCATAAGATTTGTGGAAAATTGAGAAAATCCAGGTATATTGACTAAATTCATCAATAAAAATAAAATAATGATAACCAAAAAATGAATAAGATAGGGAAGGTCCCTATATATAACAATAAATAAATTGTAAAGGTGTGGTAGAAAGACGAGAATAATGTGAAGAAGGAAGGAGAACATTTTTTCTTTGTAGATAAGAAGTACAAGGGCTTATGACATTTGGCCTAACACTTAAAGACCAAGACAACTTAGAAAGTGTAGAATGACATGAATGACCAAGATGATGATGCCAAAGAGTGAATGAAGCTGGAGTGATTGTCGAAGTGTAGTGGAATCCTCATTAGATAGAGATTATTATAGATGTAACCAGTGAGGAGTGGTATTTTGATTTGAAGATCCTTCACAACATAACCGAAAGGATTAAATTCAATGAGATAGGAATTATCAGTAACAAATTTAGCAATAGATAAAAGATTAGTAGTGAGATATGAAACGACTAAAACATAACAAAGATGAAGTGGATGAATTTATGTAAGAAATGTAACTAGACCGCTAGAGGAAATGGGAAGAGTGTTACCATTACCAACAATTACTTAGTTGGAACCATCATACGAAGCTATAGAATCTACAAGATGAGGCAGGTGTCAAGTGAGCAGTGACGTTAGTATTGAATAACCATTCAATAGTATCATTAGAGTGAAAAGGTTGAGTGTCTCTGGTGTCATGAATGTCCATAGCAGGAAAGGTTGTGTAATATCCCATTTTTCTAGAATATGCTTAAGGTTTAACCCTAAATTAAATGTTGCATATGCATGCATGACATTAGCATTCAGATATGAATTGATATTTGTGCACATTACAAGTTAGTATATGCACTCAATTGACTTATTCCCGGGTATGAAAAATGTTAAGTGATCATAATGTGAATTATGTTTTGATATGCCTTGAATTTTGGTATGATTGGATTTCAATTAGAAAATTTGGAATTAAATGTTATGGACTAGAAAATTGATAGATTAAAATATACATTTGGACTAGGAAAAACGTCAAGTGATACGATAAATTGATACATGAAAAATTTGGATGATTTAGCTTGTAATTGAGTAACATTTGGCATAGTTAAATTGGTGACAAATGGACTAGTAATTAAATGACAATTGGACCAATCTTGGAGTGACATATGGACTGATTAAAGGGTGACAAATGGAAGCATAATGACTGTAACACCCTGATACAGACCTAGTTTGTACCTTTGGAGGTCAAATCATAACTATAATCCAAGGATTGCAATATACGATACAATCTTGGGTCGTCTCACTTAATCGGAACCTAAACAAATGACCTAAGCTAACATATATGTCATGAAATGCATGCTAAATTGGTAAGGAGGGAGTTTTGATCTTTGGAAACCTTAACTGAATTAAATGGAATTGTAAGAAAAATGTGTAAAATGTATTTTTGGATTTTTGAGTATGGAAAAACAAAAAGATAAAGACAATAATCAAATGGTGATAGTATCCTCTTGAAAATGAGCTTTGGCTATCATAGTTCGAAATCAATTTTCGACGGGAGTGGAAATCACTAAGTTTCAAATGGGTAAACCTTACAAAACTCTTTAAGTCGAAGCTCTTAATCAATGAACTCCATTTCTTAAGACCTTATTAAATGCCCTTGGTATGTGTAGTGGGTAAGTCAATACAACAAGTTACTTTGGGATCTCAAATTAACTCAATATCAAACACAACCATGCTATATAAAAGAGATTCAACAAGATCTCAAATAGACATATATGAGATTTCATATATTTAAGCTCAAAGTTCTACATCAACAAATCCCGACGACATATTGAATATCCAACACTTAAGTAAATTCTAATCAAGAATGTTCAACTACAAATTACAAATCCTAAACCTAGGATTTCATAAATGATAGCTAAATATGGATTAAGCTACTCTCCTTTTAAGCCCGTTGAACTCAAGCCATTCCTACATCTTCAAGAAGAGATAAAAAGACTTCACAACCGAGAACCCACTAGAGATACCCATGGTAGCAATCGTTGTTGGAGAAATGGAAGAAAATGGTATGGATGAGAGAACGATGGTGTGTGCATGAAGGTAGAGTTGTATGAGATGGTGGAATAGCAGTATAGACTATCGGCTCTCATTCCTTATTGAAGGTGTAGCACCCCACTTCCGCGATGACTCGAACCCGACATCGATGATGATATCCGAGACCGTGCCCCGCGAGGATGGTGTGCTACAGCACTCAATCTTTCAAAAGCACACAAAATATTTATTTTTTTTGGAAAAATCGATACCACAAAATGCGGAAATCGAAACTTAAATTGGGCCCACATTCATTCATAAATATTTTCACTTAACACAATTTACAATAGCCATCCGGGCCCTTTCACAATTATAAAACACTTGAGTCATTTCAAAATACAATTTATACGGAAGTTGCGGAATATATAATTTAATACAAAAATAAAGACATGCAACGTAGACGCGAACTGATCCCGACCTCTATCCTTTACTTGAATGCTATAAGTATACTCCCGTTGGCCTAACGGGGTATTATTCTTATCCTGAAAAATAGTTGCAAATTTTGGGTGAGTTTTGCGAACTCAATGAGTGACCATCATCGATGACTCGCCTAGTCACATAATACATACACATATATTTTTCAGAATTCAAATTTCACATTTAGATCATTTAGACATTCATATAATGCATATGCCATTTGTATGAGACTCACTTTCGTTCTTATTGTTGTGATTGAGTGCCTCTCACATATACAGAGTACT
>JANIJH010000224.1:16424134-16442289 GCA_024520975.1 Erythroxylum areolatum
ATTCCTCCTAACATTGACATACCAATATTCCAAAACAATTAATCGAACAAGACCTCAAAATGAATTCAATCATGCTTCATAAAGTAATAAAATTTTTCGGGGCCCAACATATCATCTTACCAAATTGGGGAAAAATCAAGGAAGATCAAAGAGGGATCAAGAAGATCAACAGCTATCAAGCAAACTCTAGACCGATCTAACTCAATTTTTTCTTCTTCCTTTGTTTATTTTCTTTAAGTTTGATGTATGACCTGGTGTTGAGGATGTTATACACGTTAATGGTTTTCTAATTTCATATTAGCATTTATTCTTGACTTATTTTATGACTTGAACAATTTTGATCTCAATACAATGTTTTTAGTGTTGTCATATTTGTGTTTGCTTATACTTTGACAATAAATCAAGAGAGTGAGTTGATAGTAATCTGATTAGGTTGGGTGATATGAGTAAACGTCCTAATAATTCACTAAAATATCAAATTGGTAATCATATGAAGAGAGATCTTATATGAGAACTTGATTATCTGATAGATTTCTTAAGAACTAGTTAAAAATGTTAGGTTATTTTTATTAATAGAGAGTTTGAAAATCTAGAATTTTATTATCAATTAAAGATTATTACTTGGGATTAAATGGTTAGGTCTTGAGAGAGAATAATCAAACTCTTCTAAAATCTTGGTTCGACAATAAATTGAATCAAAAGTGGCTAAAGGAGCAAAATAATGATAGAACGAATCCTAGACTTTCATTCTTGATCATTCTTGTTTTATTATGGCAGCTCATTTGTTAAGTAGTTAAGTGCTCAATTTGATTTGATTGTGTTCATTTCTGAATTTGTTTTCATTTAACTCATATTTGATTGCCTAATTTTTTTTTATTATTTTTCTTCTCATTCAAATCATTTTTCACAACCTTAGACAAAGTTAGGTTCATTTAGTTTTAGTTAATTCAATGTAAGATCAATACCTCAATTACTTCAAGTTTATGATCCATATACTTGCAGATATTAAGGGTTTTATATTAGTTAAAATTTGGTCAACAATTTTTTGGCGTCATTTCTAGGGAGTTAGTTTAGGACTAATTGAATTCCTTTTATCTAAGGAATTTCTTTTTCTCCTTTCTTGTGATCGTGTGTCTACATGAACACAAAAGTTACTTAGAGTTCAAACAAAGTTGCAGAAACTCTAGCACTTGATATCACAAGACTAGGACAAGTAATTCAAAGATTGAGATGCCAAGAAGAGACCGAAAGAATGATGGTAGAGGAACATCATCAAGAAAACTAGTAGCAAACCCTATAGGATTTCATGAGACCATGGCTCAATTCTACACATCAAGGCATCACTTGACTACTAATATAAGCAACATCATTTGAGATTAAACCATCTTTGTTGAATATGATGCAAACCTACGAGCAATTTTATGGGTTAGCCAATGAAGATCCTAATGCCCATTTGGTGAATTTTCTAAAAATGTGCGAACTTTCTGATATCATAGAATGTCAAAAGATGCAGTTATGATGAGGCTCTTTCCCTTCACACTAAGGGATAGAGCTAAGGCATGGTTTCATTCTCTAGCCCCTGCAACCATCAGAACTTGAGCGCAACTGGTGTGTGCGTTTTTAGACAAGTACTTCCCTTTTACAAAGGTGACAAGGTTAAAGGAGATTAAAAATTTCCAACAAAATGATGGGGAGTCACTTTATGAAGTATGAGAACATTATAAGGATTTACAAAGGAGATTTCCTCACCATAACTTACCCAAAAAATTCCTATTGCTTTTATAATGGAGTTAATCCACCTACAAGGGGCACCATTAATGCGATATCTAGAGGATCTCTAATGAGAAAAACTGTTAAGGAAGCAGAGGAATTGTAAGAAGAGATGGCGACCAATAGTTATCTTTGGACGTTAGGTAGAAGTAGATAACAAACAACCTTTTAGGGTCAGAAGGTAGCCATTATTGTTGATTCGATTACAAAGATGCAGGCAAAGATTGATATTTTAATCCGAAAAGTCAAATGGATGAAAGCCTCATCATCAGCTCTTGTTAAAGTAATTTAACATATATGTGAATCATGTGGACAAGACAATCATGATACCATTGATTGCTTTTTGATGCAAACCAATGAAATAGAGCAACTCAATTATATAGGAGCACAATTTGGTTAAAGGGAGGGGGGACAATCCTTACTCTAACACATATAATCCTGGGTGGAAGAACCACCAGAAATTTTCTTGGTCGAACAATATAGAACGTCAATTTTGAAATCAAGGGCCATATGGATTTCAATAAAAGAAATCCAATTCTACTGACTCTAAACTAGACAAAATCTTAGACAAGCTCATAAATATGGATGACCCTCATAAGAGATTGGAAGGGAGGTTCGAACAAGTAACCAAAAACTATACCTCTTCCATCCATAACTTAAAAGTTCAAATTAGCCAACTGGTAATTGTATTGTCTACAAAAAGTGTGGGGAGCCTCCTAAGTAATACAGAAACAAACCCTAAAGAGCAACTAAAGGCAATCACACTTCGAAGTGCGAAGGAACTTGAGCAACCAACAAAGACACAAACTATACCCCACCCAATAGAGAAAGACCAAAAAAAAGAAAAAGGATGTTGACATAAGTGAATACCTACCTTACATTGCCCCTCCGCCATATCCACCCAAGATTCTATATCCTCAATGATTAAAAAAGTGCAAATTGGGTCAAGAAATTGAAGACTTTTGAAATTAATTATTCTTTCATGGAGCCATTGTAACATATGCCCAAGCATGCTAGATCTATAAAGGACATATTATTAAAGAAGCACACTTGGAAAGAGAACTAAATGGTAATGTAACTGGCAGCTGTAATTCCACAATCACCAGTCATATGCCGTCTAAGCTAAAAGATTCAAGGAGTTTTATAATCCCCTGTGTTGTTGGTGAATTCAAATTCCCAAAGTGCTTATACAACTTAGGAGTAAGTATAAATCCTATGCCTTTGTAGATATTTAGGAAATTAGGACTTAGTGAGGTCAAGCCAACTTCAATGTTAATTTAGTTAACTGATTAATCAATTAAAAGACCATTTGGAGTGGTGGAAGATGTTTTAATGCAAGTGTACAAGTTCATTATCCCTATCAATTTCTCCATTCTTGATTTCGAAGAGGATAAGAAATATCCACTAGGACAAACTTTCATGAACACAGGAAGAGTATTTATCAATGTTTCTGAAGGTAAATTAACACTTCAGATTGGTGAAGATCAAGTGGATTTCAATATTAACAAGGCCTTGAAAAAATCAAAAGAAAGTAACACTTGCATAAAGATTGATGTTATGGAAGAAAAAACTCAAAAGCAAGAAGAGGGCTACTTTGAAGAAATTAGATCTGTGGAATTTGAGATAGGCAAAGAAGCTGAGAAGGCAAATGAAATTGAGTTTAAGGAAAATGTTGAGACGAAGGAGTTGAGTGTTTAGAGACATCAAGAAACATTGGTAAGAACCTAAGCACCTATACCACCTTCTACGACGAAACCGCCAACTATAGAGCTCAAACCTTTACCCACACACCTCATATATACATTTCTAGGTGAAGGTCAAACTCTAAACATCATTATTTGAGGTATAAGCCATAGGATGGTAGATATTCGACATTCAAGGTATAAGCTCAAATGTTGTTATGCATCAAATAAACCATAAAGAATGAAGTCGAGCAATGAGGGAAAGTCAATATAGGTTGAAACCTCACATGAAGGAAGTGGTTAAAAAGGAAGTAGTGAAGCTCTTAGACAAGGGTATCATATACCCAATATCTGATAGTGAATGGGTTAGCCTGGTACAATGCATATCGAAGAAGGGTGAAATGATCATTATAGAGAGTGAAAGTGGAGAGATAATTTTGACATAAACAATTACAGGATGGAGAGTTTGCATAAACCATTGAAAACTACAGGGTAACTAAAAAGGATCACTTCCCTCTCCCATTCATAGATCAAATGATTGAGAGAGTAACTGGTAACTCATTCTATTGGTTCCCAGATGGTTACTCAGGATACAATCAGATATTCATCTATCCTGAAGACTAAGAAAGGACCATTTTCATATGCCCTTATGGTATATTAGCGTATAGAAAAATTCCCTTTGGGTTATGTGATGCTATAACTACATTTTATAGGTGCACAATGTCCATTTTGTGGATATGATCGAGAAAATTATGGAAGTTTTTGTGGATGATTTTTTAGTCTTTAGAGACTCTTTTGAGTAATGACATATCAATTTAGACAGAGTACTCTAAAGATGTGAAGAATCACATATAGTATTAAACTGGAAGAAGTGTCACTTTATGGTGCATAAGGGAGTAGTGCTAGGGCATAAAATATCGCACTAAAGAATTGAATTGGCCAAAGCAAAGGCAGAGGTCACAAAGAAACTCCCACCACCCATTAATATCAAAGGCGTGTGAGCATTCCTAGGTCATGCAGGATTCCACTGTCGCTTTATTAAAGACTTCTCACAAGTAGTAAGACCTGTAATGAACCTGTTAGTCAAGGAAGTGCCGTTTTGTTTTGATGATAACTATTTATCTACATTTGATCAATTAAACAAAGCACTGACATCAACATCAATCTTAACTTCACAGGATTGGATACTACCATTCGAAATCATATGTAATGTTAGCAATTAAGCTGTGGGTTATGTGTTGGGATAAAGGAAGGATAAGAAGTTGCATATGTGATACTATGCAAGTAAGACATTAACTGGGCCACAACTGAACTACACCACCACTGAGAAGGAGTTACTAGCAGTGTTGCATGCATTTGACAAGTTTTGATCATACATTTGGGCTCTAAGGTGATCATTTTTACCAATCACGCTGCACTTAAATATCTTTTCATCAAGAAGGATGCAAAATTGACACTTATTTAATAGATACTATTACTAAAAGAATTGGACATCAAAATACAAGAAAAAAATGAAGCTAAGAATATTGTAGAAAACCACTTATCATGTCTGTAAGGAGGGGAAATTGAGCAGAGCGATGATATTAATGAGCGATTCCCCGATAAAACCCTGATGTTAATTGATAGCATAGTGACACCATGGTGTCTAGTATAGATAATTATGTCGTTGACAGTAAGCTCCCTTCTGAGTTATCATATCAACAAAGGAAGCTATTCTTGTATGAGTGTACACATTGTTTATGGGATGATCCAATCTTATATCGGACATGTGCTGATGAAATAATAAAAAGGTGTGTTTTGGATTAGGAGATGTTAGACATATTGATGCGATGTCACGAGGTTCTGTATGCCGGACATTACGGTGTGAACATGACGACAACTTGAGTACTTGAATTGGATTCTATTGGCGGCATCTATTTAAACATGCTTCGACATTCGTGGCATGGTGTGATAGGTGTCAAAGAGTGGGTAACATCTAGAAAAGAGATGAGATGCCCTTATCTGATATCTTAGAAGTTAAAGTCTTTGATATGTGGTGACTTGACTTTATAGGTCCTTTCCCATCCTCCATAGGGAACACCTACATTTTGGTAGGAGTGAACTATCTATCAAAATCAACTAAAGTTGTGGCAAGTGTAACAAATGATGGAAACTTTGAGTATAAATTCATTAAATGGTTATTCAACTGCTTTGGAGTGCTGAAGACAATTATAAGTGATAGAGGGGCACATTTCTGTAATAAATGTTTTGATTCTCTCCTTAAAACATATGAAGTCTACCATCGTGTTTCCAACTTATACCACCCACAAATACGTGGCTAAGTGGAGGTCATCAACCATGAGCTTGACTGAATATTGGAGAAGATGGTAAATGGTTCAAGAAAGGATTGGGGCTGAAAGCTAGATAACGTCTTGTAGGCTTATTAAACAACCTTTAAAACTCCAATTAGGACATCTCCATTTAAACTAGTGTATGATAAAGCTTGTCATTTGCTTATGAACTCGATACAAAGCATATTGATGAAAGCTTTCAATTTTGAATAGAAGCAAATGGGTGAGAAAAGACTCTTGTTACTGAATGAACTTGAGGAGTTTAGCTTCAATGCATATGAAAATGCCCAACTCTACAAGAAGAAGGTGAAGAATGGTATGATTATCATCTTAAGAAGAAGGAGTTGAAGTTAGGAGATGTGGTATTGTTGTATAATTCAATATTGAAGCTATTTTCAGGAAAGCTAAAATCAGCATGGAGTAGATCGTTTCCAGTAACTCATGTATTCGCACATGGAGCTCTCGAATTAGAAAATTTGAACAAGGAATCCTCAAAGTAAATAGAAATCAATGCAAATCATATCTTGGGGAAGGATTTTGAAAAGAAAGGGAAGTAATTTCTTTCCTTTCAATTGCTTAAAATTGTTGCAACCAATGATTGGTTAAGGTAACGACCTTAAATTCGCAAGTTTCGATAGTTAGGTTTGTTTTTAATTCTAAGATTAGGATTTCTTTCTTTCTTATATTGATTTGGAATGGTGTGGATGGCTAAATTATGTGGTGTTGATGATAATATAAGCTAGGGAAGAAAGCTCAGAAGTTACACGAGGAAAGAATGACAAATAAGATAAGGGTATCAAAAATTATAGTGGCATGATCATTATCGTACATGTGCAAAATACCTTATGTCATTGTGACTTGGATAAAATGCCCACTTTTATCATGATAAACGTCTTGAATGTGAAAAAATTGAAATTTCAAGCTCTTCACCCCATTTTATCCCTCTTTTCTTCACCCTAACCCTTATATTAATCATTCTTCCCATTTTACTCACATTCACTTCTCTCTCTAGGTTTAGCCATAGCCAAATCTCTCTCACTTCCTTCTACACTCATCTTAAATCTTATTTGTTCCTCTTGCATCTTTCTCCTAAAATCTACCCCTTTTTACCCATATTTCATATTTTATAAACTCTTCTTACAATCTTTAGGGTGATTCCTGCAAGATTTGGAGTGATTTTATTCACCCACATTTTTTGGTAGTGTTGGTGTGTTTTGTTGCATTTTTAATCAATGTTTGTAGCTTTTCAAATTCAAAATGGGTCAAAGAATCAAGCAGACCATCAAACGATCACAATAAAGGAAAGGCACAAGTATCAGAGTGTGACGCGTAGAATAGAGCAGCAAACTTCGGAGAACCTTTTATGATATATTTGAAAGAAGAAGGTATTCCATTCCAAAATATTTTTTTCTAGAAATGTATGTGTGCATAGGTATTTTGATATTGATATCGTAGATACTCTTAGGTTGAAAAAAAAGGTTAAGAATTTAGGTAGTAAAATTTAATAGGATAAGTTCATTGATTTTACCTTTGTTGTGTATCAGGAATTGACCTTTAAACTTTTTACTTCTCTTCAATTTGAATTGAATAACCCTACTAAATTTTATGTGGGGTCAACCATACCAATTGAATTATGAGATTATGTGTGAAATTGATGGATTCCCGTAATCAATCATAGTTTATCAGCATGATAATTTTTGGGCCAAGAGGTATTGGACCCAATTAACTGGGTTGGAAAACTTTAATATTAGGAATACACACAGCAATGTTATTTGTAGTCCTGAATATTTGTTACTTTTCAAATTTATATTCCAAATTATTTTTAATAAATCTGAGAGTAACAAGTATTCTGTAAAAGAACTATTCATTTTATGGTGCATGGATGGTGACATAAAAGTTTGCATAACCACTAATATTTTCAATACCATAATTGTTACTCTTAAAAAAGAAGCAATAATCTTGGCACGGATTTTTTGGTTACTACAATTGTTGACTATTATGGTGTAGATGTTAAGGGACCAAATGTTATTATGCCTGAGTTTCTTGATCATCATCGTTTAAGGAGAGTTAAGAACTTGATGGTCTAATATATGGAACTTCAAGATGTCAGTTCCAAAACACAAATGAAGCATAGGATAGGGCAGGCTAGTTAGAGCTTAACACCACCTCAGCAACAAGTTAAAGACTTAATTAGTGAGGAGACTGAGGATGAGGAAGTAGCACGATAGGAGAAGGAGCTTAATATGGTTTCAGACATTAACAAACTGTTGAAGGAGATGGCGTAAGAATAACAACGGCAGGGCTGTGACATCAAGAGGATCTATAAATACTTCATTACATAAGGTGTTTAGATCCCATCTCCAACACCATCACCACTTTAATCATTTTAATGGGTTTCACGCTTTAGCTCTTCTTTTTCTTTTTTGTTTTTGTTTTTCTTGTTAACTTTTAATTTCCTTTATGTACTGTTGTTTCTTCTCATATTAAGGATAATGTGTTGTCTAAGTGTGGGGAGGTTTGCATTATTATCGTCATCATAAGTGTGAATTTTGCACGTCATATTGTTAGTTTCTTCTTAGGTTGACATGGTGTGTAGCATAAGTGTAACATGATGAAAGTAGTTTAGCTTTGAACATAGTCATTAAAGTTGTAAAGATATATTAGCTTGCAAAATTTATGTTCTAAGTATCCCAAGTTAAATATTCATGTTAATTAGGATATGACATCAATTTGTTCACCTTAGGAAATTTGTTACATACATTTATAATTACAAGTCAATTAAATGTGTTAATATCATTAATAGTCTTTCATAAGGATGATTAGTTAAAAAGAAATAGGCTATATGAATTCTTAAACAAATGTACGTCTTAAGTAAATAACTATTCTTCTAGCCTTCAAGTTATGAATAAAGCTACTAGCCAGTTGAGAATGTGATATAGCTGAGTAATCAGAGACATTCACAACAAAATGTTTGTCTTCATATCAAAAGGATAGATTGACATTCCAACCAAGATAATTAATAAAATGTGGCCTAGTTGAGTAAACGGGGGACATTCAGGATAAATGTTTGCCTTCATGTCAAAAAACTAGGTCAATATTAAAAAAAATAAAAAATAGTGTTTTGATAAATAATCCTACGGATCTTTAAAAATAGAAAGAATTTTCATAAAAAGTTACTCAGTGATAATTGCAATTTTGATTGAATACTAATTATCAATGTGTGTGTACAAGTTCCTTAGGTGAATGAATATGATGTTAATATTGTGATTAGTATGTATAGTCAATCCAAAATGTTTATCCATAATTTGCATGGGTTAATAATTGGAACAACCTGAATGATTACTATATAAGGTTAAATTGGTTTCTTGAAGTTAGATGTCAATGTATCATTAGTGCATATATATGAATGTATGTGTTATTGTTTGTTGTGTTTGGTGTGTTTAAGTTTGTATTTGTTTCTGTTTTTTGCTTGAGGACAAGCAAAAATTTAAGTGTGGGAATGTTGGTAGTTGTAGTTTAGATTATGATTTAGTAGGTTTTTTAAAGATGTTTATGGGTGTTGATTAGATTATTATTGCACGTTCAGGCTTATATTATTATTGCACATTCAGGCTTAGAATTATGTTAATATCAGTGTTTGTTTATGTTTTAAGTGTTATGTGGTTTAGGGCATGATGTTGGACCTTAATCTTATACTTGAGGTGTTTTGATGTATTTGTTAGTGAATGAACCCAGATAAATGAAGATTGAAGGAAGTTGGTTGTGTCAGAAGACTCCTCCCTAGTGTTGTGATTGTGACAAAAGGGTTTTATCCTGGGTATCATGATAGAAGGTTTTTATGATATGTCATGATTGTAATACCCCTGTCATGATTATGACAGACCTCGCCAGACACATTTTTAATCTATGTTGATGTTTGAAGGGCTTTTTAGGATAATGTGACCTAGGTAAGCCATAAACTTAACCCTAAATCACTCATTTACTATAAATGAACATTAAGAGACCCAAAGAAATAGCCACCATCTTACCAAATTGGAGAAAAAGCAAGGAAGATCAAGGAGTGAGCAAGAAGATCAACAACTGTCTAACAAACTCGAGACCAGTCCAACTCAAGTTTTTCTTCTTCTTTTGTTTATTTTCTTTAAGTTTGATGTATGAACTGGTGTTAAGGATGTTATACACGTTGATGATGTTCTAATTTCATATTAGGATTTGTTCTTGACTTATTTTGTGACATTAACACTTTTGATTTCAATACAATGTTTTAGGTATTGTGATTTTCGTGTTTGTTTATACTTCGATAATAAATTGAGAGTTACTCGATAATAATTTGATTAGGTTGGGTAATGAGAGTGAACATCCTAATAAGTCATGAAACATCAAATTGATAATCATACAAAGAGAGATCTTGTGTGAGAACTTGAATATCTGATAGATTGCTTAAGAACTACTAGAAAACATTAAATTGTTTTTGTTAATCGAGAGATTACAAACCTGAAATTTTGCTATCAATTAGGGATTATTAATTGGGTTTAAATGATTAGCTCTTGAGAGAGAATAATTAAGCCCTTTAGAAATCTAGGATCGACACTAAATTAAAGCAAAAGTGGTTAAACGAGCAAAATAACGATAGAACAAATCATAGACTTTCTTTCTTGTTTTATTGTGGTAGCTCATTTGTAAGTGGTTAAGCACTCAATTTGATTTTATTGTGTTAATTTTTGAATTTATTTTCACACAACTCATATTTTATTGCTTAATTTTTGATTATTTTTTTCTTATTCAAATCGTTTTTAATAACCTTAGACAAAGTTAGGTTCATTTAGTTTTAGCTAATTCCTCGTGGGATTGACACCTCAATTACTACAAGTTTATGATCTATATACTTAAAGATATTTAGTGTTTTATATTAGGTAAAACTTGCTCACCATGTATGAATTATGGAAGAATATTTAAGTATTATGATTTGCAAATTATGTATAATTCAATATTACGTCATATGATTTGTTATTTTGATAATCATAAAAATGAGATCAAATGTAATTCATTAAGTTGTTAATTTGTCAATTAATTTATATGAAACATACAATTTACTAATTATTTTTGCATATAAAACGTATTTAATTTATGATTAATCATATAAATATAAGATTTAATATATAATTAAATCTTTTAATATAAATTTAAGAAAACTAAATGTTTGCACTTTTATATTGTTTATTCTTGTCATTAGGAAATAAAATTACAAATATTAATTTTATCTTATGGGTAGCAAACACACATTCATCATCTTATATTATGGGTAGTTAAATATATAGTAGAAATAGTATGAGAATTTAGTAATTTAATTTTCACACATGTCTTCGTTTATTTTTATAGATAAATGGAAAAAAGTTCAAGTAATCATGATAATTCAACCACTTCAAGAACATTCAATAATCCAATTTGGGCTTATGCTAGATTGGTTCCTAGAATAAAGAAACATACCATTTATTTTTTTTGTAACAATCATTTGAAAGTTGGAGAAATCACCATATTAAAAAAAACAATTAATTGGGGTCAAAGGTGTTATGGAGCCTTGTAAAAAGTGAGTGATGGTGTGAAATTACAAATGAAGACTTTGTTCAAAAAGTATTAACACAAAAAAGATAGAAGGCAAAGATTAAATTACAAAATTGGTAATGGAATTCTTTTGTTGGTGTTTATGATGATAATGGGAATGTTAAGCATGGTAGTATTCTTACCCAATAAAAAGGGAATGTTACACCTGATGTTAGGAAAAGAAGAAGATAGGTGTCTAATTTTTTTTGCATCATGAACAACTCCTAGAGGCCTTCAATCTGTAGTGCCTTACAATCTAGAGAAGCGAATCGTAATGTTGATATGGTAATGGTTAGATGGTGGTATGGTTCAAGTATAGCATTCAATGCTTCCGAATCATATTATTATCAACCTATGGTAGATGTTATTGTCTCTTATGGTCTAAGATACAAAGCTCTTTCAATTGAAAACTGTACTGATAAACTTTTGAATAGTTTTACTTATGAAATTAAAAGTTATTTGGATGAAAGAAGAATGACTTAGTCCATTTTTAAGTGTTCAATCATATGTGATGATTGGACAAATAAAAGACATGAGTCTATTACTAGTTTTTTGGTTTATTTTACAAAGGGGACAATGTTTTTTTAAATCTATTGATGCATTTGGCCTTATTAGGAATGCTAATATTCTATTTGAAATATTTGATGAAGTTGTGAATGAAGTTGGGCCAGAAAATATTATTCAATTCATTACTAACAATGATTTCACTTATAAAGCTAATGGAAGAAGATTGTAAAGCAAATAAATTCTTTTTATTAGACTCTATGTGCAACTTATTACATTGACTTGATGTTAGAAAATATAAGGGAGCTAGATATTTTTCTTATTATTAATGAGGCTATGCAGTAAGCAAAAAAGGTGATTAAGTTCATCTACAATTGTAGATTTTAATGAGAAAGGATTTCACCAATGGTGGGAATTTGTGTCGTCTTGCTATTACAAGATTTCCAACTAATTTCTTACCACTTCAATGTTTTATTATGATGAAGAAAGAGTTGAGAAAAATGTTTACGAGTGATAAGCGGGTTATATCTCAGCATGCCAAGTCTAATGCTAGATTGGAGGCTTATAGAATTATACTTAAAGGTAATGAATTTTGGTCTCAATGTCAATTTTTCATTCAAGTTTGTGAGCCTTTCGTGAGGGTACTTCATCTGGCTGATAGCGATGAGAAGCCAACAACAGGTTATTTTTATAACACTATAGAGAGGGCGAAGGAAGCAATCAAAGCCAATATGAAAAATAAGCCTTCTTTGTACACATCTTATCTTGCAATCATCAATGAGAGATGGGAATGGCAATTTTACTCTCCTTTTCTTACAACTAGGGCATTTTTTAATCCTACTATTTATTTTAGGCCAATTTTTACAAAGAAAGTTGAAGTTAATAGGGGAATGTTTTAACTATTATAACAATTGTTGCACGAGATGATGCAAGATCTTTTAAGCTCACAAATGGAGATTTATAAAGATGCTTATGGTGCTTTTAAGATTCCAATTGCTATTTGTCAAAGATACAAACTTAATCCAGGTATATAATTTTTTTCACTTTTGTTACTTATTGAAAATTAATAATCACTTTATTTAGTTTATAATGCTACTTTTGTTATCTTACAATTGCTTAGTGGAACCAATTTAGAAGTAGTATTCTAGAATTCAAAAGTTTTGCAATTCGAATTCTGAATTAATGTGTGAGTACAATAGGGCGTAAAAGGAATTGAAACACATTTGAATTCATCTATTCAAAGAAAAGAATATATTAGAGCATAAAAGATTAAACAACTTACTCTTTATTCGATACAATTTAAAGATTCAAAGAAGATATTTACTATCATTATTAAGTTGGATATAATTTATTATTGTTTCTTAGTAATTTATTATAATTTCTTAATAATTAATTTTATTGTTTACTAGGATGCTTAATAAAACAAGTAGTTTTGTAAATCCAATTTGCCTTAATCATATCGATCTTTTGGTGGATTGAGTTTATAAGAAAGCGAGTTTGATATATGAGAGTGACTTGGAAGATAATCTTAGATTGGTAAGTATTGAGATGTCATTTAATGCAATGAATTTGAATGATAGTAATGATAAGACTCCTCTCAATAATAAAGATTTTTTGCTAAATGAGAATTGAGGTCAATATGATTTAAGAAGGTATTTGATTAAATGAAGTTTCAATTTTTTATTTCTCTTCTTTTAATTTCACTTATAGTTAATATATATGTTAAATTATATATATGCAATATAATTGTAAATTTTTTTTCAGGGTTCACTTCTACTTGATTCTTCAGCATGAACTATTTTGTATGTTGTAATAATTAGAGAGTCATTAATATTTATTATTCTTTTTATTTGATATTTTGAAATAATTATTATTTATTATATGATGAAGTTATAACATTTTAAGTACTTTGTATTGTCATTAATGTTATAATTGTATGATAATTAAATAATCTTTTTCATATTAATTGTGGTTATTATTTATATCCAAAATATGTAAAAAAAAGTATATTAATACAAATAAATAGATTATTATCATTTTAAATTTCTATTATTATGATCTTTAGAGACAAGGTTGATTTAAAATTATATATTATATAATATAATATATTAAAAGACTATTTTGCAATTTTAAAAAATTCAAGGGCTATTTTATAAATTTAAAAAATTATCTGAAATAGTTCCTGATATCGATACAATATTGTAACAGAACCAAATTCGGTATTAATATCGATATGGTATTCATAACATTGTCTTTAACTCATGGATATAGTCTTGAAGCTTTGAATATTCATATCCATAATTTAATGACTCTATCCTTCCTCAATTTCTTCGTGACAACCTTACATATAATAGAACTCATAAATGCATTTAAATTTTCTCTACATGCTTGAATTATCTTAGTAGTAGTTATTCTAGCCTTCTCCATAATTCTTTTTTTAAGTGTCTACTCAAGAACTTGGTTGATATCATTTAAAGCTTTTTAGTTATAAAATATGTATGCTTGAGAGTACATGTCTTAACTTAAAGGCATGCATATGTCAAACCAAATGAAAATTTAGAAAGTAACCTTTAGGCATAAAGACCTAAATAATTTTACAATATCGAATTAATATTTAGGCCTAAAAAACTAAATAACTTTACAGCTAATAATTAATCTTTATGACCACTCATCCATACAAATAATGGTAGAAAAGAAATTTAGATATACATCATTTATTTGTGTGCAGATATCTATAACGAGGATAGATGTAAAGGGTGTTTTTCCAATTAGTTTAAACTAAAGTCAATCCGTTACTTTCTCTCCAATAAAACAAGAGATTAGATATTATTAAGAAAATACGAAGGATTTGTTCATTCTTTTTTCATAGATTAAGTAAATCTTTATCAAACTATAACACAACTTCACTTGTTTGCTATAGTTTCCCCGTTAGTTTCCTTTTCGAAACATCTTCATCTGCTCACTAAATGAACATCCTACATTGTATAAGATACATATATAAACATATAGCGTGCAAATGCTTATGTTTAATATTATGTTCTTAATGTGAAGGCAATATATGGCATACTTCCACTTATGAATATCAAACTCTTTGTTGTTCCATATCAAATTGACACTAGAAAGTAAATAAAATGTCTCATCAATGTTTTTGTCTTTTTTTCATCTTCAATCAATATTGCCTTAAAGTCTGTTATAATGATATCTATATATTTTCTCTAGGAAACATTTTAAATACATACGTTGGATTGGAAAATTTATATTAGCCCATTAGGAATAAATCTAAAAGGGAAATACAAATTCAATAATGAAATCTCATTGATTTATAAACAAATTAAGTAAAGGATAAATATTAAAAAAAAACAACACTTAAACACTACAATAGAAAAATAAAAGAGAACATAAATTAATAATTAAAATTATGACCATATGCATGTGATGTATAAACTATAATAGAAATCTACCATAAAAGTTGAGATCATATGTACATATCACAATGGAAACAAAACTCATTTTTAAAGAACCCTCCAAAATATACAAATTAACATAGGGCCATAATGTCTCCCATGCACTATACAACGTTAGTTGATTAATGAAAGATGAAGTAAAACAAATGTCAACAAGAGAAAGAAAAAATTGATGTTATTAAACAAATTATCTTACTTTACGTTTTTATAACATACAATAAAGTCAAACAAAAATTATAGAGAGATGATTAGAGTTTATGGAAGTGATAAGAGAGAGGCCAAAAAATGATGAAGACTGTTGTATTCTAACTTAGACGCGAAAGAAATGGAGAGAAAGTGGTAGATCCAAAAAAGATCCAAATTATTAGTTAGGATATTTGGTAATATAAGGCCTAGTTATATATATTAAAATATGTCAATTGTATATAAAATATATTTTCAAAAAGAACACAAACGAAAGTTTAGGACTTTGTTAATTTGTAGTTTATATAAAAATGATTTTTAATATTATAAAATGAATCCTGATCTAATCATGTGTATAAAGAAAAAAAATAATTTTTACAATTTCCTAATCAAACCTCTTTATTTATTAACTTAAAAAATGAATCATAAATAAAAGGGTTGAAACTTACTTGATTTGACTTCTTTCAAAATTTTCTTCTATAATTGTCATTCCAAAGCTATTCACTTGTCCAACGTTTAATGGTATCCACGGAGTAGGGAAAAAGAATTGAACACTTAAGAAGAAAAGATACGAGTGCTAGCTTGCCTATACCTTTCATCATCTATTGTTTCAAGTGAACATAAAGTGTGGATTTAATGTCTAATTTTTTATATTTATCATGTTTATTCTTGTTAATTATGGTCTATAATTCATAGTCGGAAAAATCTTTTCAAATCTTAACTTACTCTAGATAGAGAATTCCATAAATTACTACTAATTAAGAGCAATGAAATATTCACTCTAATAACTTTAAAATAACGTATCCTTTATTGACTTACTCAAATATCTTCATATGATTCACACTATATCCAAGTAATACTGATAGAGCTACTCTAAATAAAATAGGTCATAAGTAGTATCAAAACATAGTAATTCTCACACGAGATATTTTTAGTAATCTTAAGTTTAAGGATCAATTAGACAACCATCATAATAAGGAAATATATGGGTACATAAGTAATATCCCATTTGAGATTATCATAATTGGGTCAATTCAGTGAGATTATTCTTTAATAAGTACTCACACATTTGTTTAAGTATCTTTATACTTCAATTTATGAGATCAATTACTTTCTTCATAAAAAAGAAACATAATATCTGCTAGTTTTACATCAATATCCCATCTTAATGAAACTATAACTAGGATCAATTTAGAAATAATACATAAATACAAATTGACTATCATAATTATGATCTCATCATAATTTTAATTGCACAGTAATTATTTTATGGATTTTATCTTTATTATTAAAACATCAAATATAATTAACAAAATATATAAAGATAAAGAATGCCTTTATTTAATTATGTAACAAAATCTACAACTAACTAATTAGTCGTAGGGCATATAATAACAATCTCACTTGCATTAAACTAAGTATCTTATTATAACAGCCCAAATCACCAGCTCACATATATTGTTTGCTTTGAATCTTGACCCAACCAAGCCCTCACGGTTTTGCTTTTCTCGAGAGCTTCCCAGGAGTTCACCCATCTTGGAACTACTCTCGCCCAAGCACATTTAACCTTGGAGTTCTGATGGAGTTTGGTTCATTAGGCCATGGAAAACGCGTCTATAAGGGAGAGGTTTCCACATCCTTATAAGGCATGCTTCGTTCTCCTCTCCAGCCGATATGGGATACCCCTAAGTATCCACCCCCTTTAGGAGGCCCGGCGTCTGCCCTGGCATATCACTCGGGTACTGGCTTTGATACCAATTGTAGGACCTCGGCCTTTCAGGCCTCACGCCTACTCGCTTGTAGATATTGTCCACTTTGGGACTCGGCCTCTAGGGCCTCGCACCCTCACGGTTTTGTTTTTCCAGGACTTCCCGGGAGGTCACCCATCCTAATACTGCTCTTGTCCTAACACGTTTAACTTCGAAGTTCTGATGGGATCAAGTCCGTTAGGCCATAGAAAGCGCGTCTATAAGGGAGAGGTGTTTGTACCCTTATAAGGCGTACTTCGTTCCTCTCTCCAATCGATGTGGGATTTCACACTCTCCACCCCCTTTAGGACCCAGCCCTCTTTGGCATCCAGTCTAGCTGGCACAACGGTTCAGGTACTGACTTTGATGCCACTTATAATAGCCCAGATCACCCGCTCACAGATATTGTCCACTTTGGGCCTTGGCCCAGCCAAGCCCTCACCGTTTTGCTTTTCCTGAGAGCTTCCCAGGAGGTCACCCTGTTAAGTCAAAATGACTTTACTGAGATATGATTTTGATGTATAACAAAGTGAAAAATACAAGAAGTTAAAATACAAACGCAGCAATACAGATGCAGAAAAACAGACGCAGACGAAGCAAGAAAAGTAGACGCAGACGAAGCTA
This sequence comes from Erythroxylum areolatum, assembly GCA_024520975.1. Lineage (NCBI taxonomy): Eukaryota > Viridiplantae > Streptophyta > Magnoliopsida > Malpighiales > Erythroxylaceae > Erythroxylum > Erythroxylum areolatum. The sequence goes on from JANIJH010000224.1 coordinate 16,442,041, forward strand.
GAAAACCAGACGCAGACGAAGAATAAATACAGACGCAGACGCTAAGAAAAACAAACGCAGACGCAAAATTAAAAGCAAACGGAGAATAGAAAGCAGACGCAAGAGTCAGTTCGGGTTAGTTACAGAACTCAACTGATTAACTGTTCCTTTCAAGATTCAAGAACTAAGATCAAAGAAGCAGTTGGAGACGAAGGCTATAAATATGAGTCGAAGTCGAAGATTGCAAAGTTAGTTGATTTACATCTACGC
>JANIJH010000224.1:16521557-16539763 GCA_024520975.1 Erythroxylum areolatum
TTTCCTTTTTGGTTTTGTTAGGAGACTGATAGACTTGTCTATTCTGACATTGGATGACTGTAACAGATTATTATTTTGGACTTTAATTTATTGATTTCTTTTATATCATGATTTAATTACTGCAATGTCATATGAATTTTTAGCGAAATTTTCTGGTAGTGAACCTTTATCGTGGGATACGTGTCAGAGCGACCTTCGGGCGTCCCGATATGTACCCTACGATGAGGGGGCGCTACAATATTCTACAAATCAATTATTTCCTTTTTAGTATATTATGTAAAATATTGAATTCAAATTCTTATATTTATAAAAAATCAATCAAATATTCTTAATTGATGTCTAGAGTGGATAGATTAATTCATATCATTAGGCACATTGAAGATGTATAAGTGCTAAACTGGACTACTTTCACTTATCATTGAGCTTGGAGTTTAACATATCATCAATTTATTCTAAATCGACATTTACAGAATATACCTCTTAACATTATTAATCAAAGAATGCTGACATAGCGACTAGTTCCAGATGGTACTAATTTATTCTGTTGGGAGGAATGTGGCAAACTTGTCCATATTGAAGGAATAAATAATGCAGAAAAATCTCCACTTCATACACTAATGATGGTTTGCCTTCCATGGCCGATCTTCTACTTTAAGGTGTTTAGTATCATCTAAACAACCTTACTTTCCTTATTATGTACATCTCATTTTCTTTTATGAAGCTATTATATATATTCACATTTGATGGTATATACTACATATTGTTTTAAGCTTCCTTGAATCTCAAAGATGACATGTATGCCCATAGAGGCGGGATTGGTGTCACAACAGTCCATAAAGGATTAGGGAAATTGGTTGTTTTGGAAAATTTTTCAATTCCACAGATCTCGTCTGGACATTCACATATGCATATCATGCCAATTTTTGTTCGCTTAACGGTTTACTAATTTGACAATATCTAAGTTCTATATTGATTGTGTTTTAGATAAACTGTTTTGCACTAGCAGTTCATCTGGAGAGTTTGTCTTCCATACTAAATATGGCGACTCATTTACCGTAACCTCTACAAGTTTAGCTATAACGGAAATGTTATTGCAAGAAGGTGTTAAAAACTCTACACCTAAGGGAAGAACTATCATTGTTTCAATTGGTGCCTTCGAACATGTAAAGACCCTTGTCAAGAATCTAGATATCGACGACTCATTTACCTTTACTGACTCTCATGTTACATGGAATCTTAGAAAATAATCATATCATTGTCGTTTATCGATGCAATAAACTGGACTCAGCTTTAAAGTTGATTTATTATTGTATTTGTAAGAATGTGTCAAACAACCTCTCTACTAGTTAGGGGTCAAGCTGCGTACAATTGAGTGTGAACTGTTGTTTTCTTATTCTATGACTGTAAGAATTGTTAACCTTCTAATTCAAAGTTTGTACTTGAATATTATATTCAACAAATTGTCTTATTTCCTTTTCAATATTTTATGTAAAATATTGAATTCAAATTCTTATATTTCTAGAAATTTTAATAAAAATAAATTTCATGTTGAAATATGCCACCAAAGAGACGACGTGATATAGCATGACCCCGATTCAGAAAACGATTCATAGGTACTTACTGTCAAGGTGAACCATCACACTTTGCAGCTGCAACTAAATCACCTCCTCCCCCTCCAGCTACTACAATTGCAGATGACGCATCACCTGATGTTCCTGATGCTACACCGTCCACCACTCTTACATCATCCACTACCCCTATAGTGGATGAAGGAGACGGTCGCCAGCCTGGAGCTGAGGGACCTAATAGAAGAACTTATATAACAATTGTCAATAATTTGTAAATGAAATTACATGAAATATTAGATGCTTATAATTAAGTTATAGGTTTAAATTTTTGCAAATAGTATAAAATTATTGTTTTTATATTAAGTTGATTCCGTCTAGATCGTACTCTAAAAATATAACATCTAAATTTATAGAGAAGATTGATCATAAGGGTTATGCATGGAAGAATATCTCTCAGGTCACAAAGATATTTTACTTTCAAGAGTTTGAGGTACAATAAAAAACTATTTTCTTTTTTAATTGATTTGCATACATTAATTAGATAAATATTATTATATTATAAGTATTTATCAAATTTTTTTATTTCAGAAAGAATTTTTTTGGGATTTTGAATTTGATGCGGACATACATAAAGTATGGGAGAGATGAGTATGTACATGTTATCGTGACTTTATTGGTGTGATACACAAGGTTGATGTACGACCGCCTTATATTTCTGAGCAAATATGGAGTCGTTGACAACAGTATTAGATATCACTTGAGGTAATGTCCATTTCAGAGCGTTACTCGACCAACAGACATGGAGGATCAGGAGAGAGAAAGTCTTCCCGTACTTACAGGAGGATCAATTACTCACCACGAGCATGAAGAGAGACTTGTAAGTATCTAAACTTTATACTTATATTGTGATTGTTTTACTTTGCTGTATTTCAATTTAAATTGATATGTGAATTTTGGAATGAAAATATGTATTATGGATAATGATAATGGTATAAATGTCTGGTGTCATATATGACTATATTGAGTTATTTTCTTTGTTCAACAAGGGGTAATTATCATAAAAATATAGGAAACTCTGCCGAAATTTTTATAAATTATAATTCACTTATAACATTTTATTCTTATGTAGAAAAAGTTTATGGGCATGAGGCCTATATCCTGTCAACTCTTTTTGCGCACTCACATTAAGAAGCATGTCGGTGTGTCATTCCTCAATATCAATGTAGAGAACTTAATGTATGTGAAATTTATGCTTTAATATTAATTCTTAATAATTATCAGTTACTAATATAAACATTGCCTCTTAACAGAACTAAATACAAGAAAACATTTAACGACAGTCTCAGCACGAACAAGCTGTTGATGAGAGTCAAACATATCTTGATATAGTGGGTGGTAGCGACCATCATGGAAGGATCTTCAGGTTATGTTCATTTACAAACACATGTTATTCGTAATCCTCGATATCCGACACAGCAACATCTAGCATACGGTCGATAACTAATGAAGTCAATGAACTTCAGAACACAGTGCAGACATTGATGGAGTACATAGCTCAGCTAAGACATAAGGTGGATAAGTTAAAAGGGAGTAGTAGCACCTCAGACCATTTGCGGTCACTAGGATAATAAAATTGTTGTAGTCATTTGCTTTGAATTACAAATACTTTTTATGTACATTATAATGTTTTATTATCAATTAAAATAATTTTAACTTTATATCATTAATCAACTTTTTGTTTAACTAAATTAAATATATAAACAAATTAAAATATTATACACAGATAATTCATAACTGTTGAAATTATCCATTAATCATAAGATCATGAAATAAAATTTAATCTTGGGATTTTAAAATTTTTATAATTATTTACTGACGGAAAAAACAAATACATCAATAAAATCCATTATAATTATCGATGAAACACCACAAACTGTCTGTAAAATGTAAGATATTTACTGACGAAACAAAGAGTAACCATCGATAATATTGACAGTCATCATCAACTTTACTGTCGGATTTGTTAAATTTACCTAAAGATTTTTCGTTTCCGTAGAATATTTGCCGACGGTATTGGTTATTTCGTCAGTAAAATTTCTGACGGTTATGATTGACCGTCGTCTATAGGTAAGTTTACCAACGATCATAACCAATCGTCGGTATATTCACTGATGGTTACATAAAATGTCCATCAATAAATTTACCTATGGTTGTTTTAACGATGCCTTTGTTCGTCAGTTAATTCCGTCACTAATTTATATTATCAACGGAATCTATCTGCTAATTTTTTATTAGTGAAAGATTTATACTACAAGAATATTGTTTAATGATGGATATTACCGATGGAATCTAAACATTTTCTGTTGGTAATATCCATCGCTAAACGACATTTTTCTTGTATTATAAATCTTGCACTAATAAAAAATTAACAGGTACAACGACTGAAAAATGACAGGACAAAATAATGATACTTACATACAAAGTGTTTCCCAAATTTATTATCTTTAAGATAATATTTTCACTATTTTGTCATTCACCATTTTAGAAAAACGGTTTTAAATTCCGACGATAATATCCGTCGTTAAACGATATTTTTCTTATAGTGTAAATCTTTCACTAATAAAAAATTACCAGGCACAAAGAGTGAACAATGACACGACAAAATAATGAGACTCACACACAAAGTATTTCCCAATTTTATTATCTTTAAGAAAATGTTTTTACTATTTTGTAATTCACCCTTTTAAAAAAGCATTTCTTAAAATACCTTAAAAATTGCTCTCTCACAATCTTTCGAATACACAAATGGCTCCTTAAATTCTCTTTTTTTTTTTTAACTTACCACACATCACTCGCATATGTATATATCATCCACATTAAAGAAAAAGGGAGGGAGGGTCTATAAATAGACCCTCCACCACCAAGCTTGCTTAATGCAAACTGTTGCAGCTTGTCAATGCAAGCTTTGTTCTTTTATATATATATATAATAATCTTCTAATGCATTATGTGGAAGTACCCCATATAAGTGGATACCTCCTTACAAACCGTTGAAGTCGTTTATATACAATAGTTTGTATCCATGCTAATTGATTCGATTTTCGTATCACTCTATAGTAAACGAGGTGATTTAAGTGAAAAAAAATTGTATCAAAATTATTTTTTGATATACCAATAAAAGGATTAGGAAGTTCAGAAACATCGTATACACATGTAGAGAGGAGTCTTACTAAAGATTGTTTGTTGCAAATCATCGAGTGGATCAAGCAATGCAAAACCACCTATAAGCTTCCCCATGTGCCACCAAACCCACAATAGATATGTAATATATTCTCTACGCTTCTCTCCACTAAACTTTGTCTTCGTAATTAATCCACATCAATTAAATGCATCCCTCATTTACTCATGACTACTCAATCAATATAAAACTTCTTGTAGTAAACATTTTAAAAAAATGCATTTCCATTTCTCCTTCTTTATATTTATTGAAATTTAAATCAGTCTACGCAAAAGTATTCAAACTCTTTCCCAGCGGGCCATACACTTGATTAAACACAAAACTTTGATGATCCCTTTCATTATGAGGATAGGATCTAGAAGAGATAAATATATATCATCTAGCGGTCGAGCATGGTTTTCAATTCAGTTTCATTTTCTCTTTTTATATACATATATACAAGCGATGTTTTTGGTACTTGTATTTAAATATCTTTTATATACATACATACATATATATATATACATACATTTCTCTGTTTTTTTAATGTAGTTGATTAGGAAAAGAGCTTTCATCGGAATTATAGAGTATATTTTGAATAATCTGATTCACGATATGAATTAAAGTAGAAACAAAAGAAAACATTAAACTTTTGCAAGTTTTGTAGAGAACTGAACTTCTTTTATATTAGTCAATTGATCAGCAGTTGCATCAAGCATCGGTAATCGAACATTGTCGTATAGCATTGATGCATGTAGACCACAAGAATATGTAAGCAATATTGTTGAATGTGAATCTTACATTAGCAATACATATATGTTTGCCTTGGATAAATATTTTAGGATGTGACCCTTTATTTAAGTATATATTTAGGGGTTATTTTTTGTGGTCTTGTGGGCATAAGGTTTTTACCTTAGGGATCAAATCTAATTATAAGTATGTTCGACCACATTTTTAAGCTCTCTACCTATTCATAAAAATATATGGCGAGTTTGGACCTCCATGTAAGTAAGATGAGAAATCTTTTATGTGTACATATATATTCTCTATTATTAATGTTGTCTATGTAAGAATCGAAGTTCTAAAATTATAGCAAGTTTGGATCCCTACGTAAGTTGTTAAAAATTAATGTCAAACACTAGAAACAATTTAGTCCGATTAACAAAAAGAGAAAAACTGTCAATTTTCATAGCTGAGACCTTTCGATAATAGTTATAAAAATCAAATTTCTTTTTTTAACTCACGAGATGTCCTAGGTAGGTCCTAATTATGGGAAGACACCTTTAAGTCATCCACACTTAGATTAATTCCCGCTCAAGCTGGGTAGGTCTTTTACGGGAGGCAAAGCTCTGGGCTCAAGTTTTAAACGGCTGTATACATGAGGGAGATTCAAACCTGCGATCTCACTTAAACCAGGAGAGCCCCTTACTAACTCACCTGCACCGTAAGGTTATAAAAATCAAAATGTTAAATACACATACATAGAAAAGATGAATCCAGGACAGATTTCTGATTGGCCTAGCGTGAATTGAGGATCAAATAAGAAACACTCCAACGTCAAAGACAAATCTGTTTGCTGCCATGTCCAGAACAACATTAATACATTTGTATGCTATTTACATGCAAGTTAGTTATGTTTTTAGTTTTACTTGAAATTACCTTCGGACTTTGCTTAAAACATATTAAAGAGAATAGAACCAATTTAAAACATAAGAAATAATAGAGAATGCATTTGTTTTAAAAAAAACAACTACAGGAACACATATATTTGCTAGAGAAAACTATAAAATGTGATTATCTTTTTGTTCAAACTGTTTTTGTGTTAGATGGTTCTAGTTTATAACATGTTACTTGTGATTGCCAAATAAATATAATTGTTTTTAATTATCATTTTTAAGTTTGAAATGATATTATTAGGTCAATTTAATCTTAAGTGTGAATAAAATAATAACTTATTTTATCATTAAATAAGTTGATGTTAGAAGAGACAATTAGAAGATATACACCTATCTTTGTGAATTCTCTATGCCAAAACTTAAAATTCTAAATTTCACTAATCCATAGAAGTGGCTTAATATTCACTCAAGTAATTAAATTGTTCCAAGAACTTATTAATTATGAAAGAAACCTCTCTTTGTAAGTTCTTTAGGTCGATAATTAAGCAATTTTATCCTTGATTTGAATAAAAATTATGTTATGGAAGTTGGGTTCAAAGGACAATTGGCGTATCTTTGTGGAAGCTAAATAAACACCTTGTAATCCGAATAATTAATGTAAAAGAATACTGTTTCCTAGGCAAAAATTTTGTCGTCTACTGATCGTCGTTATAAATTATATACCAAAACCAAATGGCAATGTTTTTAAGAAGCGGTATTGGTGGGGTCTACGGTAATTGCATTACCTCACATGCCTGTCTTAGCAGAATACTTTCCACCACAAAACAACTCATAAAGTGTGTCCCACAAAATCATGCGTCTAAGCTAAATTAGATTAGGCTCTTCTCCGATTCATATCACCATATCTACTTCTAATCCTATCGATCTTGTGGTAGTTATTATGCATATTTAAGCACTCATACATAGCTTTCCTTCCAATTAAACACACAAGTTATTATTTGTAGATTTTATCAAAACATGAAGGGTGCTTAATAACTAATTTGAGGAAAGTAATATTTTGCATTCAAGATTCTTTACAATGGATAGCAAATTAAGATTAACTCGACCTTCCAATATGTCAATTATTCAACTAATTAATTAATTTGGTTCTGATGTTGAGATATTTTCTTCTTTCTTTTTTTTTTTTCCAAATAGGAAGCCAATCCCTAAGAAACTGCAAAGCAAGATTTCTAGAATCTAGAATTGTTAATGGGGATTGCGGTCTGACTCTATAAATGTTTATTTTTATAATTCTGCATTTCTTATTGTTTTCCTAATAGAATTTTTACAGCTTTTGGATTGTGTTTATTGACATTGAAACTGGGAAAACCAGATGCAAATACGGGACCACCTCAATTACAAACCATATACTTCCCTTATCTGTTTGGTCTTATTTAAACAGAAAATATTTTAAATAACATATAGCACTAGCTACCAAGAGCAAATTGCTCAATAGATTGAGACAATAGCTGCTGACCATTAAGAAACGTGTATCACATTAGAATTTTTAGGTTTCTAGATATTGAAAATTCAATATGATATAAAAAAACAATATGCAGACAACATTATTTAGTATGATTGCAATAAACAAAAAAAAAAGTAAATAAGAAGAACAATATGCAGACAACATTATGTAGTATGAATCAATTGCGGTAAAACAAAAAAAAAAGTACATAAGAAGTAACATGAAGCAATCTTTTTGCTATAATTTTAAAGCTTTTTTAATACAATCCTTTCTTAAACTTTACAACTTGAAATAGATTTGGCCAATGCCATAAGAGTGTCCACAAAAACACGCTAATATGGTGCGTGAATTAATCAGCTCATTTCTAATACAGCATTAGAATATTATAACGCGTTAAATCAAAGGCAATCGCTTTCAAGTCAGTCTACGAAACCCATGACTAGAGCAAATTATTAAACATTAAGGCTCTCTCTCTCTCTCTCTCTATATATATATTATTATTGCTTCTATATCTTACCGTGCTTATTCTATGTATACACTCAAACAAGAGGGACGAGGGGAGCATAAAATCTAACCACACATATCTACGAATCTGTGCACAATCTGATCCAGCGATGCACAATTACTGGACCAGTGCAGCAGCTTACAAAGGGTGTTTTGAAGATCTCTGATTCAGATCACAAGCGGTTCTCTCCCGATAAAATTGGTTGTGTCAGGGGAAAGTTTTGTAGTTAACAAGCAAGCTCGTTCGTGAGTATCTTCCTGTTTTCACTTCCCTTTTTGCCTTGATCACATAGAAAATTTAAAGAAGATGAGCAGCAGATACTGTGGAGAGCCAAACTTAGTCCATGAGAGAGGTGGGTCTTCAAGGAAAGGCAAAAAGAGCAACTCAGACAAGCCTAAGCAACCACAGAGAGGCCTTGGAGTTGCTCAACTGGAAAAGATCAGATTACATGGCCAAATGGGAAGCTACCATCCCTCTCTTCATGCTCTTTGTCCCACAAATTTCAACCAGGTATATATCTTCCCCCACCATTTCTGTCTCCCTGCCCACCTTATTCACGCTATATGTGTTAATTTTGTTGCCTAGTAGTTAGTTAGTTACTAGGGTTTTTGTTTATAGCTTAGAAAATTAATGCGAGGAAATTCACGCAGGAGGATATGGAAATTCAAGGCCTTTCTTCTTCAATACCATCATCTTCCTTTTCTTATTCTTCATTAACGTCAGCTTCCTATGGTTACCCTTCAAGCATCATGGTACACTCTCAATTTTGTTTTAGGAAATTGACCATCCATATCTCACTCTAGCCAATACGTTCATGTTAAATCCTGTGCAATCTGACAATCTAAGAATGATTATCTAGAATATTAATTTTAATCTTCAAAAAGATTGTTGACAGAAAAACATGAATTGTATGGTTTCCAATTAGCAGCCAGTCATCTCTTTCAGTTGTCATAGTAAAAACTTCAAACAGGTATGTTTCTGATAGTCTCGAGTTTGCGAAGCACTAACTCCTACTTCAGAAACAAAAGGAGACCCTCTCTACGTATGTATGTACTAGATCAAGAGAACTAATCACTAAATTTGAAAGAAATATTATTTTGTTATTGCTCACTACCTATGCACTAGTTCTAGCATACTTGTGAGTCATTAAGTCGCACGTTAACAAATTGTTGGAAGGAGTTGGAAGTAGTTGAATGCTTTTTATCGTCAATGTTGTCCAGTCGCTAAACCACCGGTTTCACCTGGTATTGCAGATGGGAATTGGTGATTGTGAAAGATCAAACATCAGATATGGTGATTCTCTAGCATCCACTGCAGCTAGGTAACTAATTTTGTTAAACTTTTTGGAGATGTTAAGAAAATGAATTGTTTTTGGGTAGGTAGAAAGTCTTAATTTCATGTTTTCAGGTATTACATGCCTCAGATTAACTTGCTAATTTTATTTTTCTTCTAAAACCCAGTTGGAATCCCAGAAGTAACTACTTGGAGACGGAATATTTTGCACAACCAAGGGCAGATCGACACATTTTAAATTCACTCGTTGAGGTAATTCTCTTTTGCCTTACATTACTTTTAGTGAAATGGATTCTGATTAAAATTCTTGAAATTTTTTACAAGTTGTTAATGCTTTGGGAATGATCATTCACTAAGCTATCTCTATTAACATGTATGACATATATAGGATTCGAAACAAAAGAAGAACAAGAAACTCTACACTGACTATGGGGGTACCAGTAGCCAGAATTCCGAATCAAGCGATAGTCAGGAACTGGATTTGGAGCTCAGATTATCAATTTAATCAAGGATTTTTTTTCTGCTGATCAAGATCATCCTGTTCAGCACGTGTTATGGCTTACTAATTTTATTTGAAGTTCCAAGATGTCCATCACCGCTTGTATCTTTCTGTGTTTTCTTTTTTTTTTTCTCCATGAAATTGCAAACAACTTAGGGAAGGTAATGAACTTGCTTGAAGTTTCATTTGGAAAAGGATCTTTTGTGTCGGAAAGATACATCAAATTTTCTTCTCTATAGTTCCGTGGAATTGTCAAAAAGAAAGAAAGAAAGATAGTTTCCCCAAGTTCTTGCCTTTCATATATGTTCATAACTAAACTAGACAGCATCTGACAAATAACATTTTATTCTCCTTATGGAAATTATATCCAGTTCACCTGATTGCCGACTAATTCTGCTTATATTTTCACTTACACCTGCTCTTCAATAGAATTAACTTTATTAAAGTAGATGGAAAAAAAATTTTGAAGCATGTCAAAGGGCAAGGTAAATCTGGTATACCTAGTTTTCTATTTTTTCCCTTAAAACTTTCCATTGTTGGAAGGGTCCCTTTTGCTATATCAAGAAACAGTACAGACTTGTCAGTTACAGTCGAGTGTGAAGTTAACCGATTGATAAAGCATATAAGACAGTTGTGTGAATTGCATTGCTGTCGGGCAAATGGCGCAATGACTGCTGAGAGTCATCATATTAGGGCTGATGGACTTTTGTAGTCTAAAATGCATCTCCGTAAAGATCACAAGGGCATAATTTAAGATTAAACGCAACATTTATATACATTTTCACTAGTATTAGTACTCGGTGCCCTACTGCTACACCATTGTTTTTGGTACTTCAGAAATAAAGCCTCTTTGGTGTTGTATTATCAAGGTTTTACTTACTGGTGATGATAAAGTTTGGTCTTGAAATTAGTGGTTTAATTTCCTTTGTCACAAATCAGAGCCTAAAAAGTCAAAAGAAAAAGAAAATACATGAATTAGGACGTGCAGAAGGGAAGAAGCCAAAAATGATATAGCAGATCGTCCTGTTAGTTCCTTGCCCAACAGATTACACTTACTTATGAATATTGTGACATCCCAAAATTTTAATGTTTGTATCTTTATGAATAGATGAAATTTAATATTTTAGTAATATATATTTTCTTTAAATTCTATAATTAAATTAGAGATTAAAGAAAGTATATAATTGATCAAGTATATGTGGTGACAGCGGGTAAATAAGAAGAAAAATATATTAGTTTAGTTGCTATTAATACTAGGCACTGTTCGATATTTTAGATATAACTGTTATAGAAATATTAGATTGAGGTAATTCAAGAAGTTATGAAAAGATAAGAAAATTTTTATATATTTTCATGAAAGACACTTAAAGTTGATCCATACAGTACATATATTGGTCGAACAGTGGTTGACTAGTGTTAATCCTTTTCAAAATCAAATTTTGATAACAATATATAGTTATCATTTTTACAGAAATTAAACCTTATGAACCAAAAGAATAGTGACTAAGAAGATTTGAGGGGCAAGTTAGAAGTGCAAGGAAGGTGATTTCAGGAATAAATTAGCATCCACATTATTTAGGTAACGTTTGGACAATTTCAAACTATAAAAAGTTATTTAACGTACATTTCATACTAAAGTTGGTAGTATATGCCAATCAGAGCTTTTTGGGTTCAATATTTTGCTATTTGTGAATATTAAAAGCTTTATCAGTATTAATTATTTATTTAAATGTTTTGTTTTTTGTTTTTGGGTAGATTGCGATGAACCATAATTTGGAGTATTCGATAGAATTATGTTTTCATCAAATTGTTAATATCAAGGTTTTGTCTTATGTGAATTGTGTGTTATACATAGTTTATAGATAAATAGAGATTAATAGGCATGAGATTTGTGAATTTAAGTGTTATTTAACACCAATAACTAATTCAAAATTAAATTATGAATTTATTTCTATAGTTAGATACTACATATGCATTTTTGGTGCAATGAGTGATAAAATCTTATTGTTGCGTGATTTTTTAGGCTCTAAAATGGTGAAATTAAATCCTAAAAATCAAAAGAACAGTAAGTAAGAAGGGCTGAGAGGTAAATTAGAAGAGAAAAGAAAGGGATTTCAAGAGGTAAATTAGAAGCGAAAAGAACCTTATGTGCATGTTTGATATGTTATATGATTAAATCTTATCGAGGCGCTAAGATAGTGAAGTTATACAAGTGTGTATGATGTGATAATGAGTATGACTAGCTAGGGTCTATTAGTCGGTGTCTATTAGCTAGGGCCTATTAGTCGGTGTTAGAATGCGCGTCTATCATTCTATTATCAAGGGTGTACGTACTATATGGAGTTCGATACAGACATGTATGGGTCCATCGATTAGAGTAAACTAATTAATGTTAGAATAGGGATTGTACCATTTTGTTATTCAGGACGCGTTATCAGAGGCCAAATCCAGGTGTGTATTATTTTGTTATATAGGATGCAATATCTAAGGCCAAATCTAGGTGTGCACCATTTCGTTAACCAGGGTGAATGAGCTAGTGCTAGAATGATCACTTATCTTTTTATTATCTAGTAACCATTATTCAGTTTATATCCAAATGTGTATGAATTTGTTGGCTGAGGCAAATTGGTTTCGCGCCTACCTTAGGAATTACAAGAAATTAGTTGGTTAGTCGACACCGGAATGTCTGCATAACTACAGTAGACAGCATCTAACAAATAACTTTCTCTATGATTATTTTGGTATAATGCATTGATAAGACTTCTTTCTATTGCAGGTGGTTCACATAGGTTGGTAGTCGCTTTTAGACACGGTGGTGTTGTTCCTTACATATACTGATAGACAAGGATATTTTTGTCTTATTTATTATTTTGAATTTTCTCATTGGAAAATATACTACCTTACTTTGTGAAATTTCAAGTAAGGAGCTATTATAGAAGGAGCTGGGGGATATAGGAGCGTATTAAGTCTCTATTTTCGATGGATCCTGCTATTATAGGTAAATGATCCCCTTATTCTAATAGACATTGGAGAACTATTTTTGTCATTAAATGCTTTAAAAATCCTCTTATAGATGATTGAAATATTTTTTATGTAGGAAATGGTTGATGAAAATTTTATTACTTTACATAATTATGTTAAGTTGGAAAGCAAGTGATTATCCTCGGCTCAGTTTTCAGCCTAAAGCTTTAGGGTCCACTAACAAGTGAAGATCTATCACCGACCCAATAAGTGGGCTTAAGGTCCAGGTATCAAAAAATACTTCTAGCAGTACAATACTAGTAGGTGGTCATTGTGCAAATGTGTAGTAAAAATTTGAAAAAATATAATGACTTGTTTTTGAGAATTAAAGAGTATGTATATATAAGTTTTGTTATGAATGGTTAAAATGTGTAAGTGAATATTGTTAAAGTTAGATTTTGGAGGGTAAAATTGGAAATGTATGATGCAAGACAGAATTTTGTAAGGCGAAAAAGTAAAAATATAACAAGTGAATATTTAAACTGGATTAATAAAAGTTAAAAGGAAAAACTGACAATTCAAACAGATGAGTAAAATTCGCTATAATATTTTAGTAAAGAATATAACTGCAAAATTTGATATGAATTAAAGTAAATCAACGAAAATTTTAAAAAAAAATTTGACCAATGTAGAAAACAACCAATAGGTATGTGAATTAAAAAGAAACTATTTAATAAGAAAAATGGTTAAGGAGACAGAGATGTCGGAAGATTCGTGCTAGAATGAGAATACTGAAGAAAGTGTTGCATTTGTTGTTTGATGATTCTTCATAAAGATTTGTGACCTGTGCAATAGGAAAACAAATTAGAATGGTAAGTAATCCCAACCCCTCAATTATAAATTTTTATACTAAACTAATAACTTGAGATTCTCTACCACATGTTTGGGATATCTCACCTTGCTAATGCAAAAATCTAGTTATGAAATCAATATAAGATCTATTTTGCACACCTCTATAAAATGAAGTTTTAAGACTTTGTATGAACCTTTTTGTAATGTCACTCTGGTGCTTGAATGGTAATTTTTCAAATTTTGATATAAGATTATCTAATTTTTAAATTCCATTTTTAGACCCTTTGTAAATTGGAGTTAACATTTAGGCTGGCCCAAATTTCTGTGGCAAAATCAAGAATGGTTCATGTCTTATAACATTTAGTTTATTACATTATGAAGTCATATTTCTACAACTATAGTCGAAATTCCTGAAAATTCGTATATCAACATACAAAGCCTCGAACTCGCACTAGGTGAAAAGCTCTTCACAAGTTAACAATAGGATTCAGACATAATTAGTAGGACAAGTGTTGTCCAACCAGTAAATACACTTGCACCATTTCCTTTAGCCTTCTTCTGATCATATTATTCCCACATGTATCTAGTTTGGTAATAATTGTGGATCACATTTCTGTAACAATGTATACGGGCAATTTTGAATCAATAGAGGAATCCAAACAAGATTCCCATATAGTCGAAACTAGTAGGATAAAACTAAGCAAAACCTTATCAAATTACTCCAAAAGTCCGCGTATATCACCTTGGCTCTATCCTTATATGGTCCATCCATTGAAACAAGTTAATTAGAAAACAAATTACACATTTATTCCCTTTATCTGTAAACTTGAGTGAAGGCAATTGTGTGGGCGATACCTTTTGAGTAGCGGTGAACTACAAAAATGATCAAGTAATTCAAGTTCATCCAAATGGGACCTCTCCAATAGGGAGGGTCATGCTCCATGTTGTATTTCATGTACAAGGAATTGTAGCCCAGATGGACATTCATATAATAGATCTCTAATGCAATGCTAGATGCCAACATAAGAAGGTAACACATCATCACTTGATTTTGGCAAGTGAATGCAATCCATAGCCCGTCCATAAAATGTGCCTGCTTGAAATGAAGTCAAGTTGTTTTTCCAGAATCCATGAATCCTACACAAATTTTTTAACAATTAGAAACTAATGCTTTCCCTACTTAAAATAGAGATGAACATAGTGACATAAGCACTATATGGCAATTGAAGAATGCTTCAAAGACAGAGTAGTTGTAGAAACAACGTTACAAAGACAATACATCAACCTAAGGTTTATCTTTAAAAAAATACTTTATGCAATATACTTATGGAACGATCTTTGTTATGAAAGGGAAAAGGCTGTGATAACCAATATGAGGAACAAGTCTTAACTCTGGTCTTTCTAACACCTCCAGTAACATTTCTCAGGTTAAATACGGGCCTCCTGTATATGTTTCTTTCCAACTTAAATGTACCTGATAGTTCAAACCAATATTTAATATAAGAGAGAAATTCAGTGACAAGGTCTTGTTGATCACAACTTTACAAGGAAGTTATGCTCTTAGTAGGTGAACCCCATTTATTAAGAAATGGTAGGACATTCTAAACATTAAACAAACAACTTTAAACTCTGCTCAAGATACTAACAACATATTAAATCCATCTTGGTTCAGGAGCTAACTATCCAAGCGATATTTTAAATGCATCAATACAGATAAGAAAATATTAAGAGCTAAATTAAAAGGTTCAATCTATCATAACAAGATCAATAACACAAGTAAAGCATATGTAAAATCAACTAAAGTTATATTAAAACAGCAAATAGATGCTATATAATCCTGACATCCAATTAATTTGAGGGTTAAAATTCGAAGCAGAGAGAAGATGAAGTACAAGCCTACCTTTTCTATGTAGCTGCCAAAATCAAAATAAGCTCCTTATTTAGGATCAAAATGCATCTAGTAAAATTTGAGGTGTGTATCAAAAATGGACAATCATAAACGCAGTAATAATTGTTTGACTTAATGTAAGGGACTTATCAATGTATTAATTCTAACTATATGTTGCACCAATCAAATAACATTAAGGATATTCAAGAAATGAGAAACTACTTGATACAACATGCTTAAGACTAAATAACCTAATTTAAGTTTTTAAAGTCCACAAGTATCTTAGCTGTCAAACCGTAGTCCTGCATCAACAAAGATTGTTAAGGATCATCAAGTGAAAATTGATTCTATATAAGATATCTGGATTCTTTTATTATCACGACTCGGTATCACATCGGGCCCATGACAACCACCGCATAACCGGGCTAAGCACACTCACGATATCCTTAATTCGACTATGCAAGGCTAAATGAATATCTTTTCTTTTCTTTTTTAAAAAAATTCAGGCAGCACAACGACTGTATTTAAAAAATCCCAAAACCACAAACAATTTCAAACGCACTTCTATATTCACAACCAACCACAACTTTAGGACTTTAAAGTCCACTCAAGGCAATCTCAACAACAGTATCAAAAGATTCATACATAAAGTCATTTATAAAACACAAAGCAATTAAAAGTTAACTTACAAAATCATAAAACATATCTACATAAACACAATTCATGAGCCACTAGACCATAAAAATACAAAATAGGAACTATCCACATGCGGTAATAACCCGAAAATGTCATAAGACCGCATGATCCACTCAAAGCTTCAAACTTACTAAATTAACCTGCATGGTTAGAAAGCGGAGGGAGTGAGTACACTAGGTACTCAGTGAGCAGGAAAGACATATATCACAAATAGAATTCGATTCATACCAAGATGGTGTAGATAACCTATGAAGTGAATATATATCACATAAAAAACACATAGGTGCAACCTATGATACAACGTATACTGGTTAGGAACCATATAAGTCTAGCCTTTTAACTCACTCATCCGGTGAATATAGGTTCCAGTTCTAGTACACAAAAGCATAAAGCATCATATGTATAAATCAAATATCGATAAGAAAATTAATATCAATATAAGCTAAAACAATCATGTGTGACACCACTAATTGGCCAAACTAATGTGAACACCCATCGATACTCGGTGTTGGCTCGATTTTCATCCGTGGTAAGTCCGGATTACAATCGACAAGAGCGTCATGACCCTAGGTGATGACCTCATCAGTATTCAGACCCTAGGTGTGGAATCACTCGCAAGTCCTGTAGAAAGGTGTTGATACAGCGACTCGACTTTCATGTACCAGCGTCAAGGGTACAAAGGTCGCTTAATCAGTTGTGCCCAGCACACGATTGACCAATCCTTTCCTCACCAATCACAAAAATCATATATACAAATTAAATAGAAAAATCAAGTAAAGCGTCATATTTTTATTTATCAATCCAACCGATAAAATAAAATCGTGCCATGGCTCTAAGCCAAAAGAGAATAAATACATGCAGAATACATGACTCGATTATGTTTATGTAAATTCCAAAAGATTATTTCATGCAATAAAGGATATCTTTTGCAATCCAAGCGTAAAGTTATTCAAAAAATATAGTTTCATAAAATAAAGCATTATTCTTCTCACTTTAAACTAAGATTTGTTAAACCAATAACATCTTTCAAAATTTGTAATAAAAATATCAGCTTCAAAAACCATGTTGAAACATTATTTCATACAATAAAAGTTATCTTTTGTGCTTCAAATGTATAGTTATTCAAAACAATGACGTTTATTAAACACCTAAACATATTCGCATCCATTTGAAATTCAATTCTACCATACGTTGCCTAGGTTCAAAATTCACATACAAGTCATCATGCTTGTCTTAGGATGCTCTAATCCTATTTGAGAAATATGGTTTCCCCAAACTCATCTCAAAAGAAGATATTCACTCCCTTAACTTCAACAATCCTCAATAAGAGCTCCTTGATTCACAGCTCCGAGCCAAAAAGGCATACGATGAAAATACTACTTAAACATAAATTTCATATTTATACACCATCACATTAGCTTCTTTTTCGTATTTTCTAAGGCATTTAATGCCTTTAATCCAAACTTACTCATTTTCAAAATATAATTAAGCACATCTTTATCCAAGCACATTAAGCCATTACTTGTCAATCTAAGCAACAATTCAAGTTCACTCTAAGTTGACATAAAAGTGTTTTCCAATGCATACCATTATAAAGCCTTAAATCCT
>JANIJH010000224.1:16539863-16551408 GCA_024520975.1 Erythroxylum areolatum
CCTAAGTCATTCCGATCCATCTCATCCTATGCCAAATTTACTATTTTACCCTTCCAGTAGGGGGTGGGATGTTACATAAGGTTTAGGGTATAAAGCTCCTTCAATTGATGAGTACAGAGGAAATCTTCTGACCAACTCTTTTAGTGAAATAAAAAGTTATTTGATTAAAAGAAGAATGACTTCTAAAACTTATAGGTGTTCGATAATGTCTTGCTAAGACGATGATGTTTTTAAAATTGAATTGAAGCATTGATAAGTGTAAATTGCATTATATTTTAGGGCTTAGTTTAATATATATTTAATTGTTAATTCAATCATTTAGTATATGTTTAGGTTAGAATTGTATTAGTTTATTAATTGTTTATGTTTTAAGTGTTTTTTTTTTAGTTAGTACAAAGTCTTTGAGCTTAAATTTTAGATTTTTGAAGTACCTTGATGTATTTGTTGACGTTTTAGGGTCAATATCAAAGAACGAAGCAGTTTTAGAGACATTCGGTAGCCCACATATCACGATCATGACAGAAGCCTTGGACATGGCCTATAATCGTGACTTGCATGCTAGGATCATGATAGAAGGCTTGGATGTGGCCCATGATCATGACCTGCATCGAGCAGACGCGTAAACACTCAAAAACGTCAATTTTTGAGAGATTTTTGGGACTTATTGAACTTCGGAAAAATCCTAGGGTTGCTAAGAACACAAAGGATATTTAAAGATCAAGACAAAGAGGTAGAGAAAGCTTTTGACATCAGCCACCTTAAAGAAACCTTAAAGAGAATTCATCGAGAGATTCAAAAAGAGAAGAAGGAAGAGAGAAGTGGATAAGAAGCTGACTCGAGGTATATCCCGGATAAGGAGTTTCCTGACGTCGCTGCCTCCCATCATCCATTCAGATCTTATTTCCTATTTATTTTTCATTTTTATTATTGTATAGAATTGAGAATAACAGTTTGACGATAGGATTTTGAATATTGAGATATTTTAAACTCACCTTTGGGGTTTTGCCTTTGAATTAATTAAATTTGATTCTTTAAGTGTTATTGAATTTGTTGTGGTTTAATTCTAGATATGCATAATTCGATAATAAATTGACATGGTGAATCAAATGAAAAATAATTAAAATTGGGCTAACGAGAATTAGGTTATTTAATATAATTCTTAGAATAAGAATTAAATTAAATCAATAAATTGTGTGAAGAGAGATCTTGCAAGGTTTCTGATAGTTTCTTAGACAACTTCAGAGCTAATTAAAGTTTTGGATAGGTTATTAATCGAGAGATTGCAACTTCCATAATTTGATTAGGGTTTATAATTTAGTGTTAATGGTTATAACTCGAGAGAGAATAATCAACCATAGGATCGTCTATAACCAATAATTCGGATAATTCATAATCAATTAGATTAGTGTTCAGGATAGGTAAAATTCCTTTTCTCTCAATTAATAATTATCTTAGGTTGATTCTTAGGTGTGTGTTGCAATTGTTGAATTATTAATATTTTCGTGATTGATTCTTAATTTGATTTGATTGATTGAATTGAATTCTCATTTTAGTTTCATTATATATTGAATTTTTGTGATTTATTTTGGCCTTAGATTTTAGGATTAGATTATCCTTCATCGTGGGATTGAAACCTTAGGTACTATGTAAACGAACCGTGCATTTGCGGATTATCGAGGGTATTTATTAAAACTTATACACATCAAACACTCGATCAAGCATCTGGCCTTATAAGAAAATGTTAATACTCTGTTAGAGATTTTTGATGAAGTTGTAAATAAAGTTAGGCCGAAAAGCATTATACAGTTTATCGTTGACAAGAAAACTACTTATAAAGTAGTTAGGAAGAGATTTCAAAGTATGTATAATTCTTTATGTTGGACCATTTGTGATGCACAGTATATTAACTTGATGTTGAAAAAATATAAGATCAGATGCTAGATATTTTCTTATTATTAATGAAATTGTGCAAAAAATAAGAAAATTGACAAATTTCATTTATAGTTGTACATGGTTTCTAAATTTGATGAGAAAAGAGTTTAAAAATATTAGGAATTTGTATCATCTTGCTATCACAAAATTATCACTTTAGTTTTTTGCTCAAATGAAGAATAAGTTGAGACAAATATTTACAAGTAATAAGTGAGTTGCATCCTAACATAGTATGACTAATTCTAGAGTGGAAGTTTCTAGGATTATACTTAAAAATCCTGAATTTTAGTCCAATGCCAGTTTTTAATTCGAGTTTGTTAACATTTTATGAGAGTACTTTATCTGACTGATAGTGGTAACAAGACAACAATTAGTTGCTTTTATAATGTCATGAAGTGGGCAAAGGAAGAAATCAAGGCTAATATAGAATATAGGTTTCCTTGTGCATATCTTTTCTTACACTCACTAATGAAAGATGAGAAAGATAAATTACAATTTAATAGTTACTGCTTGGGCATTTCTGAATTCGAGTGTTCATTTTAGACCAAGTTTCATAAAGAAAATTGAAGTTAGTAGGGAATTGCTATTAGCTATCATAATAATTATTTCACTTGAAATGCTACAAAACCTCATAAACTCACAAATAGAGGTATACAAGGACATGCAAGTGATTTTTGAATACCTATTGCAATATGCCAAAGAGATAAACTTAATCTAGGTATATTTTTTTTTCACTTGTATTACTTGTTTAAAATTAATTATCACTTTATTTTGTTTATAATAAGACTAATTTGAAATCAGTGTTCTAGAATTGTAAAATTTTGCAAATTGAATTCTTAAGCAATATGTGAGAGTGATTGGATATGAAAGGAATTGGAGCATATTTAAATTCATTCATTCTTAAAAAAAATTAGAATACAAGAGATTAAATGATATGTTATTTATTTAATACGCGGTTAAACTTTAAGGAAGGTAAGTTATTGTCAACATTATGTTAAATATAATTTCTTAATTATTTTATTTTATTTGTTATTGTAACTCTTTATATAACAAGTAGTTCTATTTATCCAATTTACTTAGATTATATTGATCTTTAGTAAATTAGATTTTTAAGGTACCGAGTTTTATAAATGAGAATAACTTGGAAGATAATCTTGGATGAAAAAAATATTAACATATTATTTGGTGCATAGAGATTAAATGATGGTGATAATAAAACTCCTTTTAGTGAGGACTTCGTACCAAATAAAAATTAGAACCAATACAATTTGAGCAAATATGTCGTGAAATAGAATTTAGGTTTTTTTTTCTTTTAACTTCACTTGTATTTGGTACATGTGTTAAAATTTATATATGTAATGTAAATGCATAACTTTTAAGTGTAGGTATTTTTGTTTCAAATTTCACTTCCCTTTTATTGCGTTCCTCGATACGAGCTCTTATTATTATACTTATGGACTCATATTCTTTTTATTATTTGATTGTTTGATATAACCAGTTATAACTTTTTAAGTACTTTATATTATTTTTAGTTTTATATCAGTATAAGAATTAAATGATCATTTTCTTATATTAGTTATGATTTTTTTGTTTATATATGAAAAGTAATATCAATAGAAATAAAAAGATATTTGTTATATCAAATTTATATTATTATGATTGTTTTAGGCTTGATTGAAGTAAAGTTAAAACTATATAATACCACATTGAAGGACTATTTTGAAATTTTATAAAATTTAGTAACTATTTTATAATTTTAAAAATCACCTAAAATGATACTCAATATTAATTAATACTACTATTTTACCATACTGTAGTAAAATTAAATTTGATATCACGTCTTATGATACTCGCAACGTCAGGCCGTTTGAAAACTAATGAATTGGATTCAATTCATTAATTTTATGTAATTGAATTCAATTCATGCGTTTGGAATGCTAAAAAGGAAATGACTTAAATTTAACAATGTAGTTGAATCTCATTTTCTTTATGAATTCAATTCACATCTCAAATGATGTGGATTGAATTCTGAATTGAAGAGTCAATTATTTTCAAAACATTAAAAATTATTTTTCCAAATATACACATCATAAATGTACAAATTACTACAAAATATACACACATTGATTACATACTATTTTTAGTTAAAGATAAAAAAAAGTCATATAATATAGTTGAATTCATTATTACTGGGTTCCAAACAATGTAATTAAATTCAATTCTAATATTTATAGATTTATTCCAAACAATGTAAATCGAATTTAATTCAATCTTATGAATATAATTGAATCCAATTCGTCAACGAATCCAATTCGAAAATTTTCAAACGGCTTCTTAATTTTAACACACTTCCTCGTGTCAAAAGAAAAATATAAAATAAAAGGAATTCAACTTTTGTCGTTTTGCAAAAGCTTCTGTTCTACTCTCTCTTAGTTCAGGAAGCTCCTAGTCATACGGAATTGAATTAAATTGAGACCTAAGTATTTATGTTATAAAACAAAATTGCGAATTCTGAATGCCGCCAGATAAAATTAGTGATTTTAGGAGCGTGCCTCCTCCATAATAGTCTTCAAGCAATAAGAACCTCTCTTTTACTACCAACCTTGCTATAACCTCTTTTTCAAAAAAGAAAAAGAAACTTTGCTATAACCTCTCAACTACGAGGCGGGACTCCTAAAAGCTTGGAGACCTAGCCATCCTATTTTTGGACAACAATTTTGTCCCGTCAACCTATAAATACTATAGGCCCATGGCCATCAACGAATAAAGCAGCCGTCCGGCGGACGAGTGGACTCCCTCTCTTTGAATCTGTATTCTTTTTCTTTTCCTTTTCATTTTAATTAACAATGACAACATTGAGGAGGTCCTTCTGCATTCTACCTCTCCTCCTTTTTGCTACATCTGCTCATCTTTTTGATATCAATCATAACTTTTTATTCAATAATGAAAAGAAGATAATGGGACCTCATGAATTGTTTGGAGACCCTTTTGGGAATCCAAATGATTACAAGGGCCAAAATTTACCTGGTGACTTCGACATTCCCAAAGATATGTTGCCGAATAAGGACGCTCAGGAACACTTGCCTGTTACTGGAACATCCGGAGGGGCTCAGCAATCCATTGCCGAGGGTGAAGCTGGCAGGGAAAAGGCGGGTAATACAAAGAAATATAGAGGGAGATGGGAGTTGGTTTCTAAGAACTCTGGCGTATCAGCCATGCATTCGATTTTGCTTCCGAAGGTTAACAAGGTCTTAATGTATGACGCCACCATTTGGCTTATCTCAAACGTGAAGTTGCCTGGAGGAGAATGCCGTATTCTTAATAACAAGACCGGTGAGAAGGATTGCTGGGCTCACTCGGTTTTGTACGACATAGAGACCTCAAAACTTGAGCCACTTATGGTAATACAAAACACCGTGATTTCATATTACCTCCCAAATATGTTTTTATTGTTGTTTTCCAACATACATACATATATATATATATATAGACATAATTCGTCTCTCCTTACATATCCAAATTATACATCATGATAACAGTTGCACACAGATACATGGTGCTCGTCAGGAGGTCTCACTTTGGACGGTGATTTCGTTAGTACTGGCGGTTTTCAAGGAGGTGCAAACACTGTTAGATACCTTTCGACATGCAAAGATTGCGCTTGGAGAGAATACCCTCCTGCTCTTGCTGCTCCGAGATGGTGAGCAGACAAATAAACTTCTCACTTTTCTTATTCCTTGTAATTGAACCAAATCTTGGTGCCCAACAATTTGCAGTTTTTGCATGTATGCTTAACTCTTAGAATGTCTCAGCTTGGGGGAAATTTTAATCAATGTTGTTTTTGTAACTTGTCTGTTAAGGTACTCAACACAAGCAGAATTGGAGGATGGTGGCTTCATTGTGGTTGGTGGCCGTGATGCCTTCAGCTACGAGTATATTCCACCAGAAGGCAAAAGCAACGCAAAACCCTACTTCTTTGAGTTTCTCCGACAAACCAGCAATAAAGAAGAGAACAATTTATACCCTTTTGTCTACCTCAACACCGACGGCAATGTGTTCATCTTTGCCAACAGTCGCTCGGTCTTACTCAACCCCAAATCCAACAAGATAGTCCGCGAGTTCCCGGAACTTCCTGGCGGTCACCGAAACTATCCTGCTTCCGGAATGTCTGCAATTCTCCCCATAACACTCACCGCAAATAACCCGAAAGTGGTCCCCGCTGAGGTGTTGATATGCGGTGGCTCAGCACATGAAGATTCATACTCTAAGGCCGAGAATCACATTTTCTACAGTGCACTCAGGGATTGTGGAAGACTTAAGATTACAGAGAAAAACCCAGATTGGGAAAGAGAACTGATGCCAACTCCTCGTATCATGGGTGACATGATCATCCTTCCAACAGGCCATGTCTTGGTTCTCAATGGTGCAATGAGAGGAGCCTCAGGTTGGGGTTTTGCAAGAGAACCCAACTTGGCACCAGTTTTATACAATCCTAAAGCCAAGTTAGGAAAGAGATTCAGGAAGCTCACAGCATCCAGCATTCCAAGGATGTACCATTCATCGAGCGTTCTGCTACCCGACGGCAAAGTCCTGGTCGCTGGTAGCAACACCAACAACGGTTACATCTACGATGCCATGTACCCAACTGAACTGAGAGTGGAGAAATTCTCTCCACCTTACTTGGATCCCCAACTAGTAGACAACAGACCACAAATTCAGGCTGACAATACTGACAACAAGCTTTCCTACGGGAAAATTTTCAAGATCAGATTCACCTCAAAAGGTTCAAACTTGCAAAAAAGCGATATCATGGTAACAATATATGCTCCTGCTTTTACAACACATGGAGTTTCCATGAACCAGAGGTTGATTCTCTTGCATGTAGTGGAAGTCAAGAACAAGGGTTCGTTCAGCGAAATTCTCGCATTGGCACCACCAAGTGGTGCTGTTGCTCCTCGTGGCTACTACATGCTTTACGTTGTTCACAAGGAAGTGCCCAGCGTTTCCATCTGGGTTCAGATCAAGTAAAAGGCACTTTCTGCTGATCATTAATTGTTTATTTCTTCCCTGAAATTATAACGAGAAAATTTGTTACGGAAAAATTTATAACATTAAGCTTCTTCATTTAATGTTCTTTTTGTTTCTTTTTTCTCTCAACCCACGTTCCTTTTACACCTGCTCACCAGTATCAACCGAGCTTCGTTAAACCATCCGATTACAAAGCCAGAAATAATCACTACAATAATGTTGACTTTTGGCTACCAAAAGAATCATCGCCAAAAGTATAAAAACCTTGCCTGTTATTTTTAGCTACATTTTCATTTTTTCGCCTAAAATATTATCAAATCTTCGTAGCTAAAAATTATAAGTGACATTTTATGAAACCGTCGCTAAAAATATTTAGCTATGCATCATTTCTATAACTAAAAACTATTAGTGACGTTTTTAGGAATAGTTGCCAATAGTTTTGGCTGTACTTACCTTTCATAGCTTAAAATTATTATTTACGTTTCTAGAATTGTAAATTTATTATATGAAAAAAATGTACAAAACTAATTGATAATTTGAAGCTTGTATATAAAAAATAAAATATCATTAAATTATATATGAGATTTTAATTTCAACTTTAACACCTTATAGAAAAAATAATAAATACGGAGATTAGTATATAAATTATAAATGTTGAGATAACAAAAAAATTACAAAATAATTGGAACGACTAACTAGATTAGTCAATGTCGATGAACCTATAATAATCCAAAAAGCTTAATTAAAATATACTAAAAATATTGTGAGTATTGAAAGAATAGGTTTTAATTAAAGTAAACATTATATAACTTTACCATTCACAACATAGTCACTCAATTGTTGTATCTTCATCAATTCTGTAATCCAGAAAAAAAAGTATTAAATTTAGATTATAAAAAAAAGGAATTAAAAGAAAAATAGTATAAATTTAATTAATACCATTCACTTTTATCTTCATTGCTATTATAATCGAGACTAAGTAATTTTCTGAATAACTTGTCATACTTGGCTAACTTCATTCAAGTATATTGAAGTTCAGGCTTAAGTGTCTTGTTTTCCTTTTGAAGTTGTTGAATGAATGCTTTACTTGATGAGGTTGAAACATTTGGCTTAAGGCCAAAACCAAGACCTTTGACATAACCAGAATGTGTACCAATCATAGTATTACAAATGTCTTCTACATTTACCTCATTCCTCTCAGACATTGATTTCTGTAATAACTTTTGCATTTTATTCTAAAATTAAAAAAACGATATTCAATCCAAATATTATTAGTTACTACCATTTAAACAAATAAACTTAAATAGTAAATAAATTTTTATACTTATATAGTTATTTTCCGCTTCTTCTATCATCCACCCTTTACCTTCTTTATACTGAGCAACTTTGTCCAATGTGATCATATCATACTCTTATCCATTTAGTTCCCTTTTACGCTATCTTATGAAAGAAAAATATAAGACATAATAAATAATATAGTGTTTATTGATATAATTATAACTTATAAACAAATGTCTACATATTCATTTCAAATGACTACAAATGATTTCGACCTTTGATAGTGAGATGTTTTTAATTTTTTCTCTGTTGACCTTTGCCTTCTCATAATTTTCCTAAATAAAGAAAAAAATTAGGTAGTCATTAAATCATTTAACAAGATTAATGGAACAAATATGAAGGGAAAAAAAAGCTGAACTTTGGGGTCAGTCCAATAGTCACACAAATTATTTCAATTTTGTGGAGACATTCATTCAAGAACATGTCTCTATGCCTCCGCATCAGAAGAAAAAGATTTATAATAATAATGTAACTTATAACGACAATCCTTGTTCTTTTGTTTTAATAATGAAGTCACGCAGTTTGAAATATCAGAATTCTCGATATCGATAATATTCAATTTCAACTGTGAATAATAAATAAAAGTGTAATTAAGCTTAAAATAAATGAAACAATATTGCATATAGTTAAATATATTGAAAAATTATCGTGATTTTATCCAAAGTATTTTCAAGTAAGTTATCTTTCTTTAAGTCCTTAACATGCTTTAGATAAGGTAATTATATTCTAGCAATAATCCCCCAACTCACTTGACAATTTTGCAGATTGAATCTTATCTATAGGACGACCTTGCTAAGTATCAATCTGAAATGACAACATGTTATTCATTGCAATTCACAACCTTTAGTTTTACCCTACATTCTTTTTTAATATTAACATTGGAACCTGACAACAAATCAATGATGATAAGAAAATATTAAAACATCTAAATATACATTTGAGCATAAGTCTATTTGTAGCACCCCACCCTCTCAAGATACTTACCCAACATCCCGAGTGATGTTCGAGGAATCTCGCAATGGTGGCATGCTAAAATAGTCAACCACTTGAAAACACAGTACAATTTTTTTTATTCTTTTGGAAAAAAATATACATATACGCGTATGCAGCAAACCCATTTTATGCATAAACATTTTCAAACACAAAGTTACAACCATTACACAATTCATCAAAATTTCACTAGTCACTTGGGTCTAAATTCAAATACAAAACATTTCCAATTTCAAAAGTTATTACATATCGAACTATTCAAATACATATGATACAAAAATTTGCGGAATATATAATTTAGCACCAAATAAAGAAATACAATGCAGACATGAATTGATCCCGACCTCTATCCCTGACTTGCATGCAGGAGGTATACTCCCGTTTACCTAATGGAGTATTGTTATGATCCTAAAAAATATTTACAAATTTTGGATGAATTGTTGGACCCCAAACTTTTCTTAGAAGATTAGAATTATTAAATGAGAAATTTTTGACGATTAGTCATGAGTAAAAAACAAATGAATGAAAATTCTTGAACTAAGAAATGATAAACAAGAGTAAAGTAGTGAGTTAGAAATGTGGATAGATTCATGTTTTTCTTTCGTGTTTTGGTGGATAAGAGATTTTGAGATGGAAAAAATTAAGGTGAAAGTTAGAAGTAAAATGAAAGCAAAAATGAAGTTGAATTTGTGTAGTAAGTTGATGAAGAATATGTATACATATGTGTGTATGTTTTGTTATTGGTGTTCATGATTAATCATGGATTATAATTTCTTTATGGATGATATTGATTTGAAATAAAGTTGAGAAAGAGGACTAAATGAAGTAGAAAAGGTGATCTTAGTATGAGTTGTGTTAAGGAAAGATTTGGAAACAAAATTGGTGATTGATTTGGAAAATATTCACTGAGTATGTTTTAGTCTTTTAGCCACAACTTTTTCTCTAGTTATCCAAACGAGATGATTCTTTATTTTCATTAAACCAGAGACATATGGCTACATTTCTTATGAAGATATTGAATTTAAATTCTATCTTTAAGAGTCTCAAAATTTGTCACGCAGTTGAGAACTGGGTATATTACATTGGTGGATGAATGTAAAATTTGTATTATGAATTCGAGGGAAATTCTGGATTCATCTAGGCTGAATTAGAGAAATGTGTCTTTTAGAATTGGAGGTCTTTCTTTTAGCTTTCTAACAGTATATAGTACGTAATTTTGGACATCAGAGTTGAAAGTTACGGTCCTTATAAGGGGAGATGCTCAGGAGTATAGATCATATCATCTGCGATGACATCATATCGTCTATGACATCATATCGTCCCTAAAGATGTATCGTCTGTGATGACATCATCTTGTCTATGATGATGTCATATTATCTGTAAAGATGTATCATTTGTGATGATGTCATATCTTCTATAGTTGACTTTCTGCTTCTTCTGTTGTTGACCGAAACTTCTCCTTCTATGTACTATAGTCTACTCTATTTTTGACCTTTCAAACGATAGAATTTGTCTTCACTATCTCATAAAAGTTGTAGATCTTAAAGTCCTCTTTCAAACCATATAAAGAACACCCTAGTCTGATATCTATAGGGAAAGTTATGACAATTGTCCCAATTTGTCTGTTTTTTAGTTTGGTTTCGTCTGATCCTATCGTCTGCTCTATTTTTGACCCTTCAGATGATAGAATTTGTCTTCAAGGTCTTCATATAAGTTGTATATCTTGAAGTCTTCTTTCGAACCATCTAAAAAAATACCCTAATAAGATATCTTTAGGGAATGTTATGGCAGTTTTCCCAATTTGTCTACTTTTTCGTTTGGTTTCGTCTGATCTTATTGTCTGCTCAATTTTTGACCCTTTAGATGATAGAATCTATCTTTGAGGTCTTCATGAAAGTTGTAAATATTGAAGTCCTATTTCTAATCATCTAAAGAACACCCTAATATGATATTTGTAGGGAAAGTTATAATAATTTTCCTAATTTGTCTACTTTTTCGTTTGGTTTCGTCTAATCCTATCATCTGCTCCAAGTTTGACCCTTCAGACGATATAATATGTCTTTAAGGTCTTCATGAAAGTTGTAGATCTTGAAGACCTATTTTAAACCATCTAAAGTGTTAAGTCAAAATGACTTTACGATTAATAATTTTGATGAAGACCGAATAATAATGCAGAAAGCAAAATGAGACGGAAGCAGAAAGCAAAATGAGACGATAGAAATGAGACGGAAGCAGAAAGCAAAATGAGACGATAGAA
>JANIJH010000224.1:16705470-16724045 GCA_024520975.1 Erythroxylum areolatum
ACCCTCGCAACACATGAAGACCATCTTCTAACTCATAGCTGCATAAGGGACAAACAGCCGAAGCACACAAATGGCGTCTTCTTCTTTCTGCATTAGTCATGATGCCATTATTTAGAACAAGCCAAAGAAAAGTTTTAATACGTTGCTGCACCTTCAACTTCCAAATAAGGTTCCAGAAGTTATCATTGTCACTGGCAGTAGCTTCTGTAAGGTAATGAAAAGCCAATTTAATAGTAAAGATACCTGAGGAAGAAAGCTTCCAATAAACAACATCCTCCCCAGCCTACAAAGAAGGAGGATGAATTGCTATAATGTGCCGCAAAGTGTCTTCCGAAAAGAAACCAGCAAACAGATCCCAATTCCACTCTCCATCATCTCTGACAAAAGAATTAAGGGATTTATCAATCAACTCCTCTGGGATAGGCCGCAAGGCCATATGAAACAAAGACCCAACAATACCAGGTACCCAATGATCAAACCAAAAATTGATTGAAGTTCCGTCACCAACTGACCACGAGGCATTGCAAGAAACTTCCCCCCAATAAGCGCAAATACCTTTCCAAATACTAGAGCAATTGCGCAGGGGAACCGGACTAGAACCAGAGGAACGCCTAAAGTTATATTTGGAAGCCAGCACCCGCACCCAAAGAGGGTTATGATTAGAGAAGACTTCCCAGGCCAACTTCATTAAGAAAGCAGCATTGAGCATTTTTGGGTCACGAAAAGCAAGACCCCCACTTAATTTAGGTTGCGCCACTTTACTCCAAGCAACGAGTGCCATTTTCTTTTCAAACTCCTTACCACCCCAAACAAAATGACGAGTAATCTTCTCAAAGTCAGAGCACAAAGTGGAAGGGATGACTGAGGTCTGCATAACGTATGAAGGCAAAGAAGAAAGAACAGAGGTGGCCAAAGTAACACGCCCTGCAAAAGAAAGATTAGTAGCATTCCAAGCAGCAATCTTAGAATTCATACGATCCAAAATATAGGCGTAGTGCTTCTTGGTAGTCCGAGAATGTAGGAGAGGTACTCCCAGGTATTTTTCCAAATCTGTAGTTTCATGAAAACTCAGCCCTGTACTCAACTCATGACGCTTTTGAGCAGGAACATTTTTGGAGAAATAAACACTTGTTTTATGGGCATTGACCAACTGACCCGAGCTAGCACAAAAGCTGTCAAAGACCTCTGTAATAATGCGAACTTGAGATATTTCATCTCTAGCAAAGAGAAGAAGATCATCAGCAAAGAATAAATGACTCAAGAGAGGACCATCCTTCTTGAGACGAAAAGGCAGCCAATTTCCTTCATTAACCGAATTTAAAATACCATGAGATAATCTTTCCATGCAAAGGACGAACAAATAAGGTGACAAGGGACAACCTTGCCGCAAACCTCGAGTGGGCAAAAAGGAATGAGATAAACCTCCATTCCACAAAAGCTGCATTGAAGAAGATGTTACACAGTCCATAATAACTTCCACAAAGTTAGAGGGAAAACCAACATCTAGTAGAGTGTCCTTCAAAAAATGCCAGCTAATCCGATCATAAGCCTTGGCAAGATCAACCTTAATAGCTATGAAACCCAGTCTTCCTTTCTTGTTCCGCATGGAATGCACAACTGCTTGTGCAATAATAATGTTCTCAGTGATATGCCTACCAGGTACAAAACTAGTCTGAGTAGGCCCAATAAGAGAAGGCATCAACATTTTAATTCTGTTAGCTAAAGCCTTAGTAACAATCTTGCACATAACAGTACAAAGAGAAATAGGCCGATACTGAGAGATGTGCTTGGGGACATCAACCTTTGGGAAATGTAATTCTCTTCCTTTTTTTTCTTTTGCTTTCCTTTAATTTAAACAAAGATAAAGAATAGAATTATTTTAATTAGTTTATTAATAAAAAATTTAATTCGATTAATTTTTATTTTTATGTAATTTATTTTAATAAGATTAGTTATCAATCAACCTATTTTTATAAACTATAATTAATTAATTAATTTTTATTCAATAATTTTTTTATAAATGTTTAAATTTTAGAATTTCATTTAATTATATTTAAATTTTGAAATTTTTATTTAATTTTTACCTATTATATGTAATATTAATTGAATCTTTTTAATATTAAATTTTTTATTTATCCAATTTTTAAAATACTAAATTTAATTATTAAATGTAAATACATGATAATTGATCTGACGATGAGTTGGAATATTTTGAATGGTCGAAAGCATTTCTCTTTGAAGAATATAAATATTAGCTAATAAATTAGTCCTCCCTCCTCCTTTGCCTCTGCTTTTACTTTACATGCAACATACGATCCACATGTACTCTGTAGGTCCCACCAAACTTATGATAGCAAGATAGTTAACCTTCATCCTAAGGCCAAAACTGTCAGATTAATTATACATTCATCTGACGTGGCTAAATTGTGCCGTTTCCTATCTGATAATTTCAAAAGAAAGAAAAGCAGCGCCGTTTGCATGAACATATTAAATGCCTGCCGCCGCGCGCACCACAGCGAGAACTGGGAACCGCCCGTCTACCTTTTCTTTTGTTAATAATAACTCTTGGAGATCTTTTTAAATTTAATATTTATTTTTTGAAGAAAATAGTACCATCAAATAATGTGAGAAAAGAAGGTTTAAACATGATGATGTATGTGATTGTGACGATAAAAATTTAATAACTTACAATAATTTCAATATAATAAATTTTAATTTTCTTTGAATATCATTGAACTTATTATGTATGTAATAATTAATAGTGAAATTCCTATGTTATTTGATTAATATTTTTGTTGTCGAAATCTGCAATGGCTTTGTAGTGCTAGTGCTTAATTTCCAAATCTGAATTAAATTTATGAAAAATAAATTAGTCACTTTTTTATATTGTAATAAAGGAACAAATATAATTCATAAGACGTTGGGCTACCCGAAAATACCCCGTATAATTTATAACGTAAGCAGCCAACTCACCAAATCCAGCCGTCTTATATTCTTAGTGCAGCCACTGTATTAAGTCACCATTTCTCTCCGTGGTTTTAGTTTCTCACACACTCCGAAAACTCTCTTCCTGGTCTCTCTTTTTTCCCTCCCTCGTCAACACCCAAACAATCATATCTATTATTCAATTCTCTGTCTCTTTTCATGCTCCAACCCTAGATGGAAAGATTCGTCGGTGGCAAGTTCAAGCTTGGCCGCAGGATCGGCAACGGATCCTTCGGCGAGATCTTTCTCGGTCAGTCTTTTTTCCACTACACTCACACATCTCTGTTGCTATTTCCTATGTTTGCTACCTGATTGATTATCGTTATGGTGTTTTTCCCTTTGGCAGCTACACATATCGATACGTTCGAGATCGTAGCGGTTAAGATCGTAAGTTCCTCTCATATCTTGCATTTGTTTTGGGGGAGCTTTAAGCTGATCTCGCTTTCGATTTGTTAATCTTTGTGTTTATTTGCTAGTTTATGATTTGTGTTGATTTGCAGGAGAATACTAAGACGAAACACCCTCAATTGCTTTACGAGGCTAAGCTATATAATATTCTTCAAGGAGGAAGTATGTGTTCGGATTGACTGTTTTTGTTTTGGTTTCAACTTTTGGAGAAATGAGTATGCGTAATGTTATTGTGCTTTTTTGGTAGGCGGAATCCCTGGGATAAAATGGGCTGGTGTTGATGGGGAAGAGAACGTTCTGGTGATGGATTTGCTTGGACCAAGCCTTGAGGACTTGTTCGTTTATTGTGGGAGAAAGTTCTCTCTAAAAACCGTGTTAATGTTGGCCGATCAGATGGTAAGTTTGACTTGGCCATATCATAATTAGTCTTAAGATCAAAAGCAGATACTGCCACTCCGTTCTTCACAATTGCTTCTAACTACTCTACTCTTTATACCGTAGTTCAGTTGCTAATTATGTTTCCTATCAGTATAAAGTTTTCGAAATTAGCTCTTTCATGACTGTGTTTTTCCAATTGGGAGATGTATATCTAACTCGTTTATGTACGTAGAACTGTTTCCTAATGATATGTTCCCATCCCTTTTTTTTTTCCCCCCAGATTACGAGAATAGAGTATGTTCACTCCAAAGGATTTCTGCATAGAGACATAAAACCTGATAACTTCCTTATGGGTCTTGGCCGGAAAGCTAATCAGGTAATGATTTGTGATGCCTTATTGGTGTTTCTATAGACTTATTATCAGGTTATGTTGTTCTTACTGAATTGCTCATTTCAGGTTTACATAATTGATTTTGGGCTTGCAAAACGATATCGAGATGCCACAACAAATCGCCATATACCTTACAGGTAACTGTTTGCTAGTTAATCATTTTCTACTCTTTTATATAGTAAGTCTTCCTGTATACTGACTGGCTCATGAGATTCCTATTATTTTTGGAATTGATGAAGATAAAAAGAAGGTGGGGGTTATGAAATGTGATTTTACCTAACCCCTTCTAACTGTCTTCTTCTTAGGGAGAACAAAAGCTTAACTGGAACTGCACGTTATGCTAGTTGCAATACTCACCTGGGAATTGGTAAGCCAAATTATAGTCTTCTTGAAAGCAAGTTAAGACTTTATGCGTTTAGATACTCACATAAACTTGCTTAGTTTTGTTTTGCATGAGCTTCCACATAACCTCATTCATTCCTTAATTGTAGAGCAAAGCCGCCGAGATGATTTGGAGTCACTTGGTTATGTTATGTTATATTTTCTTAGAGGAAGGTATTTCTTACTGTAGATTGGTTTCTGGTATACCTAATCTTCTATTCACCTCAGCCTGGATGGTTGTTTCCATATCTTTGGAAGCAGTATTCTTTCTGAGACTAGAATAAAATCCTAGGTTGTGTGCATATAGGAGTTTGTGATTTGTGCTGACAAAAGTTCTTTATGTAGCCTTCCATGGCAGGGCTTAAAAGCTGCCACAAAGAAGCAGAAGTATGACAAAATTTGTGAGAAGAAATTATCAACTCCTATTGAGGTTTGATTCTATTGTGGAGAATATTCATTAGTACTTAAGGTTTCAATTTTGTCACACATTAATTTCTTTACAGGTTCTGTGTAAAAATCATCCAGTGGAATTTGCTTCTTACCTTCACTACTGCCATTCACTTACATTTGATCAGCGACCTGATTATGGATTTTTGAAGCGTCTATTTCGTGACTTGCTTGTACGTGAAGGTATTGATGAGTTTGATTTAATCAATCTATAATATATTAGGACAACCCAAGATTTTCATTTCAAGATCTACCAGGATACAGCCACTACAACTTGCAAGAATTGCAATCAATTTTGAACCAAGATTTTGTACCGAATCGGAATATAGAAAAGCAAGCAATTTTTTGCAGACCTTCACAAAATCTGATCACTCTCCATATCATAAAAAATACAATTGAATACATCTTCTTGATTAGTATTTTAGTGGGAATCTTCATGATATCTGTTGGCAGGATTGGAATTTGATTATATATTTGATTGGACAATCATCAAATACCAGCAGTCACAGAAGGGAAGAAGTCAGCCTCGCATGTCGGTCAGTAACTTGCATTTTCTATTTATTTTAGAACTCATGCTACAATTGATGCATGAATGTGGCTTCAAGTTCAACTCTGCATAAAGAAATGCATTTTTAGTTTAAAATTGGGAATAGCCATATAGAAGTCTAAAATTTTAAAGTTATCATATTACAGCCAGTTCCTGGAGCAAGTAGCAGTCATGCAGTTCCAAAAGACGTGGAAAATCTCCAAGGTCAGAACTTGCCTTATGTTGTCTGCAGATATTCATGACTGAAATTCTGTCTTTGGAGAAAGAAAGAAAGGAAAAAAGGTGGCCTAGGATAATTATGAGTTCAATGACTTTCTTTTAAGTCCAATCCATGGTCTACATACTGTTAAACGTTTTAGAAGTGTTAAAACAAACCTTTTAGATTTATCAGTCCACACAGTTCAATCATCTTGGTACACAGAAAAACTGGTAGTGAGAAGTGCATTTGAGTGAAACAACCACACTTTCAAACAACCATTTTTAGATTAACTATTCCACACATTCCAATCTTTTTATGCCACACGAAATAGGTGCTGAAAAGTAATTAGTAGGAGAAAGCTTTATCATCATTCAAAATAATCCAGTGGCTAGCATGGTAAATTCACAGTTATGTGATAGATTATGTCCTTCAAAATTTTACCATTATTAAGTGAATCTTGATTTTCCATTTGTGCCATAGTTATTATATTAGCTGGTTTTTTGCTGATCTTTCTTCCTTGTTGGGGAACTAATATGAGTTGTTATGACCTGCAGGAAATAGTAATCCTCCTTACTCGTCTGAGGTTGTGCGGTCTTCTGGTGCTGGCATACGAACGGAATTGAAATCAGGAACAGCCAAAAATTTTATTTCCGACAGTCAGATTGACAAGCATGTAAGTCTGACCCAAACATGCAGATTGTGTATAGATTACTGATAAAAATTCCAAAGACCAATTTTTTCTTGATAAACCTTGTCCAATTTTGCTATGATCTTACAGAATGAAGTTTTAATTTAGAACTTCTGACTTAAGGTTTATGTCTCTTCTAGAAGTTCATTTTCTGATTGGGGCTCTTAAACAGGCTCTATATCTTTAATGCTGTTTCCCTATATTGCATCAAATTTCCCTAAAATGCTGAAAATTTGACGGATTGAAGACCTATTCTTTTAGATGGCAGGTGAGGCAAATATACCATCCACCTCATATTCACTTGCTGGCACTTCGATGAGAAATTTAGCAAAACCTATCATTCAAACTGAAGCACCAAATCCTGGTCATGGAAATAACAGTAAAATTGGCCCCTCAAGTAGTTGGATTTCAGCATTGCAGCGCCATAGTGCCAAGTGATCAAGATGGTAAACTTATTGTCAGTGCATTTGAGTGAAGTTCAATACTGCCTATTTCTATGGGAATCCTGTTGTAGAGTTGCAGTTAACAGCACGGCGGCCAATTATCATGCAGTATGATTTTACTGTGATCTGGACTAGAAGATTCTTGGATAACTCAGTAGAGGGAACAAAATCTTTGGTGACACAGGATGGTGCCTTCCATTATGTTTCTCATCAAGATGGTTGTTAATGCATTTCCTGGGCTCTGATACACTTGTTACCTGATGAAACTTGGTTGCATTACTTTACAAGGTGACTACAGACACGTTGGTTGTCATAGGATACCAACATAAGTTT
Organism: Erythroxylum areolatum; assembly: GCA_024520975.1. Taxonomy (NCBI): domain Eukaryota; kingdom Viridiplantae; phylum Streptophyta; class Magnoliopsida; order Malpighiales; family Erythroxylaceae; genus Erythroxylum; species Erythroxylum areolatum. The sequence goes on from JANIJH010000224.1 coordinate 16,712,671, forward strand.
GGTTCCTGTGCTGTGTATATAGATGTCGTAATTGACTCATAAAGATATTGTATTTGTGCCTCCATGTGTGAAGAATTAAATTTGAAGCTTTTATCCATCAATTTCTTCTTTTCATCACCAGACAAGACAGTTTCTTTTGGCCAATTAACGTCTTTAAAAGTTGCTTGAATGGTATTCATTTCCCGGCTCTTAGTATTTTTGATGTCACGGAGACTTGAGAATGTCCATCTCCTGTACACTTCTTCCAAATTTCTCTACCATAGTGTAGAAGGATGTAAAGTTGATGCATAATCATTGGTCACATATGGGATGCTTCAAATTGCCACAAAAACTAGAATGTTATCTGAGGCATTCTGGCAGCTACTCTTTTGCAGGGTTAATAGAAATTTCTTGCCAAATGCATTGGTAATGAGCAAGATCGCTCTTCAGTTGATTGGCTATGGTCAACTATTTTGGAGTTCAGTTGCTAGCGGAAGGTTATAGCTCAAAATACTGGTAATTATTAATAGTGCTTATTAAGTGGCTGGGACATATTGCAAGCTAGTAATTGCTTTATGCATTAGGATTTTGCCTAGCTTGATCTCAATTATCAGCTTCACAATAGCTCTTTCAAATTCTTATTTGCTTCGAAACTTTTCAAAGGTGATGTGTTTAGCAATATTTCAATTTCCTTGTGTGCATTTCTTTCCAACTTTTAATTTGGTCACGTTAGAATGCTAATGCAGAGAAATTGATCTTGACTGACTTTTATGATTATTTAGTCCACCTCCTTGCCAACATATGGAAATAGTTGTTAGATTCTTGCAATAATTTGTTGCTTGACATTCATGCTTCCTGTTTCAATCAACTATTGTCCTGCATTTGCTCTAGTTTTAACGTAGAAGAGAAGTTTGCTAGCTAAAAAGAACCTATGTAAACTTTCCTAGCGAAAAAGAACCTATGTTTACTTCAGCTTTATTTATTTGTCTGATGTTTTGGTCATCACGTTGGCTAATAGTTTTACATATCCCTCTCAATTATCAAGTCACACTTTCTAATTTGTAGGGTTCGTCCTCCCATGGCATTTTCTGCAGCAACAAATTAACAGCCAGGAACTGGTAAGGAGAGATCTCATATGAAGTCCGCTAACACTTGCCTTTGGGTCTTTACTACTACTTGTCACAAGTATGAGGCTGCCTATCTGCTAATCACTGGACCATCTTCTGATTAATTGTGTTGTCATGCTCAGTGGTGGGATATTGGAATCCATTGATCAGAGATTTCATTCTCAGTTGAGTTGCTGTTGACAACAAACTATGCATCAAATACAATCCTCTGAAGGGGAATACATTCTCTGATTTAGGCATGGAAAGTAGGATGTAATTTGATTGAAATGAGAATGCTGGAAAGAATCAAGGAAAAGAAACTTGATCAGGTTGTTCTTGTAGTAGTAGGATGTCAGATTGTAGCTGTTTGGGAAAACCATCCAAGTATTAGAAAATATCCTTATAGTCAGTTGATTGATTGGACAAGGTCATTGGTTTCTGGGTTAATACCGAATGTAAATGTACAGGTTTGGGACAGGTTTGGTGAAGGAAATTTTTGTGGCTTGATCCAGTTGAAAAGTGCAAATGCTCGGATGATTCTGTTTCTGCTGCCATGACAGTGAATAAAGTTGCTTTCTTTTAGTGCTGTTGTTGGTACGGCTTTTTATTCTTGTAGGCTGTCAACAAACGGCTGAAGAATGCAAGCTGGAATGTTCTTAGTGCAAGCTCAGGCAATTGCAGAAGCAAGTGTTCGACATTTAAATGGATAAGGCATAGTTAACAGTTAAAGGCATCGAGAAATTTTTATAATAGGGTAGTACCGCACTTCGAAACACTTGGGACCTTCTCTAAGACCCCATTTTGTAGAAACGTGGTAGGTTGATCCAGGACTTACAGAGATTATGGGTTTCATTGAAGAGACTGCGGAAGGTATCATTTCGTGTTTTTAGAACCTTAGCATTCGATATCTCCCAGCATGTTATTATGCACTATATTTTTCGATTATGTTCCATTATGTCTCGAATCCAAAGTGGGCATCTGTTCATCTGTTTTTTTAGGAATATGACATAATTAAAGTCTGCTAGATTATTCTTTTGATTTCAAATGATGTATAATAATCTAATATTAGTTTCTAAAATTTTGAAAACATGACCTGAAGTTCGAAATATAAAATATTGTGCTCTCTATTCATTTGGGAATTTTGAAGATGATCTTCACAACCTAAACAAGCGCAACTAATAGATAAATGCTCGCAACGGGGGAGCATTAATATGGTCTTCAAATTATGAAAAGCTTGTGCAAAATAGCAGTGGATAATTATTTCTTAAGTTACCGCAAGAACTTTAAACCTATTCAGCACGAAGGTTCGCTGTAAATGGTTTGGATGTTTTAATACTACGCATCAAAATTTAGGTGTATGATGGTTGTCGGCCCCTGACTTCGTGGGCCATCATATCATGGGTTTTCTTCAAATTTGTGGGCTTTAACTGGGTCCTTGGATCGGCATTAGGATTAGTTTTCTCCGACCCAAGGATAAGCTCTCTTCCTCGTAAGGATTTCTATTATAAAATCTTGTGTAGTAAAGATAATTTACTTTTTATTCAAACACAAGTCCTTTTATATAGCACAGGTAACTGAAAGTCCCTTTTCTAAGCTTGTTTGAGCTTTGGTGATTAGAAACTTGATTATGTTTTGATTAATTTTTTAATTATTTAAAATTAAATAATTTTAATAAAAGATTCTATCTAAATTTTAAATAATTCAAACTGCAGATAATATTTATAATAAATATTATTTATTTTTAAATAATTAATAAATAATACAAACACTATTACTAATTATTTTAGATATATCAATGAACATCTCCATGTAAATTTAAAACAAACATGTATAAATTAGTAAATAATTAAATATATTCGTAACAAGTATTACAGTGCTATTATCAAAATCATGTTAGTTTTAAAACAAGGAATTATCATAGTACTATTATTATCCAAATGAAAAAAAGATTTTAAAAAAGGATCAATTATAGCTAAAGATTAGAGTTGAGTTATCAAACAGAGACGATACTATGGAGTTTGCTTTATTAACTTGAATAAAACTACACAAGTAGAGATTGGTATCTTTAATTCTAAAAATGTCAAAGCAATCGTATGAAAAAAGAATAGTGAATCGAGAAGTAAAGATTAAAAAAACAAATCCACAATAGAGGAAAGGAGCTAGCTAATCGTTATGGTCTAGATCGTTAATAACTTAATAATTAAATATACCTTCATCATTAAATATTTGTTCAAACAAATATTTAATGATGAAGGTATATTTAATTATTAATTATTATGTGTTCAATATTCACTTGTTTGAAGAAATTTTTAATTGGAAGATTGGTCTCCTTATATTAATATTAAAAAGACAATATAACAAACTATAATGTATTAAAAAGACAATATAACATACTATAATGTATGATTGTTACAATTATTAAGGTATACAAAACTTTGCTTATATTCATATTAAAAAGACAATATAATATAACATAATGTATGATTGTTACAATTATTAAGGTAAACAAAACTAACATATAATAAAGAAAAGAGTCTATTATAAATATCTCCATCACCTAACTAACTTCGGGCATATATTAGGGTTTCTACAGTATTAGGATGAAGTTGAGTACAACGAGAACTATCAAACCGCTAGTATTGAAAGCAAACTTCAAAGTAGCAGTAGATATTGGAATTGTTAAGAGGTTTCATGCAATTGCTTGCATGATCGAAAAAGTAATCCCTTGTGTCTTCCACTATATTAATACATCTAATTACACATTTCCAACCAAGGTTATAACACTTGCTTCTAGATAGTTCTCCAACTCCAACATACTATAAGAATTCCTAACCTTTTTTAATGATTTTTGCAAATTTGGGACGCACACTGATATATAAACAATAGATAAAGCTAAAGTTAAAGCTAATACTGAAATATTACAACCCTAATCTTTGTCCAATCTTAATTGATAATCATTAAACAAATCAAAACAAAATTATGTAATGATATTAACATGATCTTTAGCCTAATTACTATATAACTTTTGATAATAAAATATAACATCTCCATCTTATATATTGATTCAATACAAAAATGACTATCATAATTTATCCTATTATGTGCTAATTAGAATTAAGTTTCTCCATCATCTACTATGTTATAACCTGGATCACCTCATTGGAATCAAATATTTAACAAGATAAAGCTCGTTTGATCTCACAAATGTTGCTAAAGCAAATGTGCGAATTTGGATATTTTTTACTGGAGAACAACTTAGTAGCGTTATAAAATGTCTCTAACTTCTCCTATTTTATTGGTGGGCAAGTATACTGAAAATCTCTTTATCTCCGCTTGATAAAAACTTCAATAAACTTAGTTGATGACTCCAACATCTTAAGTGTTGAATTCCATCTAGTCAGTCAATCTAAAACTAGCTTCTTTATACACAGAATGCGTAGTTGTTGTGTAATTTCTTCAAATTTTACTCTTTTTGATGTTACACTCTAATATACTATACTACTCCATATTAACTCCATCACTTCCTTAATTACCTCCAAACTTTCCTTAACAATCAAATTCATGATATGCACAAAACAATGTATATAGGATAACCCTATACCAATCAACAAGATAAACCCGCAATTTGGTCTTCAATTTTTAGATCATTGCATCATTTGTGCTATAGTTATCCAAAGTTATGGTTAAAAGCTTAGTATCAATGTTTCAATCCATTAAGTAATCCACCATCACGGTTGTCAACTTGTCACCTGTATATGGTGATGACATATAAATGAACTTATTATTTAAAAACATGAATAATATCAATTATAGTATAATCAATAAATAAAAGATAACAATATTAAATAATATAAATATGTAATCTACCTTAGTAGATAACTATATAAAGTCCATCAATTGTCAATATAATATGTTTTCTCCGCCGTACGATCCTTCTTTCGGTTGTCAACCATTCACATATCTAATGTGATGGCTACCCATCCATGAATGTTCAACAACACCTTTAATATTTCTTTCTTTTGGTCATCTTAAATCTTGAAAATGTCTTTCTTCAAGTATTCCAAGTTAGAATCTTGAATGATGTCTAGAGCGAGATGAACAATATCTTGAAGTTTTTGCTATCAATAATAGAGAGTGATTATTCATCACCATTAATCACTTAGTTACTAAAATATTTAATATATTGCTATCATAACTTGTGGTAATCATTGCGTTCTTCCCTCTCATAATGTTGAGGGTAAAAAATGTTTGACCTCCTAATTTCATCTTCCTTTTATTGCATGACTTTATATGTCTCTTTAAATGGGAGGTTCCACCTTTATAACCTTTGACCAACTTCTTGTGACAAATCTTACATTCAACCTTTGATCTCATCTTGTTGAAGTGATTTTAAGCATCACTTCTTAATGAACCTATTCTTTTAGCATGAGTTATTTGTTCTCTTAGTATCAAATTAGAACTCTCTACTAGTATATTATCCTGTACTGAATTAGAACTCTTCACTAAAAAAATATGTCCATCCATCTAAAAAAATTAATATATATATATATATATATATATATATATATATAAGCATATAAGTTATTCATGAATATTTACATATACATGTGCTTCAATTAATATTTAAGATATATGCATACTAAATTCAACAAGAATATATATATATACAAACTAGCAAAAATAATTAATGGAAATGATCTAATTATTTCAAGAAAAAATAAATCAAAATTTCTACATCGAATGTCTACGCATGCATAATCAATATATATTAATAGTATGAAAATTCGTCCATAACATGCATAATCATCTGCAAAGAAGAAATTGGAGTAGTTTTTTAAAGCGAGAGAATCAAATATGAATGGTTGTTAACATGTCAGATAATAAACTCTTTCCTTATATGGTTCAAGATAACATATTATATTTTTATTTCTAAATAAAGGAGGAAGGTGATTGTGGCGATGTCAACAAGGACCAAAGGAGCAATATATCATAAGAGAAAGGAAGGCAAGGTCTAATTTTGTAAGGAGGGATTTTCCAATTTAGTTTCAATTAAGCTTAATTGAAGTTGGTTGAAGAAGAAGAGAGATTTTGTGCCATATATTGAAACATTGTTTTGCTATATTGTTTTAACATGGATACAATGCACCAATAACTTAAGCAAAACAAAGTCGTTTTATTTAGTATAAAACGAAGACATTTCACATAACACTTGAAAAGATAGTTCAGACTTTAGCCCAGGCTAAATCGGTAAGCTTGAGCTTGAGCCTGGCTTGAGACCCAATCAAATTTAATCAGACTTGTTAACTATAGATTGAGTTGAGCTTAACGTAAGTAAAAATCTCAAGCTTAGTCCCTTTCACAACAAATTGGTTGAACCATTTATTGGAAGTGCAGTGTTTGCTATCACAAGTTAAAAGGATGTGACAAGTTCATTAAGACCAAGTTTCTATCACAGGCTTGGGTTTTATAACTATACATTCTTCTTGAACTATGTAAGAGGTTTATATCCAGTTGTTTTGTACTGAAGAAACTCTAAGTCCTATAAAATATTTTGTAGAAAGTCTCATAAAGTAAAAGATCTCGTGATCTTGGCCTTCAATTAGATCTTTATTTAACTCATTATCTGAAATTATATAAACTCTTCAACGTCACTTATTTCGTATTTAAGATTAAATTCAAATAAAATAAAACCTGTAACTTGAGAGTTAACACTTAGGTTTTAAGGGTCCTTGTTGGAAGATTATATCCTGAATCTCGTCATCCATCCCTTCAAGAGGGATGTTTTTAAGTCCAACTTTGGTGATATTAACTCAAATAACGAGTTTGCAATAAGTTCAAGGTCCTCTTCTAAAACCAAACCTAAGGGCTATTCCACAACTGTACAAATGATTTGGTAAAACATCACAAAAACTTAGTCTTTTGGTGACAAATTTTGAAATCGTCACCAAAAATTGGCTTTTAGCAACAATTTCCAAATCGTCACTAAAAAATTTGTAGCTAAAACCTAATTTTGTTGTAGTGCTCTAAGGGTAGAGATGCAAAATAATGACTCTTGGCTGTGAAGCTATTGGCGAGGGGCATTGACTTATATGAAGTGGAAGCGTACATCGAGAAGTTTAGGTCTGTATTTGAAGATTTAATATCAAAATTTAACATACACTATATGCTTTAAGTTAAGAAACTATTTGATTCAAAAAGGGCATACTTTTTAAGGCCTAGGCAGAACAATGCCTACTTCGATAGTTTAGTGAATGAGATGAGACTCCCATTTATAGTCCATAATATTATCATAGAAATAAGTTTCAACCCTAGTCATTTGCATCCTAATTCTTATGGCATTATCGCTTGTTTAATGTTGGCATGCCACTTGAAGGATGTAGAGACTTGGTAGTGTCGTTTCATTATGTACATTAAATCAGATCTATTAGAAAATACTCTATATCGTTTAGCCTTGATTTTAGACCAAATATGGGGTTTTACCTTTTTGTAGGGTGTTTCAAGTTCTTACTTCAATAAGAGATAAAAAAACATAAATTGTTAAACGACCAAGCAAGAATCCTCTTGGATGCGTAATTCTTTTATTTACAATGGTAAAAATGGAAACTTTAGATTTCGAACAAAGAAACACATATTCTTTTTTCCTTTTTTCTGAAAAATTTTGGGCCTAAACCAATTTGTCTTTTAGTGGTTGCATATATGAATTTGATTAAGCTAATTAGTAAGGTCAATAAGAAGAGAAATAGTAGTTGCAACTTTAAAGAAGAGGGAGAAGGATGCATAGGTAGATTAAGAGGTCATTCTTACAAAGGCAATCGATAATATGGTCCTTGTCGAAGCTTTACGAGAAACAACCCTAAATAAAGATAGGCCTCAAGCAATTGATGTTAGGATAGTGTAGTGTAAAATCGACTTAAAGAACAACGAAAAAAGTTTGAAAGAAGGCTAATTTTATTGACTTCAAAAAATTTCGCATAACAGCTTAGTGACAAAGTACTTAAATAGAAACATTTCACTTAGTTATTAACTCCCACATTACTACTACTCCTAACTTTGCTAACATTTCACACATATATAACAATTAACACATAGTGGACCAGACCACTACTTGACTCCTTTAACTACAATCACAAGTATTTCAACCACAACAAACAGTAAAAAAAAATTATAAAGACTTGGTAAATAATTGATTCAATCTTGAATTACTTTCTAACATTTCTGTCCTTAATTCAAGGAGGCCTTCAATTCTTCAACACCTATCATGGAACAAAATTTCTTGACTTTTGGTTCAGCTAAAGCCTTTGTGAAAGTATCTGCTGGTTGATTTTCTATATTGATATACTGCAACTCCACAATAATTTTTGCAACCAATTCTCATATGAAATGATGTTTGACCTTAACATATTTTGTTATGCCTTGTTGAACTGGATTTTTTGACATTGCAATTATGGATTAGTTGTCACAAAACATCACGGTGGCTCTATTGTTTTCTTGCTTCAAATCTTCTAATATTCTTCTTAGCCAAATAACTTGACAAGTTGTTATTGTTATTGCTACATACTCTGCTTCAGTACTTGAGAGAGTTATACTTTGCTACTTCTTTGAGGACCACGAAATAACTCCTAAACCAAGCTTGATAATAAAGCATGTTTTACTTTTTCTATCATATGAACAAGATGCCCAATCACTATTAGTAAAAGTGACAAGAGTATTTAAATTGCTTTTTAAATATCTAATGTCTAAATTTAAAGTCCCCTGTATATAACGAAGAATTCTTTTTGTTGCCTCTAAGTGCTTCTTACTTGGATGATGCATAAACTTGGAAATAAGACTTACAAAAAAATTATACTAGGTATTGTGTGAGTGAGATAAATGAGACTTCCTACAATGCTTCTAAATAGATTTACATTAACCTTTTCTTCTCCATCATCCAAAGACAATTTTTCATTTGTATTTAATGGAGTCTTGACTAGCTTGCAATTCTCCATTCCTGCTCCTTTTAACAAATCAATTGCATAGTTCTTTTGACAAATAAAGAATCCATTTAAATCTTACACCACTTAATTCCCAAAAAATAATATAAGGGACCCGAATATAACATTTCAAAATTTTGCATCATGGACCTTTTAACATTTCCACGATTTGAGACAAACTTCTAGTATAAGCCATGCCATCAACATATAAGCAAACAACCAAGAAATCATTGTTATGTTGTCTAACATACAAAGTAGGCTCAATAGCACTCTTTCGAAAATTGTTTTAAGCAAAATAAACATCCATTTAAAGCTTAAAGTGCTTGTTTAAGTTTATAGAGTGTCTTGTGTAACTTGTAAAGTTTGTGTTCTTAATCTTTTATCACAAAGCCTTGAGGTTGCTCAACATACACATCCTTTAGATTTCCATTAAGAAATGTTGATTTTATGTCCAATTGATAAACTACCCAATTATTATGGGCTACTCTAATAGAGTCAAAACGAGCAACTAGAGCATAAGTTTTAGTGAAATCAATACTTGGAACTTATGCATATCCTTTAGCTACCAATTTTGCTTTATTTCTTTTTAGAGAACCATCAGTATTAAGCTTGGACTTGTAAATTCATTTTAGACCAATTGCCTCTTTTGCCTTTGGTAAATCCACCAAGGTCCATGTTTTATTCTTCTCAATTACTTTAATCTCTTCAACCATAGCCATATGCCATTCTTATTTTTTTACGGCATCTTCATAGCTATTAGGTTCCAACTCTAAACAAGCATATTCACTTGATTGATAAATTTCAACAAAAGTTCTTACCCTTTTTGGTTTTGATTCTAGAGATGATAGTGTTGATTTATATGAGTTGTTGATCTCAAAATTAGTGATCTTCATTGTGTTAGTGAGCTGTGGATCAACTTTTTACCCAAATCCATGCCTCATTTTCATTAACGACCACATCACGACTAATAATTAATGCCTTTAAAATAGGATCATAAAGTTTGTAGCCTTTAGTTTCTTTACTATAGCCAACAAAAATGCATTTCACACTATTGTCATCAAGCTTTCTTTTTAGGCCTTTTTTTATGGTCTTCAAGTACAATTTTTTAACATCTTCTCATTAGAATGTTTGGATGTCTCTTCTTAACATGTTCAAACTACCTAAGCCTTATGTCTCTTAATTTTTCAATAATGTTAGTCACCTTTAATTTGTTCTTTGTCGTTACATTCTTAATTTTATCTCTTCTAGTAGTAAGGTTGTGCGTCCAACAGAGCATTCTCCTCTTCATCACCGTTAGCTTATGTCTTAGGCCAAAGCACATAAAAAATTAGTTATCAACTAAATTTAAAATTCTCATAACAAGATTATGTTATTATGCTTTATGTGATTAAGACATAAAACGGAACTTAATAAAACAAATGCATAGAATCTAGATAATTAATATCTATTCATTCTCAAAACTCATACAATACAATGTAAGCTATTGAATAAAATCACTTTTAACACAAACCACCTCAATTTTAATTTATCTAGATCAAGATAAGAACAATTTTAATTTATTTAGACAACTTTCATAATTAAGATAAATATATAATTGGCTCTAATGCCAATATAAAAAATTATGCCAATATAAAAATTATCTAATATATAAATAAGTATATGATCTTTCAAAAATAAATGCATCATAAATTAAATCACATGAATTTTAAAGGTCTTTTCAAAGAAACTTACTTCTTTTATGTAGAATTATCTCTTTTGAGTATTTGTTTTTCAGAAAATTAACATTAACTTTATCAATTGATCATTATCTATTATTTATAGATAATATATCTTAACTGATAGTGAATTGTCACAATTGCTAAATTCATTAGGTGTGTCATTTGGTTTTTTTTTTTGGGCAACTTTTTAACCCAAAAAGAAAGATACATGTTTGAATACACTCTCCTACGGTCATATTTCGCATAAAGCACAGTTGGCACAAGAGGAGTTTCAGATGGCCTACCAACGTTCCCTTGCTATGCCAGGTGACCTTTCTTTGAATTTGGCGCTGAAAACTTCTAGAAATTGTGCAGTCTTCCTCCAAGAGGCTGAACGATTGTTCTATCAACAAAAGGCGAAAGGCACACACTTAATGGAGGCTGATAGAAACACCCGATATTTCCATTCCCTTGTCTGCAAGCGTAATCGCTCCAATGAAATCAATCATTTGGTTAAACCGGATGGCACTTCTACTGCATCTTTGGCGGAGATTAATTCGGAATTATTGCAATACTTTCAGGGGCTGTTTGGCGTTTCCGATGTTTGTGAGCCTTTAGACCCT